>OX369278.1:12204438-12706455 GCA_947284805.1 Coleophora flavipennella | reverse complement strand
GACTTTTTTAAAAACCCGGGTTTTTGACTACCCTGCCTCGAACGCCCGAATGGTACCCGCACGACGGCACGCCGCTTGGTAGCAGTGACTAAGCTTACCCAGCCAGGAGCACATTGCATCTTACTACTAGTGGCACACCCTGGACACTTCATACAAAGTGTGGTTCAAAGGCGATATATTTGGCCTTCGCCATTCGCTACAGTACTGTTACACCTTGGACACTTCATACAACGGGCCAGAAATGACATTTAAAAAAACGAATGACGGAACAAACAAAATGTCGGCGAAATCCTATACGTTCGACAACCAATCTGTATCAATCTGGGTGACGAGGGTGTGAGGTCGCAATCTAGAGAGCGGCAGGGAGTGTCCATACTGTATGTTAGTACTAATATACATATATGCTTTGCTTGTGGTGTCTTTCATTTAAGGCTTATTGCGGTCGTAGCTCAGTGTAATTTGCGTGGTCGGGTTGATCACGCAGGTTAAATGACCTGAAGCACGGTCATTAGCCAGATGGGTTTCACTGTTAATGACCGTTTTCGTGCTCCGCATGGCGCGTTAAGCCGTTGGTGCCGATTGCTATCACTAGATGGCAGTCCTTAAGCCGTGTCAGATGCCTAATAGGCGGCTTGAAAAACTTCCACCAACCCGGACTTGGGCAGAGACCTGTACCCCAACAGTAGGACGTTATGGGTTGATAAAGATTGCTCTTTCAGATCATTCACAGAAAAGCCGTATGCATGGCGTAGTAGTTAATCCACCGGTTCACATCAGAAGGTCGCGGGTTCGGTTCCCGTCTGGCAGTAAGCCTGTCTGGCTAGCTACCACTAACATATCTAAGTTTTGCTGCCAAACATCAATGTTAGTATTATTTTTGATAATTTGTTCCGGTATGAAGACTCCAAAGTCATTTATTCTGAAAACTTTACCGTCCATACATTATTTCCACTTATAGCCAGTTCCCCATTGCGTTGGGGAATCTGAGTAAATCCGCTCCCGTCTTCAGCATCATCTTCACTTACCATCAGGTGAGATATGCCAAGGGCTTACCAATATTGGATTAAAAATAGTTAACCTGGGCCGTCCACCACATAAACTTGATCGATCTCTTATCAAGAAGTCGTATTGAGAATTTTAATTGACAATATTAAGTATTTTAACATTTAATATAACTACTCAATACGTTAGTAACATTGAGCTGATGATAGACTGATGATTTGACGTTTACAGTAACTCACAAAAAAAACAATTGATTGATATTTTGATGACACGACATTGTGTCGTATAACTATGGTGGTAGAGTCCCATATGTTTTGAAAGCAAAAATTTAAACTGCGGCTTTGCAAATTGAAATATCGGTATTTGTTCGTTTGGTCCAAGTCACAAGAGTTTTCTATATTCATGTGCAACCCACAAATATAAGAGTTACGCTTGTCACTGACTCATTGAATGACTGAGTGACTCAAAATGGCAACATTTGTTTACACTAAGTCCCTATTACCCCAATCGCATATACCGTTTCGTCGCGGGTAAAAATGATTTTCCAATTCATATAAGTTAGCAAAAAAAAGATTTTAACTGCCAACAAAAGGTTTTTAAATAAATAAGTTCAATATACTTAGTTGCACGCCAAAAAACAATTATCTGGACTCACGATGAATCCTACTAGTATTATAAACGCGAAAGTTTGTATGTATGGATGTTTGTTACTCTTCCACGCAAAAACTACTAAACGTACCTGGATAAAATTTGGTAGGTAGACAGATTAGGACTTGTGTGCGGCTCGCGCACTGCTCACCCTCGGAGAAAGTCATAGAAACTACACCCCTGAAGGTCAGTAAGATATCTCCTCTGTATAAGGGAAAAGGAAATAGGGAAGAATTAGATTGCTATAGACCAGTGTCTATAATACCGGCGATAGCAAAAGTTCTAGAGAATGGGTTATGCTCTCGTCTTACTGAACATCTTGACGCGACGGGCTCTCTGTCGGAGCGGCAGTTCGCGTACCGCGCGGGCCGCTCAACGAGCGCGCTGGCGCGGCGAGTGGTCCGGCGCGTGCTGGAGGCGCGTGAGCAGCGCCTGCAGGTGGCCGTGCTGTGCTGCGACCTGTCTAAGGCGTTTGACGTAGCGGATCACACTGTACTCGCCGCCAAGATGCACCACTATGGAATCGGCGGTCGTGCTGCTGACCTATTCGCTGACATCCTTAGTAACCGGTCACAGGTCGTGGTGAGTGACGGGGGAGAAGTAAGGTCAGACCCTTTGACTACTGCGATGGGTGTAGCCCAAGGGTCATCAGTATCGAACATTTTATTCTCGTTACTTTTGAACGATTTACCTGAAGCGGTACCAGCTGGCGACATCTACATGTACGCTGATGACGTGGCCAGTATCGTCTGCGCACCGACTGTGGAAAAACTGGAGCGACAACTTAACGACGCCATGACGCAGCTCTCGCAGTGGTTTCGGTGCAATGGTTTAGCCCTTAATTTAAAAAAGACGCATTTTCTTCACTTTCACCTGGGAGGAAAGCGTATGAGGGATCTGTCGCTGAGCGTGAATGGAGTACGTGTTGAGCAGGTGAACAGCACCACCTTTCTCGGATTCGAACTGGACCGCGGCCTTACTTGGGAATCTCACATATCTAAGCTGTGTGGGAAACTTGGCGGAGTAAGCTTCGCTCTCCGACGGCTGGCTCGGGTAGTCCCAAGAGAGGTGGTGCGGTCCAGCTATTTTGCGACAGCACAATCGCTCTTGCAATACGGAGTAGAGCTGTGGGGGTGCGCTGCCGAATGGGAGCGCGCCTTCCGCATGCAGAAAAAAACCGTACGAGCGATTGTGCAGGCGTCGCGTCGTACATCCGCGAAGCCGTTATTTAAAAGCCTGGGCATCCTCACACTACCGTCCTTACTAATCTTTCAGCTGGCTACATATGTATATAACCATCGCGAAGAGTACGTGACGCCAAAAGATATACATAGTCGAAACCACCGCAATATGGACAGACTCCTGCCTGTGCGATGCAGACTCGCCAAGTCAGGTAAGCTGACACATGTGCTGGGACCGGCAATTTATAACAAAATACCGGTAGAAATCACTGAAGCTCCCTCAATAATGACTTTTAAGACGAAACTCAGACGCTGGCTTATCGAGCACACCTTCTACAGTTTACATGACTTCTTAAATTTACACAACGTGTAACTATTTTTAGTTTTATCTTTCGTAATATTTTTATGATAATGTATACTTATTATTTTTAATTTTGTGCATTATTGACATTTTTTTTTTACAATTTCATTATTTTATTTTCTTATTTTGGATTCATCCTGTAAAATGACGTGTAAAATATTTTTTTACCAATAAAGTGATTATGATTATTATGATTATGATTATGTTCACGCGAGCGAAGCCGTTGGCAAAAGCTAGTAGTGTACATAAATTGCAAAGGCGACTTTGTCGCTTTACGCAATTTCTACCAGGCGCAATTTCTACCATACGCAATTTCTTCAGGAAGTATTCTTCAGCCGCCTTACAACTATTAGTTTGGAATATCAGTGATTTTACTTCTTCCCGTACTACGCGTGACTACTAACTTTTGGAATAATCTTGTCACACAAGATTCGCTTATTCGCTTTGCCATGCTGTCTCTTTTCTGTGTGATTGTGTGACGGAGAAAGCGTTCCACTAGCTCTCGTTGTCTTTGATTGATATAGATTTTGTTAGCATTTATAAGAAACTTACAAAGAAAATTAATGAGCCATTCGATTCAGAACTTTAATTTAATCGGTCTTTAAGTTTATAACTTGGCACTTAGGCACGAAACAAAGGATGTTTTAGGATCTCCAAACTAGTTTCGTTATTAAAACTCGATGTTAGTACACTGTTCGTATTTATTACTTCGTATTGTAATAAATTAAGCGACCCACAAATTATGTGCAATACGGTGTACGTTAATCCGACGCTCTTACGGTGAAGGAAAACATCGTGAGGAAACCTGCACACGCCTGCGAAGAAACTCTAAAGTTGTGTGTGAATTCGACCAACGCTCACCGGGCTCGCGTGGTCGACTTAAGTAGGCTCGAACCCCTCGGTGGGGACGTATATGAGCTGATATGATGATTGTAATAATTGCCAAGAAAACAAAGAGAGCGCTCACTTCCCTTACATCACATGTTATGAAAGAACGAGATTAACCGGCTCTCAAAAGTGTCCGAACATAAAGTCATCCTTTTTGATCATGGAGGTGTCTCACTCTCTGTCTCAATATATTTCTTTCCTTCTCTCCTGTCAAACAGCTACCCGGAAGTTTTCACTTTCGAGTGACGAAGGAGTGAAGGTGTTGTGATGACAAAAAAAAACAAAGTTGAGATTTTGTTGAGGATCGATTGTATTACAGTCTTTAAAACAAAAAAGTATGTAAATTTGGGTTAGGGCTATATTATTTGTATATCTCCAGTCGGTTTTTTTTTCTTCAATTTTTTCTGGTTTCAAAAATAACATTATTTTTTACTCAAAAATGGCTCTAACGATTTTGATGAAACTCGGTGCGTTACTATAACTACATGACCTACAACATGCGGTAGTTCGTTATTCCAAGACCGTTCGTTATTCAAATCCAGGTTGTTTGTTACTTTTTATCAACAATGGCTCTAACGACTTTAATAAGACTTTGTAAATAACTAGGGCTTATAAGGCCTACTGCACTGGATAGTTAATTATTATCTATGTGACTTCCTTTCCCCTCTACTGCAAAATATCACGTCAGTCCGTTGCTCCGTTGCGTATGACATGCATCATCATCATCATCATCATATCAGCCGAAAAACGTCCACTGCTGGACAAAGGCCTCCCCCAAGGATTTCCACGACGACCGGTCCTGTGCTGCCCGCATCCATTCGGCTTCGTGCGATGACATGCAAATGAGTTTTAGCAGATCCCTCGGAAACTATGTCAGGCTATGCTAGTTAGTATTTTGTGTCACTTTCCACCCCCTTAACTATCTCTGTGCAAAATACCACGTTGCAATCCTTCGCTTCATTGCAATTTGAAAGAAATTAACAAAGAAGACAGTTAACAGCTATCCCACGGGAATTATTTAAAAAATCGGCATAAAATATAGCCTATGTTCTTCTACATGCCACTGGTTACGTGCATGCCACAGTTCGACAAGATTGGTTGAAGCGTTGAGGCGCGAAGAGATAACAAACAAACAAACACATTTTCACATTAATACTATTAAACAATGTTTATTATCTCAATGCTCCAAAAGTTTGTGACTTGGCACCTTGAGGCTTGAACACGAAATATTTTTTGGTGCTAAAAACAGGTTTCGGTATCAAAACTTGATTTTGGTGCAACGCACTTCCAAAGAAAACGTTGATAAGTGATCCGGTTCAGTAATTTTGAGATGCAACTTTAAATTACATATCTCCACTGCAGGAACACACACAACAAAGGCATATAATATCTCAGCCAGGCGAGGTGATGTGCCTGGGGTCCGACCGGGGATGGTTGGTTGGCAGTTGTGATAATGATAATAATTTATTTGCTTTAAATGTGTTAAGTAATTACAAATTATTGGAAGAAATTCTGAGTATCATACATTTAACCAAAGGTATTGGCATCCAGAATTAATGTTAGTTTAATTTATAGGTATTAAACAAGAATAAAAAGGATTTAATAGAATGAAGACAATTCAAATAATGTAGGTACTTACTCTATAAACAATATATATATATATAAAAGAAAGTCGTGTTAGTTACTACACCATTTATAACTCAAGAACGGCTGGACCAATTTTTATGATTTTTGTTTTTTTGCATTTTTATTCGTCCGGAATAGGAAAATAAGTATTAAAAATATGATATTCATCAAAAAAAATATGTTAAAAAAATAATAGTTTTTAGGGTATGGTAGTGTAGTGTTACGCTAGTACTCTTTATTATACTGTGGTAGTGTAGTGTAGGGTAGGGTATTGTAGGGTAGGGTAGTGTAGTGTAGGGTAGTGTAGTGTAGGGTAGGGTAGGGTAGGGTAGGGTAGTGTAGTGTAGTGTAAAGTGGAACGAAGTTCGCCGGGACAGCTAGTAAATTATAAAATAGAATATGTTATATTCCTAGAAGCAAAGAAATGTTAATAGCGCGTTCTAGATTGATACATACGAGTAGTTTGTGATCTCGTCGCTTATGTTGCGGGTCACTCAAGTTGGAGGCAGTTTTTCTTTTTTATACAATTCATGTTGACGCGACATTAGTGCCATCTGTTGAGGCTGTAGTTGAACCATTCTCTGTGGCGGGTGCTGCAGGTGTCGCCACACCATCCTATCGTAGGTGTAGGAGGTGAAATTAATATAACAATTAATATATAAGATGAAAATAGTGATTTATGATGTAGACAAGGTGTGTAGCAAGATTTTTTAAAATTACCACAAGATATTCTTACTAACATAAACGCGAAAGTTTGTATGTATGGATTTTTGTTACTCTTTCACGCCACAACAGATAAACGGATCTGGATGAAATTTGGTAGGACCTGGATTAACAAATATTCTCTGCGTGATCGAATCAGAAACAAAGATATCAGTAGGAGAACCAAAGTAACCGATATAGCTCTCAGAATTGCTAAACTTAAGTTGCACTGGGCGAGGCACATTGCTCGTAGAACAGATGGCCGTTTGAGAAGCAAAGTTCTCGAGTGGCGACCGCGTACCGGAAAACGTACCGTAGGCAGGCCTCCCACTTGATGGATTGAAAACCTGGTGAAGGTTGCAGGAAGCCGCTGGATGCGGGTAGCGTAGGACCGGTCGTCGTGGAAATATTAATCTATTCCGTCCAAATTCATGACAATCGGAGCACTGCGATTGTGAACTACTCGTAAATAATTTCACTAAATTGCTTGTTCGACTACGTACTGATTCATGTCCTTGAAATTCGATAATAGTCACGCCTTGCTATTTCAAACGTCATATTATATCAGTTCATATACATCCCCACCGAGGGGCTCGAGCCTACCCTGAATTGGGACGATCGAGCTAGTCGATCTCGCGGGCACAGCGCAGGTTGGTCGACTTTACACACAACCACAACCTTCAAGTTTCTTCGTAGGCGTGTGCAGGTTTCCTCAAGATGTTTTTCTTCACCGTATTTCAAACATATTTAAATAACAAAATTTAGTATTTTTTTATCAACAATTGATAAGCCCTTTGCATTATCTCACCTGATAGTACTGACAATGATGCCGAAGATGCAAGATTCCCGAATGCAATGATAAGCATCCATTGTGAATATATTTTTAACACGCTTTTATTAGCTTCACTTGTAACTATGTAAGAAAATCTTGGAATCTTAATTTGACCCACTTGCCGGTCTTCGATTAGGATGAAATTTTGCACACGCTCTGAGTTCTGATGACAATACATGACTAGCTAAGAAACGTCATTACAAATCCAATATGGCGGCCTCCCCAAGATGGCGGACTGGCTGTTTGAAATCCACCCCCATGAGATGGGTATCAAATGAAAGGGTTTGCTGTCAGGAATACGAAAAAAATAGTCAAGTGACTTAAATCCAATATGGTGGATGTCCAAGATGGCGGACAGGCCATTTGAAATGCACCCCCATGATATGGGTATCAAATGAAAGGGTTTGCTGTCAGGAATACGAAAAAAATAGTCAAGTGACTTAAATCCAATATGGTGGATGTCCAAGATGGCGGACAGGCCATTTGAAATGCACCCCCATGATATGGGTATCAAATGAAAGGGTTTGCTGTCAGGAATACGAAAAAAATAGTCAAGTGACTTAAATCCAATATGGCGGATGTCCAAGATGGCGGACAGGCCATTTGAAATGCACCCCCATGATATGGGTATCAAATGAAAGGGTTTGCTGTCAGGAATACGAAAAAAATGTCACGTGACTGAAATCCAACATGGCGGACATCCAAGATAACTACTTAACGTGCTTACTAAAAGCGTGTTTTTTAGTTTTTTAAACTAATTGATGATTATTTATTATTATGTCTGTCATCTAAGGTGCATTGTTCGACACGTGAGTTATGGTCTTATAAAAATACCATAGAAAAAGGCACTTTCAACTTTGTCGGAATTTTCCAAGTCATTTCTAATTATCTTTCCTTAAATATTTAAAAAAAAATGCCAAATCTTTCCAACCGTTCTTAAGTGATGCGACACCAAAGAACAGCATTTTTTTTTATTCGGAAGTATCCTAAAGGTTTTGATTTATTTGCGAGTGTCAAAATATGCGGCATAAGGCTGCATGAGCTTTATATTAGCTCGCCGTATTATTAGTTTGCCTGTTATATTGGTTAGTGGTACACTTCGAAATTCAGTAAATAGCTTCAAATGGTGTTAGAAGCATGAGAATCGGAATTCGGAACGATTGATCTTTAGGCCATATGAATCAATTTGACCCGTAGCACCAAAAAAAAGGAGAGGATTGTGACGTAATATTTTTTTTTTTGTATGGAAAAAATATATGTTCTGAAACCTATCGTGTGTGGTATCAAATGGAAGGGCTTTATAAGCCGATTCTTATAATATATCACATCATTACGTTTCAGTCTCTTGTAAAAATCATTTTCAAAACATACCAAGTTTGAGTTCCTCCAGATACGATACGGTTGAATTATCATCAATGATACGTAATAATACCCTATATCTAACTATAAGAAAGCAATTTTGTAAATATTTATATTTAGTAATTTTTTTTATTAATTCATATTTAAATTGCATTTTTGTATGGGGTGCCAAATTTTTTAAGCCGTTCCACTCGTCACAATGAACAGCTTTCCCGAAAGAACTCAAAAAAATAATATAAATTCTAACTTGATACTTCCATGCGTCTTCGAGAAAAATTATATTGACGGACACCGAAGTGATCCTATAAGGTTTTCTTTTTTTTCCTTTTGAGGCATGAAACCCTAAAAACCACTAGCTAAATTGAACGCAGATTCAGAGAACATTGACTTATGTGATGTTGCTTGGCGGAGTTCGAGAGAACCTATCCTTACCCCGGACACTTCATACAACGGGCCAGAAATGGCATTTCTAAAAAAAATGACGGAGCAAACAAAATCACCGCGAAATCCTAGACGTTCAAGAACCAAACTGTAACCAATCTGTATCAATCTAGGTGACGAGGGGGTGAGGTCGTATGTTACTGTTTATATTAGTTGTATAATTATTATATTTATAGGTATTGATGTGTGAGTAACATTATATCCCATGAGTTTTTTTCTTAACTTTAATTAATTTTAAAATTACACTTTTTAAGTAAAGTCGTGTTTGTAACTTTTAGGTATTTAAATCTTACAGTCATATTCATGTTCATTTTTTTTTGTAAACCGCTGTGTCTCTGTCACCACATAGTCTGATGAAGGTCTGAAATATGTACTGCGTTATCTTCTACCTACAAATGATGTTAGGTGCGGTCTGACCTCGCATGGGTGACCGATAGCGGTTGTGTTCTAGGGAAATCCCTATATAGCAGTAAACAGAATAACAAGTTGCGAATTTCCAGTTTCGAGAAGCAATTATTGTAATTCCTATTCAAGTTAACTTAATTTCCTTAACCGTAGGTGATAGATGTTAGATTCATACATTCGATAAGTAGTTAACCGATATTTTACATGTGCTACATGTTAAGAGCTGGAAGTTCCGCCCTTTAGAAAGTTCCAGAACATTCCACTACATTGGCAAGTGTTCTGGTATGTTCCACAATGATCTGGGATGTTGTGGAATGCTCTCGAATACTCTCAAATGTTCTGGTCTGTTTTAGAAATTTCTAGAGGGCGAAACTTCCCCATTCCCTCGTTTCTGAGTTTTCGCGGCACGCACATTGTATACTTTATTTTATAATATATATATGTCACAGGCATATAGTGTAATTCGTCATTTTACAAATGGTCAGGCAAATTGTAAAATGCCTTAAGTACGCAGATTTCTGCTACCCAGGGGGCGAGCGAGGCTCTTTGACTGTAGAATCAATCAAACCTGACCGAACCTAACAAAACAAAATCTGACGCTCTCGTTATTGTCTTTTGTTTGTAATGAATATGTGTCATTGTTATGCTTGTGTGGAGAGGTGTGGTGGTACAGAACCCTCGGTCCACGAGTCCGACACGCACTTGGCTAGTTTTTAATTTAAATGTCGGAAAACCCCTCATTGGTTATCATGACTTGTATCAAAACCTTGTTTATCCTACAGAATATGGTTTCGCGAAGTTTTTGTAGATATCGATATTTCTTTAATATTGTACATAGGCCAGCACAGTAAGCTAGACACTTTGGACTTTGTACCGTTCTTATGCCGTATGCGCATGGATCAGAATCGCACTACGAGTGTCTAGCTTGATGTGCTGGCCTGTGTACATTTTTTGTTCCATTATCGATAGTTTCCGCAGCGCATGCGATGAAATACATTTTATGACTAATTTTTTTACACCTTGGCTTAAATTAGTTTTGGTAGGGATTCCTATTTTTTTCTAGTAATATATTTAGCCTATGTTACTCAGGGATAATGTAGCATTCTAATGGTGAAATAATTTTTAAAATCGGTTCAGTAGTTTTAGTGTTTATAAGTAACAAACATACAAAAATACAAATCTTTTATCTTTATAAAGCACTAATATGTTACTGATCAACTTCTTTAAAACCTTTTTCATTTTGTCACCAGGTCCGGGGAGGCAGCACAGGCGCTCCGCCCCCTCAGGCTCCGCAGATAGAGCAAGAGAAGCGGTCGCCGCTGCAGCCGCAGCAGCAGGGCAGGGCGCAGCCTCCACCAGGTATGACACCTTTTTATTTTATTCACAATTGGTAAGCCCTTGGCATCATCTCACCTGATGGTAAGTGACGATGATGCCGAAGATGGAAGCGGGCTTACCAAGATTCCCTAAGCAGCGTTACCGCCATCTCACTATGATTTTCGGGTGGAAGGGCCTGTTCAAAATTATTTTTGTGTGCGCGAGGGGCGTGTGGGGTACCATTAAATTGTTCTTTTTAAATGCAGTATAATTAATTATTGTGTTAACATGTGTGCTGTCTTTTTTTTTTTGACAATTGATAAGCCCTTGGCATCATCTCACTTGATGGTAAGTGACGCTGCTGACGAGGATGGAAGTGGGCTTACCAAGATTCCTCAATGCAGTAGGAAACTGGCTATCTTATCTTCAGTCCGGAACACATCAATGCTGTTAATATTGATACGATGTGGGAAGGCTAGCCAGGCGGGCTTAGAAAATGCCCGGCCGTCCCACCAAACCGATTCTTGCAAAGTTACATCCCACCGGGAACCGAACCCGCGGCCTCTTGGTGTGAAGCGAATGGACTAACTATTACGTTACAGAGGCGGTTAAATCACTTATTAACGAATATCATTTATTTTTTAACACCCTTTTATTACTTTCAATGTATCATCTATGTACTAACTGAATCTATGTACTGACTGAATCTATGTACCAACTGAATCTATGTACTAACTGAATCTATGTACTGACTGAATCTATGTACTAACCGAATCTATGTACTAACTGAATCTATGTACTGACTGAATCTATGTACTGACTGAATCTATGTACTGACTGAAATCTATGTACTGACTGAATCTATGTACTGACTGAAATCTATGTACTGACTGAATCTATGTACTGACTGAATCTATGTACTGACTGAAATCTATGTACTGACTGAAATCTATGTACTGACTGAAATCTATGTACTGACTGAAATCTATGTAACTGACTGAAATCTATGTACTGACTGAATCTATGTACTGACTGAAATCTATGTACTGACTGAAATCTATGTACTGACTGAAATCTATGTACTGACTGAAATCTATGTACTGACTGAAATCTATGTACTGACTGAATCTATGTACTGACTGAGATCTATGTACTGACTGAATCTATGTACTGACTGAATCTATGTACTGACTGAAATCTATGTACTGACTAAAATCTATGTTACTGACTGGATCTATGTACGTGATTTTCACACACTTCAAGACGTCGGGTTAAATCAAAAATTTGCACACGTATTGATTGATGATCGATGCAGCATCACCTGGGATCTGCAGGATACTCTAACTCCTTACCGACTTACAGCAGGACGTATCTTGTTTGGGCTCATTGGAATGGTCTCAATTAATAGGTTATAGATAGATGGTGAAAAAATGGGTGTTCAGGTTTTTTCCTGAATGTCCAAAAAGTAGGGTAATGTCAAGATTCAAGTTATTTATTCATAATATAATAGGTGTAAATTACACTCCTTCTCATAGTCATAAAATAATATAATTTAATTTGTGAAAAATCAAGAAATAAACAATAATTAGTTAATAATGACTGACTCGTTGGCTCAGTGGTAGTGCCCTTGACTACTGATCCGAGGGTTGTGGGTTCGATCCCCACCCAGGGCAAGCATTTGTGTGATGAGCAGATTTGTTTGCTCTGTGTCTGGGTGTTAAATATCTATATATGTATGTATTTAAACGTATATAAGTATGTATATCAGTCTCTGGTAACCCATAACATAGGGAATCCTACTATGGGGCCAGATGACCATGTGTGATTTGCATATCCTTGAAATAAACCAGATTATGTCATTAGAACATGGAAACAATATGACACGAAAAGCTATACATAAAAATCATTGAATGTCATTGATACCTTTGACAAGAGTAGGCCAGTTCACACGGACAGCACCCGGTCACGAGTATAACGCGGGAGTCAGCCATCGGTCCTGTCAACCATATTAGAGGGAAAGGAGCGACCCGGCTCCCGATGCGCCACCATCCGCACAAACATTTAAGCGAGCATATTTTTCGTGTGTATGTATGTATGTATTTGTGTGTATTTTTTTTATTCTCTATTGGTAAGCCCTTGGCATCATATCACCAGATTGTAAGTGACGATGATGCCGAAGATGGAAGCGGGCTTGCCAAGATTCCCCAACGCAATGGAGAACTGGCTATCTTATCTTCATGCCGGAACACATCAATGTTTTTTTTAACACTGATGTTTGGCGGCAAGACTTAGATAAGATGGTGGTAGCTAGCCAGGCGGGCTTAGAAAATGCCCTACCACCAACAAAACCGAGTCTTACAAGGTGACCCCGCCAGGAATCGAACCCGCGACCTCCTGTGTTAATCCAGTGTACTTTGCCTCTGAGCTACGGAGGCGGTTATGAATATATATATATATATATGGGTATGAAATATGAATGTCTGTTTTTTTTTACTGTGCCTGTAGCTTAAACAGCTTGATGGGTTTTGAAGTGCGAGGTGTCGTTAGATTCGTCTTTACCCCGTGAGTGACGCAGGATACATTTTAACTCGAAAGTAAAGTTTGTATGTAGGAGTTAATGTTTGAAAAAACACATCCGAATAAAAAAAAAATACGAGTGTGCTTGAGACAACACGACTGACGTAAAACTTCTTTAGCTCCATCTATATGTATGAAAGTAAATACATAGTCTTCAGATAATAATATTTTTTTTTATCTGTTGTTTTTTGATTGTTTTGACAACCGATTTGTTGCTTTGGCAACCGATTTTTTTGGTAAACAAAAATAAAAAGTATCTCTCTTTCTATCTTCACTAATTTATATATCCCTCTCAACTTCCATTCGCTTCGCCCGAACACACTTCCGTAACGCTCTCGTCCCGCATCCACCAGCTTACTCCCCAAGTCAAGCGTGCGTACAGAAGTTTTATTTCAAAAATTATCTCCAATTGTTAGAACGTAATTTCAGGATGGACATGGGCTAAAACCAGGAGAATCAAAGTAACCGACATAGCTCACAGAATCGCTAAACTAAAGTGGCAGTGGGCAGGGCACATAGCTCGTAGAATAAATGATCGATGGGGTAGTAAAGTTCTCGAGAGGCGACCGCGCACCGGAAAACGTAGCGTAGGCAGACCTCCCACGCGGTGGACCGACGACCTGGTGAGGATCGCGGGAGGCCGATGGATGCGGGCGACGCAGGAGCTGTCGTCGTGGAAATCCTTTGTCCAGCAGTGGATGATTTGCGGCCGATATGATGATGATGGGCTAAAAAACCCGCTTACTCTTGCTATACGCGGGGGCGAAGCCGCGGGAAACAGTCATTTATATAGATAGATGTCTATCTATTTGGCTGTCACGTTACTCGCTATAAAAAAAATATATTCTGGGACAAATCACACATGCCCAAGTAGCATTCGGGGTTCTATATAAGATGTCTAGTCGTTCACATGTACTCCACAAGCTGTGTAAGTGAGCTGTATAAGAGCTGTATAGCTTGCTATAATGCTCTTATAGAACCAGTTTGGGCACAAATTAGACAGCCTTAAGTTCACTATGGGTGTACATTAGCAGTATAATAGCATTATAATAGCAGTTTAAGTAGTAACATCGGACTTAAGGCTGACTTACGGCACTATATGGGACGCAGTGTGAACCATACAACGTACATGAGTGTAATAAAGAGTAACAAGTGGCTAAATACACAGCCTTCACAGTTATAAAATCCGACAAAAGTACTCTAGTGCTAACCTAGAATTCACGCGTGTCCTAAATTATTTCTTTATTTTATATAAATTAATCGTTGTGTGTACCATTAGAAACATAAGTATACTCCGGCGGATATCTTGGATAAAAATTTATGATAACACGCGGTAGTACCTGTTTTAAATACTTATAATAATGTTAATACCGTGGGAATGCAACTTTATCGTGAAATGTATACATATTTACAGCTAAAATATTCACGCGCCTCTGTAAAAACGCGATATTCATTTTAAAATATTTAAAACTGGCTGAGAGGAAATCTACAATTTTCAGTTTTTGATATTATATTGGCATTATAATTATACTACGGTAATTAATTATAACATGTAACCAAAACTCAATCGCTCTATCTGCGTATTTTGTGATAAATCTGCATGATAATTTTGGAGATTTATTTGGTAAATATATAATATTTAAGGTTACGCATAAAACAAAATGGTGGAAATTAAATACGGCTATGTGAACTGTTATTACTCCAATTTAATGCGGTGCAGCGTATATAGGTTCACATGTGTTCTGTTAGAATGCTGTTATCTATATGAAGTCCCACATTTGTACCACTACAGAGCCAATGTCTATAAATTTATTCTAATGTGAACTTATGTACAGCTTTAAGATGTAGTTCAGGTCAATTGTGTATCATCGTTTACTTTCAAAATATACTGAAATTTTAGAGATCCGCGTTAAATCGCCTAGCCCAGGTACTAAGTTAAGTATGAATACCTAAAGTACAAATTTTGTAACAAACTAACAAAAATCACTTTTTTTTCGTGTGAGACACACAGTTCGGTGTCAGAGTATTTTACACTTACAAAAAACACTACTCTGTTCAAGGAGGTATTTAAAAGAATGTAAACAAACTAGATAAAGAGGGATAACGTTATGCCCTTCGACAGAAAAGGACAGAAAATAATAGTTGTCACTCAGCCATAGTAACAAACACTGTTTTTTATAAGCATTTGATTTTTATCATTATAGTTTTCTCTAATCGCTCAACTACAAGACTTTCTTCTAATAATATATTCATGACATTTACAAAGTCTTCTAAGAATTCATTTAAATTTTTTGGTTTTCCTTTCCCAAAATAGATTCCAATAACAAAAGGCCGAATTCTGGGATTTTCAAAAAAATGTTACATAATATGGTCCAAAATTCATTTGTCGAACTTTTAAAAATAGGCAAACCATCCATATTTATGTTATCCAATTTATCCAATTTTGCAAAATGTTCTTCAAAAGTTTTGCTATCCCATTGTGCCAGTATTGACCTCCTTGTACATTTTTTAAAGTTACATTAACGGGAGTGCTTAAAATTGTTCTAGCATCAGACGGTAGTGTTCCCGGTTTAAATTCGTTTATTAGGCCTGACAATTTATTCAAAGCGGAATGAGGAATACGATTTTCAATAGCCCATGTTCTTATTTTTTTGCGAAAGGTTAAATGATTGCCCAAATCAAAATTGTATTCACTATCACTAGAACTGCAATCACCACACTCTGATATCTGAATATATTTAAAAGGGAACTTTCAGAATCAGGCACTTTTTCCTCTGCATCATGTACAGAACCACCATGAACAACGGTTAAAGTCGCACTTGTTGAAGCCGTATCGACGGGCTCATTTTCGGGCGTCGTTGTCAATCGACTGTTCATTTTTACAATTTGTGAATATTCTTTTGCAATTTTTCTTCTTATTCCACCGGTTCTCGCTCTTATTTTCCAAGATTTTTTATTCATTTTCACAAATTTTTGCACGCGACGTAACGTATAACACACAGCTGTGGGATGACAGTGTAATAGAATATCACATTCACATTCATGTTCAGCTTACAGCAAATAAGAGTAGTACTTGTGGACAAATAAACTGCTATTGATATTAATGGACAACACATATAGTCCTTTTAACAGCCTACAGTGCACATGCGAACCATTTAAACACTTCTGTACAGTAGGAAAAAAAGGTTCTTTTAATGATCACAAGCAAGTCCTACTATAGCTACTAGCTGTATAACAGTCTAAAACAAGTAAACATAACAGCCTTTGGCTTTATAAATGACCACGTGTGTTCTATTAAAATGCTAGTTCTATAACATCGTACAAGTAGGACGTTAAACAGCGGTTGCCGTATCTCTACCCTCCTATAATGCTCTTAGTCAGACGGCTGACTAAAGGATAGTTGTAAGAGTATTATAACACCAACAATCGTATAAAAGTATAACTCTACACTCATATAAGTCCCTTAAACAGGTATAGGTGTTATTAATCGCAATAATGCAGCTTATAAATCACGAGTGAACTGTAATAATGCTTCAAGTACACCTGGAAACTAAATGTGTACTCTTAAATGGAGTAAAATGCTACTTGGGTGGTCATCTGGCCCCAAAGTAGGATTCCCTGTGTTATGGGAACCAGAGACTGATATACATACTTATATACGTTTAAATACATACATATATAGATATTTAACACCCAGTCACAGAGCAAACAAATCTGCTCATCACACAAATGTTTGCCCTGGGTGGGGATCGAACCCACAACTCTCGGATCAGTAGTCAAGAGCACTAACCACTGGGCTACCGAGTCAGTCAAATAATAATAAAATACTTAATTACTTTATTCGCAACTTATTTCTTCAATTTTTTTTCGCAGAACCGGTAGCGCCGCCTGCGCCGAAGCCCTCCATAGTGAAAGCAACGAAGAATGCCAAGATCAACCAGAAGGTAAGATCGTCCTATACATTCACTCGTAACACAATGTTTCTTAAGGGTCGGCAACTTGGCAGTTGGCACCCCCCAAAACTGACTTTAGATAAGATAAATACTCTTTATTGTACCCAAAAAAATAAAAACAATGTAAAACTTAGAAACTATAACTTAAAAATTTAAACAAAAACACAACTTAAAACAAAATCTTACAAGCGGTACAATTTGGGCGGTCTTATCGCTCAAAGCGATTTCTTTCAGACAACCCGATGTTTGGAGACAAAAGCACAAAAAAATAGTAGTGCACGAGTATCCATCCAACTATAACAATACTTATGTAATATACATTTGTAAAGTTAAAATACTTATACTTAATACTTATAATAGATAAGACTGTACTACATAATAAATAATAATTATATGTACAATTATATTATTGAATATAAATATATATTTATATGTATATAGATATTTATTACAACTTATATACGTAATATAAATAAAAATAATATATATTTATATATAACCCAAAGTAGTAGCTACTGTTTAGTTAGTGTTATGTTTCTATATGAAATTGGTACCAATATTTTTTTTTTGTTCACAATTGATAAGTCCTAGTATTCGCTAGTCCACGAAGGAAGTATAACGTAATTAAGAATAATTTTCGAAAAACCTGAAAGCTATTATAGGTACATAAGCTTTTATTTCAAAAGAGTTTTTATACTCAGAAGCCGAATGTTAAAAAGTTCAAATTCAAAAAAGGCTGTATTTCCTACGATTCTATTTAAATAAAAGACGATTTTGGGACCATGATTACATCTCCAAATTTCATAATGAGTAGCTGTCCCGGCGAACTACGTACCGCCTTACATTACACTACCCTACACTACCCTACCCTACACTACACTACACTACCCTACACTACACTACTCTACACTACCCTGTACTACACTACCCTACCCTACATACACTACACTACCCTACCCTACCCTACACTACCCTACCCTACACTACACTACCCTACCCTACCCTACATAAAAACCTTCTCCTGACAATAACGAACTCGACAAAAAAGAATTAGCCAAATCGGTTCGTGCGTTCTGGAGTTATAGCGTCAGGAAGGAAAACCCGACTTATTTTTATATAGTAGATTAACTTCATAATACCAAAAGGATTATAAATAATGTTTGAAAAACCTAAAAAGCTTTTAGGTGCAAGCTTTTATTTGATTCCACCTCAAAACTTGATCAAATTCATTATACCAAAAGGATTTATTGTCACCGGGAATACGGCTTCATTCCAAACAGATCAATCGGACCCCTGGAGAAGGCACTCTAAAATTTATCGCAAGATTTGAACTAAACAAACATACATACATACAAACATTGCAAGTTAAATAAGCTTTTAAAAAATGCGGATAAAATTTTCGAGGACATCAAAAATGGTAGAGAAATTCAAGACTAATTACCGAATAGCAATATCAAGTCACAGAAAATTAGACTAATTTGCAAACTGAGCACAATAGTTATATATAATACTAGCTGTCCCGGCGAACTTCGTACCGCCTTACATTACATTACACTGCCCTGCCCTACCCTACACTACACTACACTACACTACCCTACCCTACACTACCCTACCCTACATACACTACCCTACCCTACACTACTCTACACTACCCTACACTACACTACCCTACACTACCCTACCCTACACTACCCTACCCTACCCTATCCTATCTCTCAAGTTGGATCGAACTGCACATGGTGTGCGAATTTTATTATAATCGGTTAAGTGGTTTAGGAGTCCATTGAGGACAAACATTGTGACACGAGATTTATATATATTAAGATATTAATTATATATTATACTGCATTTTTTCTCGTTTATTTTTAACTTCATCTGGCTAACGATAGGTAACTGAAATGAAAGTGGGCAGGGCCACATAGCTCGTGGAACAGATTGCCGTTCGGGTAGTAAAGTTGTCGAGTGGCGACCGCACATCGGAAAACCTAGCGTAGGCAGGTCTCCCACGCAGTGTACCGACGACCTGGTGAAGATCGCGGGAAGCCGCTGGATGCGGGCAGCGCAGGCCCGGTCGTCGTGGAAATCCTTGGGGGAGGCCTTTGTCTAGCAGTGGACGTTTTTCGAATTATGATAGGTACCAATTGTATTTTGAACCATAAAAGTTGTCTATAGTTTTTTCACGGAATGCCGACCCTTAATATGTTTTACAATACATGCAAATGAGACAAATCCCGTACACGTAGCTCGTAGAACAGATGGCTGTTGGGGCAGTAAAATTCTCGAGTGCAGGCCGCGCCGGACGACGACCGAATGGCAGGCCTCCCATTCGGTGGACCCAGGATCGGTCTCTATGGAAATCCTTGCGATCAAGTCACCTTTCAATAAAAAAAAACCAAATCAAAATCTGTCCATCCGTTTGGGCACTACAATGCCACGACAAACACACACATACACATGGTAAACCCCCCCCCTTTTTTTGACTCGGGGGCTTAAAATTCAGAAATAGAATGTTAAATCGGCCTTAAAAGTTTATGGGTGTCAATTAAATGGTTAGCATAGTATTGTTATTTCTGTGAGCAGAAAAATATAATCGGTCAGCAGAAATAGCTAATCGGTCAGCAGAAATAGCTAATTGGTCAGCAACTCATGGTCAGCAAACATTTCAAAATCAATCAGCAATTTATGTCATTCTGGATGGCTGTAATTATTTTAAACATCCCCGTTCTACACTCTTCCTACAGTGTTGAGTGGTCGACGGAGCCCCTTCGGGGCTCCTACTTCTGTGTTCTCATGTTAAACCTAACACTACGACTGTGCGGGGAGGCGAGCTTAGCTTAGCTCGCCTCCCCGCACAGTCTCCGAACCTAACGGATCCGAGTCGGGGTGCTCCGCAAGTCCGAGCTCGCTTCGCTCGCTCCCGCTTCCATTTAGAACTCCCCGTACCACACTCTTCCTACAGTGTTGAGTTGCTGCTTATAGACATGTTTTTCTGCCGCTCAATCATGAAATCTTGCCGCTCAAGTAGTTATTTTGCGGACTGAATGTTTATTATGCCTTTAAAAAATATATATTTCAAAGTTTATGTCAAACTGATATCTCGATTTTAATAGTAAAAGGATTTACAGAGCGTCGGTGGCGTAACAGCTAGGGCCACTACCTCCTGTCCGGGAGGTCGTTGTTAGAATCCTGCCACATACTTATGTGTTTTCGAATTTCAACTTCACATGTACGTTTATCCGACGCTCTTACGGTGAAGGAAAACATCGTGAGGAAACCTGCACACGCCTGCGAAGAAACTCTCAGGTTGTGTGTGTGAACTAGTGTGAAGTCGACCAACCTGCACTGGGCCTGCGTGGTCGACTAAGGCTCGATCGCCCTAATTCAGGGTAGGCTCGAGCCCCTATACCTTAAATCAACAAAAAAAAAAGCAAAAGGTAAACAAAAGTACTATGGAATTGACATTTGAAACTGTCAAATCCCCACTAAGTTTGTTTACATTTTGCTTTTTTTGATGTGTAACATCTTTGCTCTCGCTTTCCTGCAATTTGTCCTGGGACGGAAATGTGTCCCATTGTAACAGGAAGTCGCGTTTTTTCAGGCTTTAAAAGCGCGGAAAAGGTAAAGGTAAGCGTCGGTGGCTCAACCGGTAATGACTCGGTCCATCTAACCAGAGGTGCCGGGTTCAAATCTGGACGGCCAATGTACCAATGAGTTTTTCAAAAACTTACGTACATATACTTACCGATTGCTTTAACGGTGAAGGAAAACATCGTGAGGAAACCTGCACACGTCTGCGAAGAAACTCTAAGGTTGTGTGTGAAGTCGACCAACCCGCACTGGGCCCGCGTGGTCGACTAAGGCCTAATCGCCCTGATTCAGGGTAGGCTCGAGCCCCTCGGTGAGGACGTATATGAGCTGTAATGATCTATGACCATACAGCCTAGTCTGCCGTATCTTTGCCGTCCTTTTATAAAGTATTTTGTCACATGTTACACATCATATGCTAGTACTGTAGGTCTCGCTCGAATTTTATTTTGTTACCTTTTCATGCTTTAACACCCTAACCAATCTTGGTAAAATTTGGCATGCAGGTAGCCTGTGTCACTGGGAAGGACATATGCTACTTTTTATCCCGGGAAAATAGCATAGTCCGTTGTAGTTCCTGAGGGAACTGAAAATAGACTCTTTTTTTGGGTAGTTTCTTAACATCGCATCGGAACAATGGATTGCTGTGATTTTGTGCACAGAGATGGCTGAGGGGGTGGGAAATGAATGACATAATTTACTAATTAGCATATCCTGACATGGTTCCCGAGGGATCTGGGGAAAAAATCATTTCCACGCTCGCGTACGTCAGGGTCGCAACGGAGCTATGGACTGAAGTGTTTTTTTGTATAGAATTGGTTGAGGGGGTGGTTAGTGATATAGACTTCTAATCAGAATAGCCCGATATCGTTCCTGAAAACTCATGTCCGCGCGCGCGAGCCGCTTGCGGCTCGTGTACCACTCACTCTAAAAGACAGTCATAAAAACTATGTCTCGCGGGCGAAGCCGTGGGCAAAAGCTAGTTAGTTAATAATGTCAATATAAAATTATTGATATAAAACAAATAATGTCATAATGACATGTAAACAATATGATACGAGAAGCTAATACTTAAAAATGATTGAATTTGTCATTCATGCCTTTGACAAGATTAGGCCAGTTTACGTTGTGACAGCACCCGGTGACGAGTTTAAGGCGAGAGTCAGCCATATCTCTGTATTCATCATCATCATCATATCAGCCGAAAATCGTCTACTGCTGGACAAAGGCCTCCCATCAAGGATTGCGAGACGATTCGTAATGACTCGTGAAAACAGCTTGTAGAAATGGCTCAGACAGAAGTGAGATGGGTCTGTAGTTCTTCAGTAGGGTATTGTCACCCTTTTAGAAGAAAAGCACTACCACACTTCTGTGCCTTGCCTTAGGCGTTTGTCCTTCGAGCACAAAGGAATTAAATAACTCCTAAAGAGCTTTAAGACCGGTGATCCACCTGCTTTCAGAAGTTCAGCCGTAATTCCATCATCACCCGGTGCCTTATTGTTTTTAAGCAGTTTAAGAGCCATTCTAATCTCGTACAGGCTGACGTCCGGGATATCTTCCGTTTAGTGTCGGGTAAGTCTAGCTCTTGGGTCTTTAGCCAGATCGCTGACAGGCAGACGTGTGGTCGTGTACAATTGTCCGTAGAACTTCTCCACTTCTTCCAGCAACTCAGTCTTAGACTACTAATATTAAAATGAAGTAAAGTTCAGCCGTAACTCCATCATCACCCGGTGCCTTATTGTTTTTAAGCAGTTTAAGAGCCATTCTAATCTCGTACAGGCTGACGTCCGGGATATCTTCGGTATAGTGTCGGGTAAGTCTAGCTCTTGGGTCTTTAGCCAGATCGCTGACAGGCAGACGTGTGGTCGTGTACAATTGTCCGTAGAACTTCTCCACTTCTTCCAGCAACTCAGTCTTAGACTACTAATATTAAAATGAAGTAAAGTTCAGCCGTAACTCCATCATCACCCGGTGCCTTATTGTTTTTAAGCAGTTTAAGAGCCATTCTAATCTCGTACAGGCTGACGTCCGGGATATCTTCGGTATAGTGTCGGGTAAGTCTAGCTCTTGGGTCTTTAGCCAGATCGCTGACAGGCAGACGTGTGATCGTGTACAATTGTCCGTAGAACTTCTCCACTTCTTCCAGCAACTCAGTCTTAGACTACTAATATTAAAATGAAGTGAAGTTCAGCCGTAACTCCATCATCACCCGGTGCCTTATTGTTTTTGAGCTGTATTACTGAACTATAATTACAAGATTCAATATATAGGGTGACTTTTAATTAGTTCTTGATAGCAAAGGATATGAATGTACTCGTGATTACAAACAACTTTCCCTAAGAAACTATATGTCAAATATGAAAAAAAAAATTTGGTCTTTCATACATTTTTGCCGATTTGATATCTTGTTATGTACCGAGAACCTAAATCTTTGTTTCTGATTTGACATATAGTTTCTTTGGGAAAGTTATTTGTAATCACGAGTACATTCATATCCTTTGCTATCAAGAACTATTTAAAAGTCAACCTATATAAATTCTATTCTATTCTATAACGTCCATCCAGTTCGGGCCAAATTACTTTAATTATTTTTGATTCAATAATAAAAAAAACCGACTTCTAACAAGAAATTAGGGTTCCCCTCGATTTCTCTGGGATGCCATCATCAGATCCTGGTTTCCTTATCATGGTATCTCCTTTCCAATAAAAAAATAATCATCAAAATCGGTTCATAAACGACAAAGTTATCCGCGAACACACATTAAAAAAATATATACGGTCGAATTGAGAAACCTCCTCCTTTTTTTGAAGTCGGTTAAAAAGCAATACATCTTTCTTTGCTCCGTAACCGCATAACGCGGAAACTGCATAGGAAATGTGAAAAAAAAACATAAAAAATCAGTTTCAAATATGCAATGAATACATAATAATGTGGAAATCCCTTGGTGCACAGAACAAGGTAAGGTAAGTTTAACTAACGTTAACGTTTTAAGGTAAATTCTAATATAATTATAAAATGTAGCTGGGTCTTGAATCAATGACTTAAGCACTTAAATTTCCTCTGTAGTTTGCGAAACTTTTTACTGCTCCCCAACTGGCTATGGATACAAACTTTTTAAATGTTCAATTCATTCGAAATTCCCGCGTTTTTATTAAAATCACTGGCTAGTTAATGGCCGCACAAATCGCTTGGGGCGCTGCTGCGCAAAAACACGGTCTCGAATTCGCTACGTGTCGCGTTGTTGCTTTGCGAGCAAGTAGTGATGTAATCGGATTTATCAAAAGTATGTGAATGTCGATGTTGATAGGTTAGTATAAACTTAATTGTATGATGTATCATAATTTTTTGTCGAGACACGTGCATTGTTACATAGTAAGAACATGTACAATAGGCATGTCAGTTTTACATTTTCATGTCCCTTACTCTTGCATCTGAAATAGTAGGTACATTACTGCAGAGGCTGGGGAAAATAAGCGATTGTTGGATGAGTACTGAGTAGAGCAATTGGCGTTCCGGCCGAGGTCTGCATAATGCTTTACTCAAACAAAGCAAAGAAATAAAAACAAGAATTACTATAACTTTTAAGTAAAATACACTAGACATTTTAAACCGTGACCAAAGAGTAGGAATGTCGTTATGCACACTTTTGCTTTTCCGCCGATTTTTTCAAATCACAGCGTCGCGATCGTCGTGCTAACGCCAGTCCGTTAAAAATTTTAATTAACAGTCAGCGAACCTTAGACCAAGGAGCTTTTATTTATCGGACTATGGTGTTGTTACTTGGCTGTATGAGTTTTGTGTTCTGTGCCTCTCAGTGTGTTCTAAGATTGTAGCAATTTAAAAAAATACTACTCTCTCGTAATGAAATTACATACCAAGGAGCTTTTATTTATCGGACTATGGTGTTGTTACTTGGCTGTATGAGTTTTGTGTTCTGTGCCTCTCAGTGTGTTCTAAGATTGTAGCAATTTAAAAAAATACTACTCTCCCGTAATGAAATTACATACTCACTTCACGGCTCATTAACGAGCCCAAAAGTAGTTTTTTTTGACGATCCTGAAATCACGTATTTCCTGTCTTCTTTTTAAGAATGTAAAAGCGAATGTTATAAAGCGTGTTTGAATAAAAAATCTTTCTTATTGATCGTTTTCTAAGTCTGCGTTGTTTTCATAACTTTTACGATATTTATTCTAAAGATTCACTGTTGATATGTCCATGACCTTCGTTTATCGCCACCACATTGATAATAAAGAGCTCCATGTTTCAGCTGTTACGCGTGTAAATTACGTAATGCTTCTCCGCTAATGCTATATAAGTTCCTTTAACAAAACGAAGTAAACAAAATATAATTTTGTACGGATTATATCGACTTTCACTGTCGACATGTTGGTAACAGCACTATTCCAGTCTAGCGCCAGTCGGCGTCCAAAACGGTCGCGCGTTCGACCCGCGCAAATTAAAATTTCGAACATAATTGCTTCTTTTTTTCCATTAACTTTTTTTTCTTTAAAATTGAAAAGTACGAAGTGTTTGTTTGTGTGCCGTGATAACAGTATTAACTTTTCAATAAATAGATGGAATTAGGTATTTTATAGTCCGCGAATTAAAAACAAGAGATTATTTATAGTGGACGATAAGTTGTGGTGTTGTGTGTGGATTTTATCGCTCTCGTTGGTTGGAAGTTTTTTATTATTGAATTTGTTCTGGTGACACAAAATTGGAATGCTGTTTTTTACGGATGGATTTTGTAATGTATAAACAAGTAAAATATACTTATTAATACTGGTCACTGAATGACATTAAAAAGTCTCAAAACATTACTCTACAAAAAAAAACTTCTTTTTTCAAAAAGTACAGTCAACCTCATAACTTAATACTAATTGAAATGTTTCTTCGGTTAACGTAAAGGTCGGCAGTAATTATCCTGTATTCCCTTATTATGGGACATCCTGTATTTATGTCCGACTTGGCATTTTGTCTATTGTACGTACAATGTATTTTTTCGTCATGAAATGTGTAGAATAGACATTATTACGAGGAGATCCGCAGGAGAACCAAAGTAACCGACATTGCTCTCAGAATTGCTTAACTTAAGTGGCAGTGGGTGGGGCACATTGCTCGTAGAACAGATGTCCGTTGGGGCAGTAAAGTTCTCGAGTGGCGACCACGCACCGGAAAACATAGTGTAGGCAGGCCTCCCACTCGGTGGACCGATGACCTGGTGAAGGAAGCGGGAAGCCGCTGGATGCAGGCAGCGCAGAACCGGTCGTCGTGGAGATCCTTGGGGGAGGCCTATGTCCAGCAGTGGACGTCCTTCGGCTGATATGATGATGATGATGAGCCATTATTCTAAAAATATTATGAATCTGGTATGCCATTGCATCAGCCAGCCCCGTGAGGCGCAGACAGGGGAAGCCTTGCCGCCAAGACACTTGTCCTGGTACTCTGCAAGGCGAGTGCCTCTTGCGGGAAGGATGACCCCTAGGATGGTCAGGCCATCCTGAAGCTTGCCTAGGCGGGTAGATCACGCAGGTTAACTGACCTGAAGCACGGTCATTCATCATATCAGCTCATATACGTCCCCACCGAGGGGCTCGAGCCTACCCTGAATTAAGGCGATCAGGCCATAGTCGATCACGCGGGCCCAGTGCGGGTTGGTCGACTTCACACACAACCTTCGTGTTTCTTCGCAGGCGTGTGCAGGTTTCCTCACGATGTTTTCCTCGGTAAGTATATGTACGTAAGTTTTGAAAAACTCATTGGTACATTGGCCGTCCGGATTCGAACCCGGTACCTCTGGTTAGAAGGACCGAGTTGTTACCGGTTGAGCCACCGACGCTTTGCGTGAAGCACTGTCATTATCTGGATGGTTTTGACTGTTGGTGGCATTTTACTCGACGAGGCATGTCAAGCCGTTGGTGCTATTACTAGATGACTGTCGTTAAGCTGTATCAGGTGGCTTATATGTAGGCTTGTAAAAGTTTTTTTCGATTGCGAATTTGACATGTTACCTCAGTGCTAAGTTTTTTCACAATTATGAAGCCCTTGGCATCATCTCATCTGATGGTAAGTAAGGATGATGCTGAAGATGGAAGCGGGCTTACCAAGATTCCCCAATGCAATGGGCAACTGGCTATCTTATCTTCAAGCCGTAACACATAAATTTTGTTGACATTGATGTTTGGCGGCAAGACTTAGATAAGGTGGTGGTAGCTAGCCAGGTGGGCTTAGAAAATGCCCTTCCACCAACCAAACCCAGTTTTACAAAGTTAGACCTCGAACCCACGACCTCTTGATGCGAAGGTAATGGACTAAACCATTACGCCACGGAGGTGGTTATGGTTAAGTGAATATGACAGATTAGAAATTTAACAAAAACATTAAAAAAATGTACTTGGTTGTTGCGAATGAAGCGTGTTTTATACACACCTATTTGGAAAACGACGATTGGTTCTTCAATAAGTGCGATCAAAATTCTACTATGCTCCTTGCACAAACATCGATATGTGTATACTCAATATATCTGCTAAGTTTGGATTCGATTCGGCATTTAGTTTTTGTATTAAAGCGGAACTACGTTTGTATGGAAACTCGAGCCTCCTGGGGACCCTTATAAAAAAAGTATATATATTAGTACTAACATACAGTATGGACACTCCCTGCCGCTCTCTAGATTGCGACCTCACCCACACGTCACCCAGATTTATACAGATTGGTTGTAGAACGTATAGAATTTCGCTGCCATTTTGTTTGTTCCGACATTCCTTTTTTGAACCATCATTTCTGGTCCGTTGTATGAAGTGTCCAAGGTGTGTTTATAGTATGCACTCAGCAGTAATTATTTTTTGACTGATGGCGCCGCTAGTTAGCTGGGGGTAGCCCCTTACCAGTGGAGGAAAATATCGTAGAAGAGGGTCGCGTTGCACACGTCCGTGGGTGTAAATCAATAAGATAATTTTGAACAAAAATAACCGACTTCAAACAGGGAACTTAGGTTCCCCTCGATTTCTCTGGGATGCCATCATCAGATCCTGGTTTCCTTATCATGGTACCACCCTAGGGATATCTCCTTTCCAACAAAAAAAGAATCATCAAAATCGGTTCATAAACGAAGAAGGTATCCGCCAACACACATAAAAAATATATAAGGTCTAACAAAATTAGCTGAAACTATTTTAACTTGTGGTTCTACCCATGAAACTGAATAACTTTTCCCATGGAACCCATAGTCAAATCTCAAAAAAAATTTTGAACTTCCCATACTAAGTTGGCTGATCAGTTGATCGAATTATTATGGGATAGCCAATTTTTTTTTTGCGATTGTCTATGGGTTCCATGGGAAAAGTTGTTCAGTTTCATGGGTAGAAGCACCAGTTAAAATACTTTCAGCTTATTTTGTTAGACCTTATATACGTTCGAATTGAAAAACCTCCTCCTTTTTTGAAGTCGATTAAAAAAGGCCCTACACGTGATGGCCGCCGATATTAATGCAACACCGGCCAACCGCTGTCTGTCTCTGATAGCACGGTTAAGTGTGCGACAAGATAAGAGATTCGAGTTTTAATTAGTTTTTTTTATATTTTAAACTAGAGTGTGCGCGGAGAAAGCTGTAAACGCCCAGCGGGTTTTTTTTTGTTATATACAAACCTTGTCCTAGCAACTACGAACACAACATAAACAGTTCATTATATAGGTCGAGCGATTTTCGAGTTTTGGCGAGACTAACGCACGGCAATTGATTTTTATATATATTTTAATATTTAATCGTCGGAGCTTCGGTGCTAAGGGCCGCTACCTCCTTCCGGGAGGTCGTGGTTCGATCCTGCCACGTACCAATGTGTTTTCGAATTTCGATTCCATATGTACGTTTATCCGACGCTTTTATACACTGAAGGAAAACATCTTGAGGAACCTGCAAAGAAACTCGAAGGTTGTGTGGGAAGTCGACCAACCCGCACTGGGCCCACGTGGTCGACTAAGGCCCGATCGCCCTAATTCAGGGTAGGCTCGAGCCCCTCGGTGGGGACGTATATAAGCTGATGTGATGATGATTTAATCAAATGTTAAAAAACCTACTGCAAAAAAACATTACCCCTTTTTCTGTACAGTCGGGTAAGATTGTATTCTATGCCACTCACGGGATCAAGACGAATCTAACGACACCTCGCTTTCTAAAATCTATTAAGCCGTTTAAGCTACAAGCTCAGTCAAAGAAACAGACATACACACATACTTACATACAAACACTCGAAAAACGTTACCCTCCTTTAGACAACATACATTTAGGCAGTCGGTAAATAAGTTACACTATTTCTGTAATTATCATGAAATAGTCCAATTAAATAAGTTCACTATTTCTGTGATTGTCATACAATAGTCCAATTAAATAAGTTCACTATTTCTGTGATTGTCATACAATAGTCCAATTAAATAAGATACACTATTTCTGTAATTGTCATGAAATAGTCAATTAGTTAGTTGATTAATGAACAATTTAAATTGTCTATTAAATGACTAGTACCTGGGCGACCGAGCTTTGCTCGGGGCATTGTACCCAGAACCGTTAAAAACATTTAAAAATACGCCTACCTATGATACACTTTGCGCGGCATACTCCAATGTGAAATTCTCGGAAAATATCGTTTTCCCAGATATGAGACCTATCTATATCGATTTTTCGCCCCCAAAGATCCCCGTTTTTTAATTATCAAGCAAATCGTTGGAGCCGTTTCCGAGATTCAGATCATATATAAATATACAAGAATTGCCTGTTAAAAGGTATTACATCAAATAGTCAATATGTGCATACGATCCGATTTGTAGCTATGGGATATTTCCCTATACTTTTTGCTATAGGCTGGAAGTCCTTGAATATAATTTTCTGCTCATTAATTTTAATATTATCAAGCTCTTTGTGTATTGTAATAACCACAATACAGGCATATATAGCAATACTGTAAATAATTTAACAATGTTACAAATAATTATTTTGATTAGGCATTACGAATAGTATTAGGTTCACATTGGTTACCTACTAAGGTAATTATGTTATTGTAAATCACTATTCTAATCGTAATGCGAAGAAACTAAGGTTTTGCACACGCCTGCTAGGAAACTGGAAGGTTTTGCACACGCCTGCGAAGAAACTCGAAGGTTTTGCACACGCTTGTGAAGAAACTCGAAGGTTTTGCACACGCCTACGAAGAAACTCGAAGGTTTTGCACACGTGTGCGAAGAAATTCGAAGGTTTTGTACACGCTTACGAAGAAACTCGAAGGTTTTGCACACGCCTACGAAGAAACTCGAAGGTTTTGCACACGCCTACGAAGAAACTCGAAGGTTTTGCACACGTGTGCGAAGAAATTCGAAGGTTTTGTACACGCTTACGAAGAAACTCGAAGGTTTTGCACACGCCTACGAAGAAACTCGAAGGTTTTGCACACGCCTACGAAGAAACTCGAAGGTTTTGCACACGTGTGCGAAGAAACTCGAAGGTTTTGCACACGCCTACGAAGAAACTCGAAGGTTTTGCACACGTGTGCGAAGAAACTCGAAGGTTTTGCACACGCCTACGAAGAAACTCGAAGGTTTTGCACACGCCTACGAAGAAACTCGAAGGTTTTGCACACGCCTACGAAGAAACTCGAAGGTTTTGCACACGCCTACGAAGAAACTCGAAGGTTTTGCACACGTGTGCGAAGAAACTCGAAGGTTTTGCACACGTGTGCGAAGAAACTCGAAGGTTTTGCACACGTGTGCGAAGAAATTCGAAGGTTTTGCACACGCCTACGAAGAAACTCGAAGGTTTTGCACACGCCTACGAAGAAACTCGAAGGTTTTGCACACGTGTGCGAAGAAACTCGAAGGTTTTGCACACGTGTGCGAAGAAATTCGAAGGTTTTGCACACGCCTACGAAGAAACTCGAAGGTTTTGCACACGCCTACGAAGAAACTCGAAGGTTTTGCACACGTGTGCGAAGAAATTCGAAGGTTTTGTACACGCTTACGAAGAAACTCGAAGGTTTTGCACACGCCTGCGAAGAAATTTTAAGGTTTTGCACACGCCTGCGAAGAAACTCGAAGGTTTTGCACACGCGTGCGAAGAAACTCGAAGATTTTGCACACGCCTGCAAAGAAACTCGAAGGTATTGCACACGCGTGCAAAGAAACTCGAAGGTATTGCACACGCGTGCAAAGAAACTCGAAGGTTTTGCACACGCTTACGAAGAAACTCGAAGATTTTGCACACGCCTGCGAAGAAATTCGAAGGTTTTGCACACGCCTGCGAAGAAATTCGAAGGTTTTGCACACGCCTGCGAAGAAACTCCGAAGGTTTTGTTTAAAGTGTGTGAAGTCAATCAACCCGCACTGGGCCCGCGTGGTCGACTTAGGCCCGATCGCCCTAATTCAGGGTAGGCTCGAGCCCCTCGGTGGGGAAGTGTATGAGCTGATATCATGATGATGATGAAATCACTGTTATAGGCAACTAGCTGGTGCGTGGTATGCGAGCCGCTCGCGGGGATATACAAACCCTTCTAGCGCTCATTCTTTTAATGAAAAACGTGTAACAATCCGTTGAGTGGTTTAGAAGAAGTAAGCGGAAAAACAGACAGAGATTTTGTTTTTACCCGACTGCGCCAGAACAAGGGTTATGTTCTTCGAGTTTATGTATGTATGGATGTGGATTTTTTTCTTTAGCACGCTTTTTAGCCTAAACGGTTGATGGATTTTGGAGCGAGAGATGTAGTTAGATTAGTCTTGACCCAGTGAGTGACATAGGATACATTTTTACCCGACTGGCCGATTTAGGTTTTAATGCAGTCGGATTTTCAATTTTTAATTAATTCGTGTAGTGTACTGTGTAGTTTTTTAACTGCCTCCGTGGAGTAATGGTTAGTCTATTCGCTTCACACCAGGAGGTCGCGGGTTCGATTCAACTTTGTATGACTCGTTTTGGTTGGTGGTAGGCCATTTTCATAGCCCGCCTGGCTAGCTACCACCATCTTATCTAAGTCTTGCCACCAAACATCAGTGTTAACAGCATTGATGTGTTTCGGCTTGAAAATAAGATATCCAGATCCCTATTGCGTTGGGGGATCTTGGTAAACCCGCATCATCCATCTTCGGCATCATCGTCACTTACCATCAGGTGAGATGATGCCAAGAGCTTACTAATTGCGAATAAAAAAGTAGAGATCATACATGTTCGAATTGATAACCTCCTTTATTAACAGCTTTTATTTAACTAACAAATTATGTATACCTACATGTTTAATTTTGACCTATTTCCCGGTTTCCGATTGAGCTCAAATTTTGCATGCATATGTATATCGCGTGACGATGCAATATTAAAAGCTTGTACTTAAAAATTTTTAGGTTTTTCGAAAACTATTTGAAGTTTGTTGAAAGAAAACTCGCATTCTTGCTGCGCCCACTGTGTTTTCTAAGCAGGATGGAAAATTAAAAATCGTATGAGAGCGAGAAGGACAAACATTTCGTCTTGTACGCCCTCTTAAAGATTCGATAAAACAGTTACAATGTTTATCATTACATTTTAACTAACTAGCTAGAAATAACGCGAACATATCGTAAAATAGTTTGGTTTTACGCCAAATCTAATAATAATATAATGTAGTAGCGACTTATTATTATTATTATTATTACGACATAGTGGGTAGATAATAATATTGTAATTTCAGTACCAGACAACGATTCCAAAACGTTAAAAAATCGACTGCATAAAAACTTAACCACTACTTTTTGGCTAATCGGGTAAAAATGGATCCTATGTCACTTAGGAATGAATGAATGAATCTTACGACACCTCGCACTCCAAAGTCCATCAAGCCGTTCAGGCTACCGGCTCAGCCAAAGAAATAAACATACATTTATACACTTATAAAACCTAACCCTCCTTTTGGCGCAGTCGGGTAATAAAATAATTAACAACGCTGAAAACGTCACAATCACAAAATTGCAGCGTTGTTTCAGTGATTGGTCCCCCCTTAACAGTCCATGTCTTGGAAACTACTGAACCGATTTCGATGATATATATACATTTAGTTATTAACATAGATGTTTGATGGCAAGAATAAAATAAGATGTTGGTGGCTAGCCAGGCAGGCTTAGAACCAACCAAACCGAGTCTTACAAGTTGACCAAATAGAAGAAAGAGATCGAAAGGAAGAAGTTTTAATAACAGCGTTACCACGTTACAAACTTTTGTTCTACGACTTTGCCGAATTTACAAAAAAAAATAACTCTTCATATAAATCGATCATCTGAGCGACCAATTTTGTGGATTTTTGTATGGAAGGTCCAATTTTTTTTTGAGAATTGTCAATGGTTTCCTTGGGGGAAAGTTGTTCAGCACTCAGTTAACGGGTCCTAAACCAAATTTTGTTACACCTGTATATAGATTATATTCAAACTACAAAAAGCCAACCTGTATATAGATTATACTCGAGCTGCAAAAAATCCACCCTGTATATAGATTATATACAAACTAAAAAAATCCAGCCTGTATACAGATTACATTCAAACTACAAAAATCCACTCTGTATATAGATTATATTCAAGCTACAAAAATCCAGCCTATATATATAGATTATATTCAAGCTACAAAATGCCAACCTGTATATAGATTATATTCAAGCTACAAAAATCCACCCTGTATATAAGGTGTAACAAAATTAGCTGAAAATATTTTAACTGGTGCTTCTACCCATGAAACATAACAACTTGCCCCATGGAACCCATAGTCAAATCGCAAAAAAAAAATTGCCTACCCATACAACTCGATCAGCTGATCAGCCAACTTAGTGTGGAAGTTAATTTTTTTTTTGCAATTTGACTATGGGTTCCATGGGGAAAGTTGTTCAGTTACATGGGTAGAAGCACCATTTAAAATAGTTTCAGCTAATTTTGTTACACCTTAAAGATTATATTCAAGCTACAAAAATCCAGCCTGTGTGTATATAGATTATATTACAAAAACCTGTTTTATTCTCCTATACGTACGTCTGTATGTGTACAAGTTACGCATACATTTAAAGCCTTATTTAGTTTTATTTTTATTGGCCCCAATACGGTGTACCCAGCGGAAGTAGGATCGTCGTCGCATCGAAAGCGAAGTCTAGCGATTATGTAAAATACGTTTTTACTTTTAACAACGCCTTGTTTTATCAATTTGTGTTATCTTAGTTTCATTTTATGAGCGATTTGACCTAGGTTTTCGCTACCTGTCTAATTCATAATTTTAAAGTTGTTAAAAGCGTCGGTGGCTCAACCGGTAACGACTCGGTCCATCTAACCAGAGGTACCGGGTACAAATCCGGACGGTCAATGTACCAATGAGTTTTTCAAAAACATACGTACATACTTACCGATTGCTTTAACGGTGAAGGAAAACATCGTGAGGAAACCTGCACACGCCTGCGAAGAAACTCGAAGGTTGTGTGTGAAGTCGACCAACCCGCACTGGGCCCGCGTGGTCGACCAAGGCCTAGTCGCCCTGATTCAGGGTAGGCTCGAGCCCCTCGGTGGGGACGTATATGAGCTGCAATGATGAAAGTTGTTTCATTTTTAAGGTTCCGTACCCAATGGGTGTAATAACGGGACCCTATTACTAAGACTCCGCTGTCCGATGGCATATAGCAATCTACGTGTCATCTATGTGACATATTCAAAAATGAACATCCTATCTATTAATATTTAACCGCCTCCGTGGCGTACCTAATGGTTAGCCCATTCGCTTAACACCAGGAGGTCGCGGGTTCGATTCCCGGTGGGGTCAACTTGTAAGACTCTGTTTGGTTGGTGGTAGGGCATTTTCTAAGCCCGCCTGGCCAGCTACCACCATCTTATCTAAGTCTTGCCGCCAAAAATCAGTGTTAACAACATTGAGTGTTCCGGCTTGAAGATAAGATAGCCAGTTCTCCATTGCATTGGGGAAATCTTGGTAAGCCCGCTTCCATCTTCGGCATCATCGTCACATACCATCAGGTGAGATGAGAAAATTTAAAGTTGTTTCATTTTTAAGGTTCCGTAGCCAAAGGGTAAAAACGGGGCCCTGTTACTAAAACTCCGCTGTCCGATGGCATATAGCAATCTACGTGTCATCTACGTGTCATCTATGTGACATATTCAAACATCAAAATCCTATCCATTAATGTTTTCATCTCTATCATAAATACTTTATATTTATTTCAATTACTATTTATTTCAATTACTATTTAAACCTGATTCTTTCTTCTTAAGGCCCCCATCTTGGGTAAGTAAAAAGTATGTTTTTTGTGATGTGATAGGTATTTAATTAATGTGTAAAATACTTTTTGATTCCTGCCTGTGTACTTTTTACTTCCAAAATAAATTTTGATTGTGTGCACGAACGGTTTTTACCTACTACACCTACCCGTCGTAATATTATATAGGGTGACTTTTAATTAGTTCTTGATAGTAAAGGATATGAATGTCCTCGTGATTACAAACAACTTTCCCAAAGAAACTATATGTCAATATGAAAAAAAAAATTAGTCCTCGATACGTAATAAGTTATCAAAGCGGCAAAAATGTATGAAGGACCAAAAATTTTTTCCATATTTGACATATAGTTTCTTTGGGAAAGTTTTTTGTAATCACGAGTACATTCATATCCTTTACTATCAAGAACTAATTAAAAGTCACCCTATATATACTTTGCCGTCGTGCTACAAGTTATACATTATGTATGACGAGCAGAAGCCCCACCAAACGGGACCTACACGAATTTTGTTACACCCTGTATAATAAATAACCTAACCAACTTTATTAAAAATTAAAAATCCGACAGTATAAAAAAATATTACTCCTCGTTTTGGGCATTCCCTCTCGTATATCTGACGATGACGATCTATCCGACCGATTTTGGTCATGGCGACCACTTCGACTCCTAGTCGGCTTGCCGCGCGTGCGCTCGAAGATGGTTTATGTAGCCAATCTTCGCAGCGAAACTCCTCGCGCACTGAGGGCATTTTAGTATGCCACCCTCGTAATTGTAAGAAATGGTCGCAGCGTATATCTACCAGATACGCTAAACTATCAGGTTTATGATATAGTGGGGACCACTTACCGACCCTTAGGGAATAACATTTTGGGCAGTCAGGTTAAAAAATATATTATTTTTTTATGTCGCTTTCGGGATGAAGATCAATCTAACTACACCTCGCACTTCAAAATCTATCAAGCCGTTTAGGCTACAGGCAAAAAAACGGACATACATCCATACACCCGAAAAACATTACCCTCGGTACAGTATAGTACAGATATTGCGCGCACGCTCGAAAGGTTTTTGTAGCAAATAATTGAAAACGCTAAACACGTTAAAAAACCGACTTCCATCGCAACAACTTCGAACAATTTTGCATTATTATTTTGGTTTTTGTTAATTTTCTAATAAAGTTATACACCGATTTTGATAAAATTTATATGGGACCACACGGGAAGCACTAGCTTTCGAATAAAAAAAGAATCATCAAAATCGGTTCACCCAGTCAAAAGTTACACATAAAAAAAAACACAGTCGAATTGAGAACCTCCTCCTTTTTGGAAGTCGCTTGACAAAAGCCGCGAGCCGGCTCCTGCGGCCACGCGCACCGCGCACCACCGATATCCATGCGGGCGAAGCTGAGGGAAAAAGCTAGTTATAAATAATAAAAACCAGCCAAGTGCGAATCGGACTTGCGAATGAAGGGTTCAGCACCACCACTCCACTTGTACTCGTACATCTCCTCTCCACACATCTATGACAATGATAACTATTCACATCATAAACAGAAGACAAACAGTGACCCAAGGACGCTCTCAAGAAAGTTGTCAGCGATCCAAGGTCGTATTCTTCAACTAGATAATTATAATGGACCTGCCCTATTCATACATTCATCATCAGCTCATATTACCTCTCCACCGAGGGGCTCGAGCCTACCCTGAACTAATGGGATGGGGCCTTAGTCGACCACGCGGGCCCAGTGCGGGTTGGTGGAATTCACACACAACCTTTGAGTTTCTGCGTAGGCGGATGCAGGTTTCCTCACGATGTTTTCCTTCGCCTTAAGAGCGTCGGATAAACGTACATATGAAATCGAAATTCGAAAACACATTGGTACATGGCAGGATTCGAACCACGACCACCCGGACAGGAGGTAGCGGCCCTAGTCGTTACGCCACCGACGCTCTTCAATACATACATTAATATCATAAAAATATTGTCAAAAATAACTGCACGCTAACACACATTTACACCACTATTATAGTCTACCGAGTCTCGTTCAAATATAAACAACTAGCTGATTCCCGCGGCTTCACCCGCGTGGACCACATTTCTATGACTTTTCGAGGGAGCGCAGTGCGCGAGCCGCAAGCGGCTCGCGAGCGTGGTAAAAAGTAGCCTATTTTTTTAACCCAGGTCCTAATCTGTCTACCTACCAAATTTCAGCCAAATCCGTTCAGTAGTTTTTGCGGGAAAGCGTAACAGACAGACAGAGTTACTTTCACATTTATAATATTAGTAGGGATTAGTAGGGATTAGTAGGGATGACAGAGATAGAAAGACCGTACTCGTAATGTAGCACGAATTTGATAACAAATTTCACTCACTTCGTCCTTCAACCGTTTTGGGGAATACTAACCGATTGATTCAAAATGAGCGACTTCGCTCATTCTGTGGGCATCAAGAACAAGGCTCTACACTCGAGATTGTTACCGAATATGTATACCTGGGACAAACAAACAGTCCAGTTAGGTAGGTCCAATTTCTAGAAAGAGATCAATCGTCGAATCCAACTCGGCTGGACAGCGTTCGGGAATCTTCGCAATATCTTTACGTCCCAGTTACCACAGTGTCTTAAGACCAAGGTCTTCGACCAGTGTGTGTTGCCAGTGATGACATACGGAACTAAGACATGATCGCTTACTATGGGCCTCATAAGAAGGCTCAAGGTCACTCTAAGGGCAATGGAGTGTGCTATTATGCTCGGAGTTTCTCTGCGTGATCGAATCAGAAACGAGGAGATCCGTAGGAGAACCAAAGTAACCGACATAGGTCTCAGAATTGCTAAACTTAAGTGGCAGTGGGCGGGGCACATTGCTCGTAGAACAGATGGCCGTTGGGACAGTAAAGTTCTCGAGTGGCGACCACGCACCGGAAAGCATAGTGTAGGCAGGCCTCCCACTCGGTGGACCGATGACCTGGTGAAAGTCGCGGGAAGACGCTGGATGCGGGCAGCGCGAACCGGTCGTCGTGGAGATCCTTGGGGGAGGCCTATGTCCAGCAGTGGACGTCCTTCGGCTGATATGATGATGGGCAACATCACCGCCGTTCGCGTAGGCCGGTCCATGTCGCAACTGGACTTTGCAGAACTGCAGGAGCTGGAGTGGTAGTGACGCAGTGTCACCTAACTGGCGAAATGGCCTTAGCATCCGCCTGGTCACAGTATTACGTTATGGCTTACAGTAGCGCAACGCCTTTCATGTCGCACGATACCGCCACAGCGTAGGTACTAGCAGTACTAGCCTGTAGCCAGCCTGGCAAACTCGCGGAGCAGCGGACCCTTCCGTTGCTCCGCGTAAGTACATTCGTTGCACTACTGTAAGCCGCTATATTGTAATACTGTGGCCTGGTTTCGGAAACCAGCCCGCCCCAAGCTATAACTAGTACCATATTATATGTCATTTAGCCTAAATTAGATTATCTGCATAGTTATTATACGAATGTTACGCCATCGTTTAATGTTTAATTAATTTTATTGCTTCGGATAAGTGGTCTAGTATTGTCACCGGTTTGTCTAGTTTTCGTTCAAAATGTTTGTCCGTTTAGTGGGAAATATAATGGTCTGTTTGTAGACTGTGGATTTTTTTTATAGGAGACCAGCTTCTTTCCGCGACTTTGCACCTGTGGACATAGTTTCCATGACTGGCTTCGAGGGTGCCCAGTTAAAAAGTAGCCACCTATGTCAATCCAGGTCCAGGTCTGTCTACCTACCAAATTTCATTTAGATACGTTCAGTAGTTATTGCGCGAAAGAGTAACAGACATCCATACATACAAACTTTCGCGTTTATTATATTAGTAGGATTCCTAAGTCGACTATATTATGGTTTTAGGGATACGGACCCTATTACTAAGCCTCCAATGTCCATCCGTCCCTTTGTCCGTCTGTGTGAATAAATTGTACAGCAACACTGCACATACTTTCTCGTTAAAACGTACAGTCAGCAACACGTCAGAACCTAATAAAACTGACAGTAGATCAAACAGTCGCTCAACATATCCTTTCAAATTAAGAAATTAACAAGTTATGTGAAAGGCAGTTTATAATAATAATTGTTATAATAATTATAATTAAAAATTTTACTTACCATTTTAATCAATGTGTTCTGTGCGGTGTGCGGACAAACACTTACATGTTGTCTTTTATGAGAATAAAGTATCTTTGAACCTTAGATTTATTTTATAGCTGAAAGTAACCAAAAAAAGCTCATTGATTTATAAATAAAGTCGGAAACAAAAAAATGACGTTTGTTAGGTCCTGATGCCTTTTTTGTTAGAATGACCAATACTGCTGCTTGATAAAACATCAATAAAACAGTTACTACTTGCAAAGTACTACATCGTCACTTACCATCGGGTGAGTGAGATCCTAGATCTACTAAGTAAAAGAGTGTACTAAGTAAGAGAGATCTACTAAGTAAAAGAGTGTACTAAGTAAGTGAGATCTACTAAGTAAGAGAGATCTACTAAGTAAGAGAGATCTACTAAGTAAGAGAGATCTACAAAGTAAGAGAGATCTACAAAGTAAGAGAGATCTACAAAGTAAGAGAGATCTACTAAGTAAGAGAGATCTACTAAGTAAGAGAGATCTACTAAGTAAGAGAGATCTACAAAGTAAGAGAGATCTACAAAGTAAGAGAGATCTACTAAGTAAGAGAGATCTACTAAGTAAGAGAGATCTACTAAGTAAAAGATATTACTAAATAAAATAATGTACTAAGTAAGAGAGATTACTAAATAAAATAATGTACTAAGTAAGAGAGATCTACTAAGTAAAAGAGTGTACTAAGTAAGAGAGATCTACTAAGTAAGAGAGTGTACTAAGTAAGAGAGATCTACTAAGTAAGAGAGATCTACTAAGTAAAAGAGTGTACTAAGTAAGAGAGACCTACTAAGTAAGAGAGATCTACTAAGTAAGAGAGATCTACTAAGTAAGAGAGATCTACAAAGTAAGAGAGATCTACAAAGTAAGAGAGATCTACCAAGTAAGAGAGATCTACTAAGTAAAAGATATTACTAAATAAAATAATGCACTAAGTAAGAGAGATTACTAAATAAAATAATGTACTAAGTAAGAGAGATCTACTAAGTAAAAGAGTGTACTAAGTAAGAGAGATCTACTAAGTAAGAGAGTGTACTAAGTAAGAGAGATCTACTAAGTAAGAGAGATCTACTCAGTCAGCCTCAGGCCTTCACAGCGAACACCCGCTTGCTTGTCCTTATCATATTTGACAGTGGTCCTCAATCTTTTGACGCGATGTTTACGTGTACTAGTTGTAGCGGCAGCCACTCCGACGGTACCCTGTGTAGTGTGTGCGAGTGCCGCTACGACTTCCAGTGTTCTGGCATCAGCGAAAACGGTTATCGTAAATTGGGCGACAGAAAGAACACATGGCGCTGCCCTAAGTGTAAAAAGACCCCGTCCTCGTCCCCATCTACGCAAACATCACCACTTCAATTAGACGTCATGCAAGAACAGCTGAGTAAGATAATGATTCAACTGGCCCCGCTTGTATCCCTGGCAGAAGACGTCAAATCAATCAAGTCCGACATCACGAACCTTACAAAATCCCTAGATATGGCTCATGAACTTCTGGGTAATTTTTCTAATACAGTCAAGGCCCTCGAGACCAGAGTTGCCGCCGTCGAAAAACTAACAGACGATGTACCCACCCTGCAAGCTGAAGTTTCACGACTCAATGAGGAGCTCCAGAATAGAGACCAGTGGGCTAGAGCCAACAATGTGGAAATCCGAGGCATTCCTCTGCAAAAGGGTGAAAATCTCTATGACATTGCACAAAGGATTGGAAAAATTGCAAACCTGAATATCAAGAAGGAAGAAATTAACTACATCGCACGAATTCCCACTCGCATACCTAACGTTGAGAAACCCATAATAATATCGTTTAATAATCGATACACGAAGGAGGAGTTCATCTCGGGAGCACGTAGAAGTAAACAATTAAATCTCTCAAGCATGGGTTTTTCCAAAGAAGGCACCTTCTACGTGAACGACCATCTTACTCCACACAACAAAAATATACTGGGAAAGGCGAGATCTCTGGCGAAAGACAACAATTTCCAATTTGTTTGGGTCAAACATTGCAAAATTATGGCACGGAAGTCAATCACCTCACCAATAATTTTCATAAAGAACGAAAAGGACCTCGCAAAAATTATTTAACTTTTTTCTTATTTGTCTCGACATTTATATGTGTTTTATTTAAACTCAATGCACAAAGTTTGGGAACCATACGCAGTTATCGAGTCTTTTGTTCACTTATCTATTCTTCTATTCATCACGGGCCGACGCAACCTGTCGACCGGTTTACGCACGTAATTACGGAATGTGTCAGGGGATTTTCACTCGCTTGCTTATGCTCAATACTGACTGGGACGGCTTGCATCGTGCGGAATTTGAAAAAATATTTGCTTGCACGTAACTTGGAACACGTAAGTTTATTTTATTCCACTCTTTATGAACCTGTCTGGTTGTTACTCTTTCGGAGATGTTATTCAAATATTGACATGACGATATTCGTTGCTGTTGCTTATAAGCTTACCTACCAAAAATGCTACGCTATTAATTTGAGCTTAGATCGTGGAGTTTCATATACAAGTTTTGTATTATTATTACTAGCTAAGACGTCAAATGGTTATACTAAGAACCTATTCTGCCTACACCAACTCCAGTTTTGCTTGAGATATTGTTATCCTATTAAAAATGGCTAACATACTGAACGTTTATTACCAGAACACTCGTGGACTGCGAACTAAGACTCACGCCTTTAAACATAATTTGTTTTTAAACTCCTATGACGTCGTGGCTATATCTGAAACCTGGTTACTAGATGGCATAAGAGACGAAGAAGTTTTCGATGGGAGGTACTTGGTCTGGCGGCGTGATCGCGATTATACGACGACTAAACAAAAGTATGGAGGAGGGGTTCTTTTGGCCGTTCGGCGGGAGTTAGCCGCGGTGGAACGCCCCGATTGGCGCTCGTCAGCGGAAGATATATGGATAACTATCACTTTAAAAAATAGTAAAGCCTCTAATTTTCACAAAATTCATTTTTGCTGTATTTATCTTTGTACAGAGAGTTTAGGCAATTCTTTCAATACGCAGCTTAATAATTTTACTGACAAATTATCAATGTTAGTTAATTTGTATCCTAATGATATGTTCGTTATATTAGGTGATTTTAATCTTCCTAAAATAGACTGGATCCACGATCACGGCAACTTAGCGCAGCCGGTGGATAATACTATTTCTGGAAATAGTCAAATATACTTTTTTGATACACTCTCTCAGTGTAGTTTAAATCAATTTAATTTGTGTAAAAATAATATCGACAGAATTTTAGACTATGTTTTATGTAACAGTGACGTTACAGTTACCGCCTGCGACGATCCCTTGGTACCCGAAGACGTTCAACATAAGCCTCTTAACGTATCTATTTCTTTAAATTGTATTGAGTATCTTAAAACGAAACCCAGGATTAAATATTTCTACGAGTCCGCGGATTATGATAGTATAAAGTTATGTCTAAATAATACAAAGTGGGACAGTTATTTGAATAATAACACACTCGAGGCTGCTCTGGAATATTTTTATAACATTTTGTATGAACTTCGTGACAAATATGTTCCTCACAAACTATTAACCCCAAACAAATTCCCACCTTGGTATAGCACATCACTTAAAAAAATACTTAAAGAAAAATTTAAATACCTACGTAAGTTTCACACTTACGGTAACACTGCGGATTATGATGCTTTTTCACTTCTCAGGAGTAGGGCTAAAGAACAAGAGCGAGAATGTTACAGTTCTTATATTAAACGCACAGAAGATGCGATAGTAAAAAACCCTAAATTGTTTTGGTCCTTTGTGAAATCTTCAAGTAAGGGATCCAGCTCTCTACCTTCCACTATGACTTACGACGGGCGTACTTCTGATACAGGTGAAGGGGTTTCTGACTTCTTCGCTACCTATTTTCAGTCCACATTTCTTTCCTCGTCTTCTAGCCATAGTATTCGTACCTTAAATTTTGAAGACACTTATAATAATGTTTCTTTAGGTGATATAGAAATTAATCCCGATATAGTTCAACGGTTATTAGAGTCACTTGATATCAACAAAGGATCTGGTCCTGACCATATAGTGCCCATCTTTGTTGTTAAATGTGCTGAATGTTTAGCATCTCCTTTAACTTTATTGTTCAGACGTTCCTTAACTGAGGGCTATGTCCCTAATATATGGAAATCGGCATTTATAACTCCTATTCACAAAAGTGGTAAAAAAAAACGATGTTACAAATTATCGACCCATTTCCAAGTTGTGTATATTCGCGAAAATATTAGAAAAAATCGTTTACTCACAAGTACATTCATCTCTTTCATCTAGTTTCATACCCGAACAGCACGGTTTTCTGAAAAATAAATCAACGACTTCAAATCTGCTCTCTTTTGTTGAATACATATCATCCTCCATGAAAGCGGGCGGCCAGGTAGATGCTATTTTCACAGACTACAGTAAGGCGTTCGATCGTATAGATAGATCATAAACTGTTGCTGCTAAAGCTGTTGAGTGCTGGAATTCATGGTAACTTATTTAGGTGGTTCACGTCGTATATAGAGAACCGTTCCCAAGCCGTTGTAATCAATGGATTCATGTCTATATGGAAAAATATACCCTCGGGAGTTCCCCAGGGATCACTTTTAGGTCCACTACTTTTCATTATATTTATTAACGACATTAGCTCGTGTTTCAAGTATTCAGAATTTATATTATATGCCGACGACATGAAGGTTTTCAAACAGATTGACAGTGTTAATGATTGCTTTCTTTTACATGAAGATTTACGTAGATTTGAAAGGTACTGTGATAATAATCTATTGGACCTTAACGTTTCTAAATGCTTCTCAATGACGTTCACACGTAAAGTTAATTTAATTAATTATAATTATACACTAAAGGGACTCTCTATTGATAAGGTTGACAGCATCCGTGATCTAGGAGTTATTCACGACAGCCAGTTATCATATGATAAGCATATCGATCACATTGCAAAGAAAGCGAATAAGGCAATGGGTTTCATAATGAGAACTAGCTCTCAGTTCGCGAGTGTGAAGGTGATTAAAATTCTTTACTGCTCTTATGTACGTAGTATTCTTGAGTACTGCTCTGAAATATGGAATCCTCAATATGATATATATATTAATAGACTTGAGTTAATACAAAAACGTTTTATGAGGTTCATTCAATACAAGTGCAGATCTTACGATAGGTGCTATGAGGCAAGATGCAAAAGGCACCATTTACTTCCGTTGCAATCTAGACGTAAAATAGCTGATATTGTTTGTCTGGCCAAAATTGCTCAAAATAGAATAGACTCGCCGTATTTACTTTCACTAATAAATATAAAAGCTCCATATCGGATTCCTGTCCGTCATTTTGGTAACTTCTTGCATGCTCCAGTTACTTTTACAAACTATAGAGATAATACATTTTTTATTCGTGCTCCTTCTCAGTTTAACAAGCTTGTGGAAATCCCTCAACTCGATCTTTTTAATACAAAAACTAATAGTTTTAAAACTATCTTAGCGAAAAGCTGGTTTGACGGGGTTCCTTGACTTGCGTGTTTGTTTTTTCATATCAGTATTTTTCTCCACTGTTTATTTGTAAGGCAAGTAAGACTTTTGTTTCTACATGCGAAAACATATAAGTGGTATATATTAATTACACTTAGCTATTGTTTAGTCATAGAAATACCGTTTGTTTTCCGAATAAACTAAAATAAAATAAAATAAGTAAAAGAGTGTACTAAGTAAAAGAGACCTACTAAGTAAGAAAGATCTACTAAGTAAGAGAGATCTACTAAGTAAGAGAGATCTACAAAGTAAGAGAGATCTACAAAGTAAGAGAGATCTACTAAGTAAGAGAGATCTACTAAGTAAGAGAGATCTACTAAGTAAAAGAGTGTACTAAGTAAGAGAGATTACTAAATATAATAATGTACTAAGTAAGAGAGATCTACTAAGTAAAAGAGTGTACTAAGTAAGAGAGATCTACTAAGTAAGAGAGTGTAATAAGTAAGAGAGATCTACTAAGTAAAACAGTGTACTAAGTAAGTGAGATCTACTAAGTAAAAGAGTGTACTAAGTAAGAGATATCTACTAAGTAAGAGAGATCTACTAAGTAAAAGAGTGTACTAAGTAAGAGAGATCTACTAAGTAAAAGAGTGTACTAAGTAAGAGGGATCTACTAAGTAAAAGAGTGTACTAAGTAAGAGAGATCTACTAAGTAAAAGAGTGTACTAAGTAAGAGAGATCTACTAAGTAAAAGAGTGTACTAAGTAAGAGAGATCTACTAAGTAAAAGAGTGTACTAAGTAAGAGAGATCTACTAAGTAAAAGAGTGTACTAAGTAAGTGAGATCTACTAAGTAAAAGAGTGTACTAAGTAAGAGAGATCTACTAAGTAAAAGAGTGTACTAAGTAAGAGAGATCTACTAATTTTGGAGGAGTCTTAACATCGAAATTGTTAAGAGTCGTTTATGGTATTTTTTGCATTTTTCATAGAGTTCCGTACACCCAAACCCCCGCTGTCCTTCTCTTTGTCATGTCATGAACCGTTATAAGTGGACAGTTGAAATTTTCACAGATTGTGAGTTATTGTTGCCGCTATAACAACAAAAAATGTGTTTTTTTTTGGAAACGTGAAGAAACTAGCGAGGGACACTAAGATAGTATAGTATCTTCTATACAGGGTTTAACAAAATTGGTGTAGGTCCCGTTAACTGGGGTTTCTACTCATCATACTAAACAACTTTCTACGTTCTACGACTTTGCTGAAAACGTAAAAAATTGTTTTCTCTTCATACAAATCGATCAGCTAGCTGATCTATCAATTTTGTGCATTTTAGTATGGAGGGTCCAATTTTTTTTTTGGGAATTGACTATAGGTTACTTGGGGAAAGTTGTTCAGTATGACGACTAGTACCCCCAGGTAAGGGGGTCCTACACCAATTTTTTTATACCCTGTATAGTTTTATGAAAATGTTTCGGTAAGGAACTCTCTGTGCGCGAGTCCAACTCGCACTTGGCCGGGTTCTTTTGTTGTTGTATGACAGCTACCCTCAAATGGCAACCTAGTCAAGATCCGCTCAGACAAATAACCATAAAATTCTTCATTTCAAAATTGTATGTCAATCGGACCATTGGTCTAGCTGCTAGGAAAAGCGTGACGGACGGACCGACGAGACGGACGAACGTTTTTGGTAATGTTCTTTTGTGTATGTGTATGTGATGGGGGATAACTTTTTGGTAAAATTATAACTTTTATACAGACTTCAAAAAAGGGGGGTATCGATTCATCCCGTATGTATCTAATATTGTTTGTTTGAAATGCACGATATTCGTGTATGTCAGTCTTTTTGGGTTTCTAAAGAGGTGTGCCAATTTTTTTTAAGTGTATGTAAGTATGGATGCGGGCAGCGCAGAACCGGTCGTCATGGAAATCCTTGGGAGAGGCCTATGTCCAGCAGTGGACGTCCGTCGGCTGATATGATGATGATGTATGTAGTCTACGTATTTCTCAGATTCTTAAAAATTAAAATACATTTTTTTTATTAGATTAAGTATCTTTCAACTTAAGAAATAGTGCAAGTTTTATCAAAATTGGTTCAGTAGTTATGAAGATATGGAATTACTGAAAAAAACATGTCAGCTTGATGCCGTAATTTTGTGATTAAGGCGGTAGTTCTAAATGTTTTTAGCGTTGTTAATTATTTGTGTGTACTAGTAATATACAGGTGACGACTTTTAATTAGTTCTTGATAGCAAAGGATATGAATGTACTCGTGATTACAAACAACTTTCACAAAGAAACTATTATGTCAAATCAGAAAAAAATATTTTTAGTCCTCGATACATAATATAATAAGTTATCAAATAGTCAAAAATGTATAAAGGGCCAATTTTTTTATATTTGACATATATGTAGTTTCTTTGGAAAAGTTGTTCTTAATCACGAGTACATTCATATCCTTTGCTATCAGGAACTATTTAAAAGTCACCCCATAGAACACATTTTGGGTAAAATCAGTTTTTTTAGGTCCACGTATAAGTAAAAAATTATGTAGCCAACAATGTGGCACATGCATGAAAAGAAGTTATCTGGTATTTAGACGCGTACCTATTTGTATAATGCGTGCCACTAAAGATGAGACTTGACACACCATGCAAAATGTTGTCTTTGTTATGTACACGTCTTCCGACATTCCTTTTTAATTTTCTCTTTTCAAGGTCTACTGAAAGAAATTTCTTATAGAAATAAGCTGTACCTTTTGTATGTTCTTATCTAGTTTAATGTTTGTTTGTCCCTAAATTACTAAAATTGAAAACGCTGAACACGTTAAAAAGCGGACTTACATCCCAACAACTTAATACAATTTTGCATTTTTTTTAGTTTGTTAATTTTCTAAAAAATAACCACCGATTTTGATAAAATTTATATGGGACCAACTCTGGAAGTATTCCTTATCCAATAAAAAGAATCATGCAAATCGGTTCTCAATTTGCACAGATATCGCGTAAAACACCCAAAAAAACATACAGTCAAATTAAGAACACCTCCTTTTTGAAAATCGGTTGAACTCTAGGAATTAATCAAAATTTAAAAACTCGACTGCATAAAAACTTAACCCCTATTTTTTGGCCAGTCGGGTTAAAATGTATCCTATGTCACTCACCTTGGGACTAAGACTAAGACGAATCTATCGACACCTCGCATTCCAAAATTCAAGCAGTTTAAGTTATAGGGCGTGCCAAAGAAATATACATACATACGTACTAATACATACTCCTCCTTCTGGCGCAGTCGGGTAAAAACAAGTAGAAAGTGTACGAAATAGTTATCCATAAACCTTTGCTTCTTTTGACATATACTCGTAGGTGTACACTTCGTAAACAATCTAATATTTTTTATTTATTTATTTCACAATTGATTGTACACAGAAATAGGGACAAACAAACATTAAACTAGATAAGAACATACAAAATGTACAGCATATTTCTATAAGAAATTTCTTCCAGCAGACCTTGGAAAGAGAAAATTAAAAAGGAATGTCGGAAGATAACAAAGACAACATTTTACGTGGTGTGTCAAGTCTCATCTTTAGTGGCACGCACTATACTATAAGTGACTTGACAGAAACAAAGGCGCACATTCCAGCCAAGTGAATGGAATTGTGTTTGTGCTGTATATGTTTACAATAGCTGCGGTGACGAGCTCGTCTCGACTGTGTTGCTGTTCTTTTGAACCAAAACTGTAGTCACAGTATAATAAAGAGTACCTGTAGTCACAGATTACTAAATAGTTACTTCGTAACTGTAGTGGTGTTCTACACGCGGCGGCACATTTTTTTTTTTTTTTTTATCCTCAATTGGTAAACCCTTGACAACACCTCATCTGGTGGTAAGTGACGATGTTGCCGAAGATGGAAGCGGGCTTACCAAGATTCCCCAACGCAATGGGGAAACGCGGGCGCAATTTTTTTTCATACAAACGTAGTCCCCTGTTTCCTCTCTGGATAATTACAATGAAGCAAAAATGTTTTTTCCACCAAACCCATATTTACCATGGCCATGCCCCTATGTTTTCTATTTTCCCATATTCTAATTATAATAGGAAGTAACGTATTTTCAGACACCCATCAAAAAAATAATACGCATATCTAAATATATATAACTCAAAGGTGACTGACTGACTGACTGACATAGTGATCTATCAACGCACAGCCCAAACCACTGGACGGATCGGGCTGAAATTTGGCATGCAGGTAGATGTTATGACGTAGGCATCCGCTAAGAAAGGATTTTGGGAAATTCCTACGGGAACCGCAAAAATCGGGATCTGCGCGGGCGAAGCTGCGGGCATCCACTAGTTAACAATAAAATGAAATCATAGAGGCACAGGTAACGCGTTTTTTAAATTATTTTTGAAAGAAAAAAAAAATTGCTTAAATTTTGGACGAGGAAATAGGGGATTACGAAATACTGTTTGGTAAATTTTAGTGCCTATTATCGGTCTGCGCTGCAGTTCTCCCTCTCTTGCTGTATACGGTGAGGTTTGGGGGAGGGAGACAGCAACATTTTATTCAAATACCTATTCTTTAGACCGCGTTTCCTCTTAACGGAACCCTTTATTTTTACCCTACTGCGCCAGAAGGAGGGTTATGTTTTTCGAGTGTATGTATGTTTATCTCATTGGCACGCTCTGTAGCTTGAACGGCTTGATGGATTTTTGAGTGCGAGGTGTCGTTAGATTCGTCTTGACCCTGTGAGTGCTGTAAGATACATTTTTACCCGACTGGCCAAAAAAGAGGGGTTAAGTTTTTGTGCAGTCGAGTTTTAAATTTTTCGTTTATATTTTTGCAACGATTCCCAATTCATTTTGTTTAATTATTCATATAAAGAGGCGTCCAAAGTCCAAACAACCACGATTTTTGTATTCTAAAATATAAAAAACCGGCCAAGTGCGTGTCGGGCCACGCGCATAGTATGGTTCCGTAGTTGCCATTATCGCGTCTCCATATCTTATTTTCAAATTTCCAAATACAGCGGTTTAGTTGTCTCTTTGCTTTTTCTCCGAGCACTGGGTGGTCTGGTAGAAATCGCTCCCAGCGATAAGACCGCCTAGCTAGATTGTACGTCTTTTAGTTGTTAATTAAATTTTGTACATGTATTTGTTAAGCTATTGCATAGCTTTTATCGCGTGCTTTGAGCGCGGCGACAGAATCAAGACATTCCGTGAAAAAAACCTAACACTACCGCGTTCTAAAAAAACTTACAGTGCCATCTATTAGCGATTTGCGGTACTAAAAGGACTTAGTTAATTTTACTGGTGTAACTTTCTTAGTGTTAAAAGTTGATAAAAATGCTATGCAATAGCTTGAATGCGGCAGTCCCCGAGTGCCACACCTCTTTTTTTTTATGTACAATAAGGAGTTATTAGAATTTGAACCATCAAAATCGGTTCATAACCGGCGAAGAAATCGCATTACAAACACATTGGATCCTACTATAGACTCACTGACATAATAACATAATGATAGACTGAACTCGAGGCCTTGAACTGCGCACACACACTCCGCTTAAAACTGTTTTTAGAAAACATCGTAGACATATTGTATTGAACTAGACCGCATGTTGCGTGCCACTTTGCTTTGCTCATATCTTTAATTACATAATATATTCCTTGTTGTGTAAAAATCTGTAGTTAAAATTTATTATGGCATTCATAGACCATAAAGATGACTAGAATAAAAAAGACGTGTGGCACTCGGGGACTGCTGCGGTAAAGCTATTGCATAGCATTTTTATCAACTTTTAACACTAAGAAAGTTACACCAGTAAAATTGACTGTCCTTTTAGTACCGCAAATCTCTTATAGATGGCACTGTAAGTTTTTTTAGAACGCGGTAACTGTACGTCACGCTCAGCCGAACCAGTAAAATTGACTATCCTTTTTGTACCGCAAATCGCTAATAGATGGTAAGTTTTTTACTTTAAGTTTTTTAGAACGCGTTAGTGTTAGGTTTTTTCGTTACGGAATTTCTTAATTCGGTCGCCGCGCTCAAAGCCCGCGATAAAAGCTATGCAATAGCTTAAAAAGTATTCTCTCTCTCTCTCTCTCTCTCTCTCTCATATCGTGTGGCACAATTAAGGCCCAGTGGTACCTACAAATCCACTTAAACAGGTTTTTAGAATTCATTTTTGAAGTAGTTAACAGTAAATTTAAAATCTAGGACATCATATTGGTATTATTGAGAATAGTTACGAGGGATTATATCGAATGGAAACACGATTTAATAAAGTTGGCTCGATAGAATAATTTCGCAAAGATACCTCTTTTCGAGCTATTTTATCGTCTATTTTCGCTTTTATTCTTAAAATAAGTAATTTGATATGATTTATTTACTTAAAATAAAGTTCATATGTGACTGGAGGAAAACATAAAATGGATTTTTATTTAAGATAAATATGATGAAAATAAAAACGAAAACATCGAAAAAGTGCAAAAGTGTGGTTATTTTCTTCCCTCTTTGCACGTAAAGAAAAAGACAAAGACAGAGTTTTAAGTACCACTGGGCCTTAACCGTGCTATCCAAGGGATAGACGGCGGCGGTTGCCTGGTGTTGCACTAAGCATCACCCGCGGTCACGTGTAAGGGCATTTTAGATTTACACCTACGGACGTTTGCAACGCAATCTTCATACACATCTGGAATCAGATGTGCAGGTATTCCTCTCGATGGGTTCAAAAAAAATATTTATGTCGTTGAATATGTATGACTCAATCCGGGCAGTTCGATCAGTGACAAACAATATCGAATTAAACTCTATTCATTTAAAGTTCAAATCATTACGTTGAAACCGAACGCCAGATTCTCGATTTTTAGTGTTTCGTACCCAAAAGGTTACAACGGGACCCTGTTACTAAGACTTCGCTGTCCGTCTATCTGTCCGTCTGTCACCAGGCTGTATTTCATGAACCGTGATAGTTAGACAGCTGAAATTTTCACAGATGATGTATTTCTGTTGCCGCTATAATAACAAATACTAAAAATTTTAAAAAGTGAAAAATAAGGGGGTCTCCATAAAAAAACGTGTTTTTTTAAACATGAAGAAAGCCAATTAGTATGATGGTACGGAACCCTATGTGTGCGGTTCAGACGCGCACTTGGCCGGTTTTTTATGTTTTTATTACTTCAGTTTCAAATAAATTGACAAAATGTGTTAAATAATTAAAATGGTAAGTTTTAAAAGTTGAAGATTTTTGCGTGCAGGTTTAATTCTTCATAAACTGTTTGTTTTCGAGAAATTTTGCAAAAATAGGGTCTACAGATATTTTTAACATCAAAAGTGCTAACATTTTTATGATTTTAACTAGCTTTTGCCAGCGGCTTCGCTCGCGTGAACATAGTTTCTATGACTGTCTCCTAAGGTGCGCAGTGCGCTAGCCGTAAGCGGCTCGCGAGCGTGGAAAAGAGTAGCCTATATGTTAATCCAGGTCCTAATCTGTCTACCTACCAAATTTTATCCAGATACGTTCAGTAGTTCACGGTTATAATATTAGTAAGGATTTAATAATATCGATTTTTTATTACTTCAAGAATATTAAAATTTCTTCCACAGTGGTAACTGTACGCAGTCTTTTAATAATTTGAAATTATCATACGCCGTACGACCTCACCCCCACCAAATTGATACAGATTGGTTATGGTTTGGTTCTCGAACGTATGGGATTTCGCCGTGATTTTGTTAGCTCCGTCATTTGTTTTTAGAAATGTCATTTTATGGCCGTTGTATGCAGTGCCCGGCGTGTGCTAGGGCCTTAAATAAAAAAAAATACTGTGTATTGCTATCCGGACATTTTTCTCCAATTTCTCTAGCGTTTTTTTTATTGTCATATATTTTAACGGCCTTTTTAAAGTTAAAACGGTACCATTCTATGATCACTCGTGTGTCTGTCTGTTCGTCCGTGCATATGTCACAGTCAATTTGCCCCGAAACTACTAGACCGATTGAGTTGAAATTTAATACACATATGTAAGTCGGTAACCCAAATACGGACGTGTAACGTAAATAAATAAATGTTAAACATGAGGCCAGTTTTGGGGGTAAATTAGAAAATTTAAAATAAAATGTTTTGCGTGCTATATCGTGCCGTGCGTGTGACATATCAAATGAAAGGTCATGTTCTGAGAATCTCAAGTCATCATCATCATCATATCAGCCGAAGGAAGTCCACTGCTGGACATAGGCCTCCCCCAAGGATCTCCACGACGACCGGTTCTGCGCTGCCCGCATCCAGCGGCTTCCCGCGACCTTCACCAGGTCATCGGTCATAGTCTCAAGTATATATATATATTAAGATAAATAGTTTTGAAGTTTTTTTAGGAAAATAGGCGAAACTCCGAAACTAGTAGGCTTAAAATCTTGAAAAAACCACAGTATGTGAGGTTAAGAGCATGAATTACAGAAAAACCTATGAGAAAATCTTAAGTCCTTTCGTTCTCACAGGAAATACGAAATTTACAAATTTAGAAGTAGACCCCTTTTGCCTAGAGCAAAGTATGTACCGAGAGGTCTTGTTCTGTTGGTTAAATTTTTGGTGCGGGACCCAGCTTGTGTGACCCCGAGTGGCACTTGGCTGTTTTTTTTTCTTAATTACGATAAACTTTATCTCTTTGACTAGCGATTGGTACCAATTGTATTTACAAACATAAGATATGTGTGCTATCGTATTTTTACGGAACACCTAACTGAGTTTTAGGGGTTGCCGATCCTTAATGTTAAACATAACCACAGTATATATATTAGTACTATGACAACGATCTACCACAGTGTAAGAAAAAAAACACTGAACCGATTTTTATACAATTTGTAAAACTAAACACATTATAAAACTTAAAAATTTAATTTGAACTTATTTGGGATCACCGTGGAGACATCCTATCAAATTAAAATTAATCTTCCACATGGGCTACAATAATACGGCCAGCTGACAGCTAGACAGACAGACAGCGGAAGCTTAGAAATAGGGTCCCGTTGGTCAAAGGTGAAAGGTTACGAAATCCTAAAAAAACACAGTTGAGTTGAGAACACATTTAAATAAATAAATAAATATTCTGGGACAAATCACACATGGTCATCTGGCCCCAAAGTAGGATTCCCTGTGTTATGGGAACCAGAGACTGATATACATACTTATATACGTTTAAATACATACATATATATAGATATTTAACACCCAGACACGGAGCAAACAAATCTGCTCATCACACAAATGTTTGCCCTGGGTGGGGATCGAACCCACAACTCTCGGATCAGTAGTCAAGAGCACTAACCACTGAGCCACCGAGTCAGTCAATAATTTTTTTATATAGTTTTTATTATATATCTTTTTCCTTTGAAAGGTAGGAGGAGGAGGTTGGCTCAACCGGTAACGACTCGGTCCTCCTAACCAGAGGTGCCGGGTTCAAATCCGAACGGCCAATGTACCAATGAATTTTTCGAAACTTACGTACATATACTCACCGATTGCTTTAACGGTGAGGGAAAACATCGTGAGGAAACTTGCACACGCCTGCGAAGAAACTCGAAGGTTGTGTGTGAAGTTGACCAACCCGCACTGGGCCCGCGTGGTCGACTAAGGCCCGATCGCCCTAATTCAGGGTAGGCTCGAGCCCCTCGGTGGGGACGTATATGAGCCGATATGATGATCTTTTTCCTTTGAAAAGCATGGAACATTTTGGGAAAGGGACGTCTTGCGAAAGGTGCCTTTTGCCGCCTGCGGGACATTATGCGAAACATCCAAAAATGGATCAGTACACCTCATATAGGACAAGAAGGTATTTAAGACACTATAATTATGTCTCAAATCTTGGGAGAAAGCCATAGGTAATTAAAATTCAGTAAAATATTTGTTTGTTCGTTCTTTATCTCTGAAAGTTAATTTAAAAGCATACCTGTTGGCTCTTTGCCAAGTCACTTTCAGTTTAATGCAATTGGAAGCGTTAAATATCTACGGGTCAGGAGGGAACCGCCTCCGTGGCGTAATGGTTAGTCCATGAGCCTCGTATCACGTGGTCGCGGGTTCGATTCCTGGCGGAGTCTTAACTTTGTGAGACTCTGTTTGGTTGGCGGAAAGGCATGACTATGCCCGCCTGGCTATCTACAACCGTCTTATCTAAGTCTAGCCGCCAAACATCAATGTTAACAGCATTGATGTGTTCCGGCTTGAAGATTAGATAGCCAGCCTAGTTCCTCATCTATTAGTAGCCTGCTTCCATCTTTGGCATCGTCGTCATAGTTTCCTAGTTTATTTATCCTTATTTACAATATAAATTGTGTTGGAATTTTATATAAGTGGGGGGGGGGGGGAGATAAATTTTCGCCTATTTTTGAAAATAAATCAAAAAAAATTTATTTTAAAAAAATAAAAAAATATGTTTGGGATGTTCAAAACAAGCTTTTTCATTTGATATGTCGCACAATATATTTTGTTAAACTTTTTAAAAAAAATCTAATTTACCCCCCAAAATTGACCCCCATGTTTAAAATTCATTTATTAACTTTACACGTCTGTCTTTGGGTCACCAAGTTACATATTATGTTTACCAAATTTAAAAACAATCAGTCTATTAGTTTTGGAGCAAATTGACTGTGACAGACGGACTGACAGACAGACACACGAGTGATCCTATAAGGGTTTAATTTTTACCTTTTGGTTTGGACCGGACCCCTTTTTTTATTCCACAATTGATAAGCCCTTGACATCATCTTACCTGATGGCAAGCGATTTAAAAAGCACTTTTCCAACAAGTAGGAACTAAAATAAAAACTGCTCTCGGACTGTTTTCAGTCTAGCAGGGAGGAAATTAATAGTTATTTATGATACAAGGGTGGTAAAAAGGTCAATATCAAACGAGTGAAATTTGTGAGCCCGAGCCGCAGGCGAGGTTTTACCATCGTCACGAGTTTTTTATTTCCTTTTACACCCAAGTATCATACGAGGTTTTTAATACAGGTGTGATAAAATAGATAAAATAAAAAAAACGACCGTGACAGAAAAACAAAATACATGGGTAGCTACATACCTATAAATGTTTCAGCAACCAAAGTTCATTTTACACGACTTGTGGCTTATTTTAAATGTCTGGGAGTAATCTCACTTTGTTTTTTCTTATACATACACTTAAGTATATTTTTTATTACATATATATTAACTATTCTTAATTTTATTAGTTGTCACAACTAAAACATCTCAATTCAGTTTTATGAAAATTGCGCCATATTTTAGCTAGCACACGTACGCATGCGTAAGTTTTTTTTATTATCATAAATAGACTCCTTTCAAAAGTCTTAAAGAAAATCTGTATCTTTGGTTATTATAGTTTTTATTTGCTGGAAATTTCTTGTTCCTCCGAGCTAGAAATTAAAAAAAGTGGTAAAGTAAAAGCACGTGTGCGGTAAAATCAATTTTGCGCACACTTGACTGGCATATAAAGGACCACTTTTCGAGCAACTGTATTGAAAAAACTTTAATAGCTTGGAATCGAACACAGTGTCCCGCCATTCGTAACTTTGGGTGAATGGTAAGAGGCAGTCACTTGCCTTCGGCAGCGTTGGAATCGGGATCTCAGAAAATTATTGTCTATGGAAATAAAAAGATACTATTTACCAATATTTTTGCGTTGATTTCGTTTTAGATTAAAAAAAAACATTTGTAATTGATTTTTTTATTTTAACATACATAGTCATTTAAATCTAAATTAGTTTTGAAAATTACTTAAGGGCCGCCAGGAGGCTCGAGTTTCCATACAAACGTAGTTCCGCTTTAATACAAAAACTACATGCCAGATTGAATCCAAACTTTGCAAATATATTGAGGAGACACATATCGATGTTTGTAATTAGTTTTCGATGAACTAATATAAAACGGGAAAAAATAAGAGCATTTTGTTTGAATGTTTGATTCAGTACAAAACTAATTTAAGCCTTCGTTTAGTTAGATTAAAATTTACTACGCTGAAAACTAATTACAAACATCGATATGTGTCTACTCAATATATTTACAAAGTTTGGATTCAATCCGGCATGTAGTATTTGTATTAAAGCGGAACTACGTTTGTATGGAAACTCGAGCCTCCTGGAGACTCTTAATTAATTGAGAATGTCTATGTCAGCTAGTTCTTCAATGGGAACTTCATCGTCCTTAGCATTAATGCGACGTAGCATGTCGTCGGAGGGCATAAAATCCTTGCATTGAAGGGTAAATGATAATAGCATTAATTAATTGGGTTTCAACAATTATAGTATTTACGCGTACAATCCTAACATCACGATACTATATACTACGCATCATGAAAATATGGTACAAATAGTATAACTATACTACAAAATCCAACACTGAATCATCGGGTACTTTATAAAGTAATATTTTTTAATCTTTGCAACAGGTGAGATAATGCCAAGGGCTTGCCAACTTTGGATTTTAAAAAAATCACAACGATTTAAGGCTTTAACACAACTCAATCTGAGTCCATGATAAAATAATATAAGAATATCGAACGTAAGTCTATGCATTTTAAGTTCAAATCAATGCGGGCTTCAACGCGGCTGTTACTTTTTATACTAGTATTTTTTACTCTTACAAACATAGTATAAGTTCCATACAAACGTAGTATAACAATTTTGAAATAATTTTATATCTATAATCGGATGACGTATGTCTGTGTCGTGTCGGTATCGCATTACTTTTTTGAAAAACGAAACAGGAATCCAATAATAACCAATAAACTTGTTTTCGACGGAAAACTCCTTTTTTCAACGGAAAACAAGTTTATTTGTTTACTAGCTGTCCCGGCGAACTACGTACCGCCTTACATTACATTACACTGCCCTACCCTACCCTACCCTTCTGCCCTACCCTACCCTACCCTACCCTACACTACACTACCATACCCTACACTACACTACCCTACCCTACACTACCCTACCCTACACTACTCTACCCTACCCTACACTACTCTACCCTACACTACACTACCCTACCCTACACTACCCTACATACACTACACTACACTACACTACACTCACTACACTACACTACCCTACACTACACTACCCTACACTACACTACCCTACCCTACCCTACACTACCCTACCCTACACTACCCTACCCTACACTACCCTACCCTACACTACCCTACCCTACCCTACACTACACTACCCTACCCTACCCTACCCTACATAAAAACCTTCTCCTGACAATAACGAACTCGACAAAAAAGGAATTAGCGAAATCGGTCCAGCCGTTCTCGAGTCATGCGCTTACCAACACATTTTGCGATTCATTTTTATATTATAGAGATAATAGATTCCTGTTTCGTTGTTAAAAAAAGTAATGCGATACCGACACAGATATATCGTACGTCATCCGATTATCGATATAAAATTATTTCAAAATCGGTTGTTTGGTTACCAATTGAATCAAATACTTCGTTTGTTTGTATGAGACTTATGAACTCCAGCGGGCTCTTAAAGCATTGTTCCAAAAATGTATGCGCGTTCGGCCCATATGGAAATAGTCTTGTTGTTTGCACATTAAACACATTATATGTAAACGTGTCGCGCTAAATCAGACGGCCTTGGCGGTTGTTAGCGCCGACGAAAGTGATAATAATATTATAATGTATTATGTATATTATCTGTAATAAATAACTGTATACAGATACGCGGTGTTATTTCGAACACAGATAACTTTAAACTGTTTTTCGGCAAAGTATGTACAGTATGGACACTCCCTGCCGCTCTCTAGATTGCGACCTCACCCCCTCGTCACCCAGATTTTTAGATTGGTTACAGTTTTGTTGTCGAACGTATAGTCACCCAGATTGATAGAGATTGGTTACAGTTTGGTTATCGAATGTATAGGATTTCGCAGCCATTTTGTTTGTTCCGTCATTCCTTTTTTCAAATGTCATTTCTGGTCCGTTGTATGAAGTGTCCAGGGGTGAGCTTTTGGTATTCTATCGAATTCGTTTCGGAGAGTGGGCACAAGAGCCGCACGACCTCGTTCCCCCGGCTCCATTCCACCTTCGGTCAACGAGACGCAGGGAGAAGTTCCACCCCTTTGTTGTTTATATTCAGCCTATACGCACGAAGCGTTACGCTTCCTCATTTATTATGCGGACAGCGATGGAGTGGGAGTCTGTGTTTCTCGACTCCTACAATTTGTTAATCTTCAAGGATAGAGTGAATAGGCATTATTTGAGTTTGCGTGATCCTTGACTACATCGTCACGTACCATTAGGTGAGATGTAGTCAAACGCACTTTATTTTTATAAGCTTTTAATTAACTTGCAATGTATGTATGTATGTATGTTTGTTAGGGTGAAATCTTGCAAGTTAATTTTGACCCACTTCCCGGTTTTCGATTGAGCTGAAATTTTGCATACATGTGTAAATCGTGTGACAGTGCAATATTATGATGACATCGTGCTGATCTGATGATGGAGCTGGAAGACGGCCATAGAAACTTCGCAATGAAACGACACAACCTCATTGAGTTTGGGCTCGTTTGATTCGTATTGACGAGTACTTTGATTGTAAAAAGCTTGTGCCTAAAAGCTTTTAGGTTTTTCGAAAATAATTTTTAATAAGCTAATTCCATAAGGTCATTTCTAGGATGCGTTTAACTGATAGTTGGCATTTATTGCGACTTTTTCCGTGCTTCGAACTAGATGGCCAGTCGTTAGGCCACAGTATATATATTAGTACTAACGTACAGTATGGACATTCCCTGCCGCTCTCTAAATTCGACCTCACCCCTCCGTCACTCAGATTGGATGTAGATTGGGTACCAAACGTAAAGGACGAGCTACGCAAGCGCGATAAACGTCACTTATATTCACTTTGCGCGCCGCTGTGATTTCGTACACCGGAATAAAAAGCAACTAGTTACGGAACGTAAAGGACGAACTACGCATGCGCGATTAACGTCACTTATATTTTCTTTGCGCGCCGCTCACCGCTCAACGCCAATAGGCGGCCGCGGCGTCTCAGCATGCCTCGTATCATGATTGGCTGACCACCAATATTATACGACCAAATCTAAGAACAATCAGTTCCTATGAATCTTCATACTAGCTGTATCTTTTTTTATTAGAAATGTAGTTCCTTTATGTTTTTCATATGTCAGATGTCAGTTTGTTAATGTGGCTTATTTTGTTCGTTTTATTTCTTTAAAATGATGATTTTTTGTAATAATTTGATTAGATGATGTGAAAGTATGAGTTGTATAGAAATATCTAGTGGTGTGATATTATAAAATGTGATCTCGGAATTATAGATTGAGATTGACTATTATTGTAGGTTGCTAAATGAGATTGTTTCACGGACAAAAGCTCCTGTGTTTGAAGAACAAATGAACAATGTTATCCATGTAAGTTACTTAATCATGTAAGATAACTGTTGATTGTTGCTTGCAGCACAGTATATATATCTTGCAGTGTGCATGCAGTAAATAACTAACAAACATTCGTGACCAATACCGCCGGTGTGATTCAACCCTACCTGCATTCTTGCCTATAGATACGTCAGTTATAATTATGTATATCATTTCTCGCTCGTTTCTATGGAGTGTCCGGGGTGTGGTTAGGCCGTGTAGTCGGGTTTGCCACTACCCATACAATTTTCCTATGAAACTAATCTTCTAGTTCTCTATGTACCTTTTGAATTTTCAACCTACTTCAAAGTTCAAATAAAGCTCATTTCGAAAAACCTAAAAACTTCTAGGTACAATTTTTGATTTGAAAATAATTTCAGTTATTTCGTATTCGCGGGAAGCCGATGGATGCGGGCAGCGCGGGACCGGTCGTCGTGGAAATCCTTAAGGGAAGCCTTGGTAAAGCAGTAGACGTTTCTTGGCTGATATGACGATGATGATCAGCAAACCCTTTCATTTGATACCCATATCATGGGGGTGCATTAAAAATAACTTGTCCGCCATCTTTGGCAGTCCGCCATATTGGATTTAGAATGACGTCACGTAGCTAAGCATGCTTTGCCATCCAAACTAAACGTGTATACAAAATTTCAATATTCAATCTGCAACCGGGAAGTGCATCAATTTAACTTGCAAATTTGAAACGGACAACTTACATGCGAACATTGCAAGTTAAAAAAGAGCTTATAAAAAATAATATAAAGTTATTAAAACAAAATTTATTCTCAAAACATCATTAAACTATTGTAATTTATATGGCGGTACATTGTATGCCTATTGTGTGGTTTTAATCTATGAAGACAGGTTTTTTACATCTCAAATAATTTTCGAAATACCTAAAACTCTTAGATGTAAGCTTTTATTTAATAATCGTGCAGTCTCACGAGAAACAAACGTGTGTGTCAAATTTCAGCCCGATAGCCTCAGTGGAAGTGGGTGAAACATTGATTGCTTAGTTCTAGGGCATATACGTACAAGTGAAGATAAAAGAAAGATTTTTTTTTAAAAGATAAGCTTTTTTAAATCTTTTTTTTATTTTATAATCTCAAAAAATGCGTTGAAATTAAAACTAAGTATCTCTATATCTAATACAGTTACTTTTCAAAAGCAATGACGAATAACAATAACTTTTCACGCGCCAAAGTGTTAATTGTTTTTTTTTTCTTCAATAAACAGCTTTTTATTTGCAAGCCAGTTCGAAATTTAAATAAAACCTTTGATAAGTTACTTCATTGGTTGCCATGTTTTGGAATAAAAGATCGTTTCCTTTTTGAATTACACGACAGATATTAGTTTATATAGTATATTATTTGGCCGTTAAAACACGTCAGATATGGATTTTCATTCATTTTTTTCCGGCCGCTGCTCGCATGTATTTGGCCAGTACAGAAATTTCGATTTATCTCGAAGAAGGTTGTCAAAATAATGCTCAAATTTCCAAGCATGTTTGTTATTATTATTTTTTTACTTTTATAGTTCCAAACAGTAATCATTCAAAGAATTTGGTTTCCATTTAGATTTCACTTCTTTTATTGGCTTAGCCGTTGGCATTATCACATTTTTGTATCGAACTTGGCTCCTTTTCACATTTATGTTTTGGTGGGCTTAATTTACTGCTAAGTTGACAACCTTGCCTTGATGTAAAAGCGGTGAGGGGACGGATTTGTGAGCGAGCGAGACAACTGCCTGTTTGTGAGGGTGGGAAAAGGATAGCTTTGTTGATAACGGCCGGCGGCGGCGGCTGCGCAAGCGCAACGTGGTGGCCACGCAGAGCGCGCGCGTTTTGAATTTTGAGGTTATCTATTTAGGGTTTTGCTGGTGTGTTTAAATCTCTTTGGTGTTTTAAAAAGTAATATTTCCTAATAGTTTAGCCTTGCAAAATAGTGTTGTGCGTTAAAAAAATTGTGATTAGTCAACAATGGATCTTGAATTTTGACAGTGAGATAGTGATATGGTATCCAAATTATTCCGCGTCATGTTTGGATCTCAACTCTTAGGTGTTTTGGCTGTGAAGTAATAATAAATGGTTGACCTTAGCGTAATGGCTAGGGCCGCTACCTCTTGTCCGGGAAGTCATGGTTCGAGTCCTGCCACGTACCAATGTGTTTTCGAATTTCGATTTAATATGTACGTTTATCCGACGCTCTTAATACGGTGAAGGAAAACATCGTGAGGAAACATGCACACGCCTGCGAAGAAACTAGACTGTGTGAAGTCGACCAACTCGCACTGGGCCCGCGTGGTCGACTAAGGCCCGATCGTAGGCTCAAACCCTTTGGTGGGGGACGTATATGAGCTGATATGATGATGACGGTTGACCTTTTGTATAGGATCGCAAAATTGAAAATGAAAAGTAGATAAAATCTGGTTCAAATATGTCCTTGTGGTAGATATTTGCGTACAAAAAGTAGTGTGGTTGTCGTATTTTTAGCTCGGGAATCCACTCTGCCCTCTGCGGGCTACACGTCCCCACTGCCGTGACGCGGCTCTCTTCCTAGTCTTTTTAAAAGTAATATTTTTAAATCTTTCGACGTGGTCGAGAAGAATACAGGCTATGGCCTAAGTTCAGTAAAATAAACGAGACATTTACCGCCTCCGTAGCTCAGAGGCAAAGTTCACTGACTTTACACAGGAGGTCGCGGGTTCGATTCCCGGCGGGGTCAATTGTAATACTCGGTTTGGTTGGTGGTAGGGCATTTTCTAAGCCCGCCTGGCTAGCTACCACCATCGTATCTAAGTCTTGCCGCCAAATATCAATGTTGATATCATTGGTGTGTTCCGGCATGAAGATAAGATAGCCAGTTCCCCATTGCGTTGGGGAATCTTGGTAAGCCCGCTTCCATCTTCGGCAACATCGTCACTTACCACCAGGTGAGATGATGCCAAGGGTTTATCAATTGTGAATAAAAAAAAATTGTTTACGGTGAAGGAAAACATCGTGAAGAAACCTGCACACGCCTGCGATGAAACTCGCAATCGTTGGGGAATCTTGGTAAGCCCGCTTCCATCTTCGGCAACATCGTCACTTACCACCAGGTGAGATGTTGTCAAGTTACCAATTGTGTTAAAAAAAAAACCTGCTTTTTACCCGGTTGCCCAAAAGGGGGTTATGTTTTATAAATTATATATGTTGGTATAGGTAATGTATATTTCTTTGGCTGAGTCTGTAGCCCAAACGGCTTTGGTTCTTTGGCTGAGTCTGTAGCCCAAACGGCTTTGGTTCTTTGGCTGAGTCTGTAGCCCAAACGGCTTTGGTTCTTTGGCTGAGTCTGTAGCCCAAACGGCTTTGGTTCTTTGGCTGAGTCTGTAGCCCAAACGGCTTTGGTTCTTTGGCTGAGTCTGTAGCCCAAACGGCTTTGGTTCTTTGGCTGAGTCTGTAGCCCAAACGGCTTTGGTTCTTTGGCTGAGTCTGTAGCCCAAACGGCTTTGGTTCTTTGGCTGAGTCTGTAGCCCAAACGGCTTTGGTTCTTTGGCTGAGTCTGTAGCCCAAACGGCTTTGGTTCTTTGGCTGAGTCTGTAGCCCAAACGGCTTTGGTTCTTTGGCTGAGTCTGTAGCCCAAACGGCTTTGGTTCTTTGGCTGAGTCTGTAGCCCAAACGGCTTTGGTTCTTTGGCTGAGTCTGTAGCCCAAACGGCTTTGGTTCTTTGGCTGAGTCTGTAGCCCAAACGGCTTTGGTTCTTTGGCTGAGTCTGTAGCCCAAACGGCTTTGGTTCTTTGGCTGAGTCTGTAGCCCAAACGGCTTTGGTTCTTTGGCTGAGTCTGTAGCCCAAACGGCTTTGGTTCTTTGGCTGAGTCTGTAGCCCAAACGGCTTTGGTTCTTTGGCTGAGTCTGTAGCCCAAACGGCTTTGGTTCTTTGGCTGAGTCTGTAGCCCAAACGGCTTTGGTTCTTTGGCTGAGTCTGTAGCCCAAACGGCTTTGGTTCTTTGGCTGAGTCTGTAGCCCAAACGGCTTTGGTTCTTTGGCTGAGTCTGTAGCCCAAACGGCTTTGGTTCTTTGGCTGAGTCTGTAGCCCAAACGGCTTTGGTTCTTTGGCTGAGTCTGTAGCCCAAACGGCTTTGGTTCTTTGGCTGAGTCTGTAGCCCAAACGGCTTTGGTTCTTTGGCTGAGTCTGTAGCCCAAACGGCTTTGGTTCTTTGGCTGAGTCTGTAGCCCAAACGGCTTTGGTTCTTTGGCTGAGTCTGTAGCCCAAACGGCTTTGGTTCTTTGGCTGAGTCTGTAGCCCAAACGGCTTTGGTTCTTTGGCTGAGTCTGTAGCCCAAACGGCTTTGGTTCTTTGGCTGAGTCTGTAGCCCAAACGGCTTTGATGGATTGTGCAGAGCTAGGTGTTGTTAGATACGTTTTGATCCCGCGAGTGACATTATGATACCTTTGTTCCCGACTGCTAACCAAAAAAGAGGGGTTACGTTTCTAAAAGTGTTGTTTTTAATTTTTAATTAAATTGTTTTTAATTTTATATTGCATTAGTGTGATTGCAAGCATAACAGCGGCGCGCGTGTAACCATTTTTATTTTTGCCAGTCTACTTAAAATTTTGACAAAATCTACTAAACCTACCAAAATTAAGGAGAAACCTTGTAATTTAAGCAAATTTAACTGGAAAATATATCAAAATGCACCTAAATTTTATCTACCGATAATAAGCAAACGCTTGCCTAAAATCTACCGAAAAGGTAGATCAAGACGTGCCTATAATATTTATGGGGTTGGCGCTTAACACCATGAGTGCGCAGTACACTCGCATAAATGCAATAAAAAAACCGGCCAAGGGCGGGTCGAGTTTGGGTCTGGCATGCTAGCCTTATTGTTAAGCTTCCTTCTTACGGAATACCTACTGGTTTGTGCAACTGGATATCTGACTTCCTGAGGGAACGGTTCATTGGAGTGGTCGTTGATGGCTGCTCGTCTGACCTATTGGCTATTGATGCCGGGGGGGTACCTCAGGGCTCAGTTCTCTCTGCAATTTTGTTTTTGCTGCACATTAACGATCTGCTGAAACCTGGTATATTTGGGTATGCAGACGACAGCACGGTTGCGGAGAGATACTTGTCTAGTGCTCGAGCTAGGGGTCCGGATATACTATCTCAGAGAGAGGCCATGATTGAGCGCGTGAACCTAACACTCAAGGCAGTCTCTGACTGGGGCGATGCCAATCTTGTTAGGTTTAATGCCTCTAAAACGCAGGCGTATCCACCCCTATGTCGTCAATGTTCCACCTTTACGCACAAAGCGTTTTGCGTCTTTGTTCATCATGCGAACGGCCAAGGAAGTCTGTATTCCCCGATTTGTATAATTTAGGAATCTTCAAGACGAGAGTGAATAGGCACTATTTGAGCTTGCGTGTTACATCCTCGGCTGCATCGGCACTTACCATCAGGTGAGGTGCAGCCAAACGCACTCAAATTTTTAATTTAAAAAAAACTTCGGGTTTCGTACCACTACTCATCATATTTGTGATGTGTATCCAAAAACAGCGTCGGTGGCGTAAACGGCTAAGGCCGCCGCCTCCTGTCCGGGAGGTCGTGATTCGAATCCTGCCACGTACCAATGTGTTTTCGAATTTCGATTTCATATGTACGTTTATCCGACGCTCTTACGGTGAAGGAAAACATCGTGAAGAAACCTGCACACGCCTGCGAAGAAACTCGCAGGTTGTGTGTGAAGTCGTCCAACCCGCACTGGGCCCGTGTGGTCGACTAAGGCCCGATCGCCCTAATTCAGAGTATGCTCGAGCCCCTCGGTGGGGACGTATATGAGCTGATATGACGATGATCCAAAAACAAAATGTTTCTTCAGTTCGGGATCCTAAGCGTTAGTGCGGCTCACACTTAGCCGGTTTATGGGGTTCCGTAGTCAAAGTAGGAACCCTTATAGTTTCGTCATGTCCCTCCGTCTGTCTGTTCGTCCGTATGTCACAAAAGAGGGGCGAAAGTAGTTTCTCGAGCGTTTTCTTTTCTTCATGGTACTCAACTCAATCAGTGTAAGTTCATCATCATATGATTCAAATAAATAAATCTCAGAGTGTGTTATTTTAAAAGTTAAAAGCTTATATTTAACTTGCAATGTTTTTTATATGGGGTGACTTTTAATTGGTTCTTGATAGCAAAGTATATTAATGTACTCGTGTTTAATAATATAATAATAATAAATTCTTTATTCAGGCAATAGACCCACGGTAAAATACAGAAAATAATAATAATAATACAAAGTAAACTACATAAAGATTAATTTAAATGGACAGTACTGACTAGAATCATGCAGTTTCGGGTAACTTCATGAGAATGCGGTAGGCATCATTGTACTGCACCCTTATGGTTCTGAGTGTCGATCTTTTAAACTTTACCCAAAGCTGGGACGTGTAGAAACACTGACAGAAAGTTTTGAACAGTGTCGTCCTCACGTCCCTACTGCATTTTGAGAACCTGCGCGCGAGCACTTTACACCGAACGGAGAGTGCTCTTCTCTCGCGATCGATATCTTGGTTGTCCTTCAGATCTTCTGCGAGTACACGACATGTCCAAGGTATTTAAACTGTTTTACAACACGAACTGATGATCCATTAAGAAACAACAACTTTACAAACAACTTTCTCAAAGAAACTAAGTGTTAAATATACAAAAAAAAATTTTTTTTGGTCCTTTATACATTTTTGCCGATTTGATAACTTATTACTTATTATAACCAAAAATTTATTTTCCGATTTGATATAGTTTTTTGGGAAAGTTGACATAGTCTTTTGGGAAAGTTGTTTGTAATCACGAGTATACATGCATATCTTTTGTTTTCAAGAACTAATTAGAAGTCAACCTGTATATGTATGTTTGGTTCAAATCTTGCGATCGATTTTAGTACAGCTTCCAGGGGTCCGGTCGAGCTGAAATTTGGAATGAAGCCTTACTCCCGGTGACAATAGATCCTTTTGGTATTTTGAAGTTTATCTGATGATGTAATTTGGAGGTGGAATCAGGGTCCCAGAATCGTCTTTTATTTTCGATAGAAGCGTAGGGAATATTTTACTGTGCTCGCCTTTTTGAATTTGGAACCGTGTGTTTATTCATTTGATCCATTTGGTTTTAGAGCATAAAAACTCTTTTCAAATAAAAGCTTGTACCTAAAAGCATAGTAAAAAGAAAAAATAGTAGGTTATCTTTATACAATGGTATTTGGTGGGTGTAGCGACGGAGTCAAGCTGACATTGTTTAATGCGTACTGTCAATGTTTCTACACCTGCCAACTCTGGGTCGATTTTAAGCGCAAATCTTACAGCACCATGAGAGTGCAATATAATGATGCATTTCGCACTCTCATGTGTCTACCGCGATATTGCAGCGCATCGGGCATATTCACCGGGGCGAGAGTGCCCGACTTCTTTGCTGTTATGAGGGCGCATGTGACCTCTTTTTGGGAGAGACTGCACTGCTCTGATAACAGCATACTCCAGGCTGTGAATGACGGCATTAATAGCCCGTTGCACAGATATTGGCTATCTGTGCATTTAAATGAGAATAAGAAGTGACGTGACTTTTAGGTCACATATACCTAATATTATTTTATATTAATTTTGATTTGTTTTGTCCTATTTGGTACTATGGCTGTATTTGGCTGCAATAAAGATTTATTTATTTATTTTATTTATTTTACATCGCGCGGTTTTTCCTTTTACTAAAGAAGCGTGCGTAGCGTACCTGACGCGCACTCAATACAAACCGCGCGATGTACCGTTGTAAGAAGATAACCTACTATTCTTTCTTTTTACTATGCTAAAAGCTTTTAGGTTTTTTGGAAATAATTTGTTTTACTGAACTTTAAAAATCAGCTTCATTTTATAAATTCATATGTTGTATATTTACTAAACCTGTTTTGATACTATACGTAAAGAATTTAAATTTCTTGACTACTTAACAACTTCCTTGGATTTTAAAATGTCACGTCGTTCTTTTAAAATGTACATAATTAATTCAAAATGCGTTGGTCCGAGCTAGTGCGAAATTTATTTGTTAATTAAAAACTTGAATGACAAATAATGTATTCTTAAGGGTCGACAGGGAAGGCTCGAGTTTCCATACAAACGTAAATCCGTTTTTTTTAAACAAAACACGTCATGCCGAATAGAATCAAAAATTTTAAAAATTTATTGAGAAGGCACATATCGATGTCTGTAATTTGTTTTCATTGTAATAAAATATAAACAAAACTAAATAGACGTTTTTAAAGTTCTAACTCGCTCCGTTTTTCGTTTGTTAGTGAATTCTTTATTACAAACATTTAAAAATACATACTATAGTTGATCAAAAATAATAATATACCAAAGGCGAACTTATCCTATTCGGAATCTCTTCCAGTCAACCTTGTAATGTCACAGAGGTGCTACGAAAAATTACTACTTTAAGTGAGCAATTCTTGTTTATATAATTGGTTTCTCGGAAACGGCTCTAAAGACTTGGCTAAAATTTTGTATAAATTGTTTTTTTGGAAACGGCTCTAACGATTTGGGTAAAATTAAGGTTATTTCATCGAAATAGATATCATTCCTGTGAAAAAATAATATTTTTGGTTTACATGCCTGAGACTCCGAGCAACGTTCGGTCGCCCACAGGTTCTAATTATGAAATACTGCTGTGATACAATTTATTGATAAAGGTTCTAATTATGAAATCCTGTTGTGATACAATTTATTTATAAATGATAACTTACTCGAACAAATCCTGAGTTTCCAACTAATTATTATGCACTAGTATACAATTTCTGGATTTTGTATTGGTTCTATATAATAGGTGAGTTCTTCGCAAATAACTCCTTTCACCACACACCACAGACGAATGATTCTCTCTCGTCATAGACTACAGGCAAATTATTCCCTACAGGCAAATGATTCTCTCTTATGAGACTCCCAAGGGAAAATGATTCCCACTCAGCACAGCGAAACTTATGAATTTCTATTTATGAATCACTAAGCTGTTTCCCGCGGCTTCACCCTCGTGGACAATGTTTCTATGACTTTCATAGGTTGCGCAGTGCGCGAGCCCCTCGGTGGGGACGTATGTACAAGAGCTGATATGATGAAGGGAAGACAAGATTGTAGATCAGTGCGACTTGCTTCACGTCAATCACGCAAGTCAACTGAACGTAAGCGCACTCATTACCTGGATGGGTTTGACGGTTCATCATCATCATCATATCAGCTCGTATACGTCCCCACCGAGGGGCTGGAGCCTACCCTGAATAAGGGCGATCGGGCCTTAGACGACCACGCTAGCCCAGTGCGGTTTGGTCGACTTCACACACAACCTTCGAGTTTCTTCGCAGGCGTGTGCAAGTTTCCTCACGATGTTTTCCTTCACTCGAAATCGAAAACACATTGGTACGTGGATGGCTTCGAACCACGATCTCCCGGACAGGAGGTAGCCGCCCTAGCCGTTACGCCACCGACGCTCGTATTGTCATTAGATGGATCTTATAGGAAACTAGCTGTTTCCCGCGGCTTCACCCGCGTGGACAACGTCTATGACTTTTCTAGGGTGCGCAGTGCGAGAGCCGCAAGCAGCTCGCGAGCGTGAAAACAAATAGCCTATGTGTTAATCCAAGTCCTAATCTTTCTACCTACCAAATTTCAGCCAGATCCGTTCAGTACCTACTTTTTGCGTGAAAAAGTAAGAAACATACACACTTACACACTCACAAACTTTCGCCTTTGTAATATTAGTGTGATTTGCCTGTAAAAGACAACAGGGAAATGATTTGCTCTCATCATAGACTACCGACCTATCACCGATGACCTGGTGAAGGTCGCGGGAAAGCCGCTGGATGCGGGCAGCGCAGAACCGGTCGTCATGGAAGTCCTTGGGGGAGGCCTATGTCCAGCAGTGGACGTCCGTCGGCTGATATGATGATGATGATTATGCACTGAATGAGAACGAAACATCCACGAATACTGTTGACATTTGCCTAACTAAACGATCATAGTCGTTAATTTAATGTATGTGACGACCTTACTCTCGCTTTTACCTCTGTCGAGACTTTAAACGTCGGATAACCGTTACGTATTTATTTAGATTATTCCGGTTTTTATGGAAACACCGCTGCCATGGCGCAGTCAATGGTCTACTGGCTTTGCAATGGATGGTCGCCGGTTCTGTTCCGGGCTGTTCCCAACATTAACAGACCCGCTTTAACTGGGGGCTGTTCCCAACATTAACAGACCCGCTTTAACTGGGGGCTGTTCCCAACATTAACAGACCCGCTTTAACTGGGGGCTGTTCCCAACATTAACAGACCCGCTTTAACTGGGGGCTGTTCCCAACATTAACAGACCCGCTTTAACTGGGGGCTGTTCCCAACATTAACAGACCCGCTTTAACTGGGGGCTGTTCCCAACATTAAAAGACCCGCTTTAACTGGGGGCTGTTCCCAACATTAACAGACCCGCTTTAACTGGGGGCTGTTCCCAACATTAACAGACCCGCTTTAACTGGGGGCTGTTCCCAACATTAAAAGACCCGCTTTAACTGGGGGCTGTTCCGAACATTAAAAGACCCGCTTTAAGTGGGGGCTGTTCCCAACATTAAAAGACCCGCTTTAACTGGGGGCTGTTCCCAACATTAAAAGACCCGCTTTAACTGGGGGCTGTTCCCAACATTAACAGACCCGCTTTAACTGGGGGCTGTTCCCAACATTAACAGACCGGCTTTAACTGGGGCTGTTCCCAACATTAACAGACCCGCTTTAACTGGGGGCTGTTCCCAACATTAACAGACCCGCTTTAACTGGGGGCTGTTCCCAACATTAAGAGATCCGCTTTAACTGGGGGCTGTTCCCAACATTAAAAGACCCGCTTTAACTGGGGGCTGTTCCCAACATTAAAAGACCCGCTTTAACTGGGGGCTGTTCCCAACATTAACAGACCCGCTTTAACTGGGGGCTGTTCCCAACATTAAGAGATCCGCTTTAACTGGGGGCTGTTCCCAACATGAAAAGACCCGCTTTAACTGGGGGCTGTTCCCAACATTAAAAGACCCGCTTGACCTGGGGGCTGTTCCCAACATTAACAGACCCGCTTTAACTGGGGGCTGTTCCCAACATTAACAGACCCGCTTTAACTAGGGGCTGTTCCCAACATTAACAGACCCGCTTTAACTGGGGGCTGTTCCCAACATTAAGAGATCCGCTTTAACTGGGGGCTGTTCCCAACATTAAAAGACCCGCTTTAACATTAAAAGAAAGCTTTATCTGGTGGGATAGTATTTTCTAATCAGGCCTTACTACCAACCCACCTTATCTAAGCTGTTGCCCGCGGCTTTGCCTGCGCGAATATCGAATACCTCCTATTTAAAAACTTTATCTCTTCATAATATTCGTATAGATTTCACATAGGTAGGTGAGCTATGATTTTTAGAAAATTGTAGCTTAAATTGTGAATGTTTTTGTGTTGGATTTCTTGTTAATGGATCGTCTTAAATACATTAAGCCCATCCTTTGTCTATTTTTTTTAATTAAAACACGACTGCACATAAACAGTACCCCTCTTTCTTGAGAAGTCGGGTAAAATGTATTAATGTCACTCACAGAATCAAGATGAATCTAATGATACTCGCACTCTCAAATCCATCATGCCGTTTAGAAGATATCGTATCTTATATATTTTTTTATCCACAATTGGTAAGCCGTTGACATCATCTCACCTGACAGTGACGATGATGCCGAAGATGAAAGTGGGCTTACCAAGACTCTTCAACGCAATGTGGAACTGGCTATCTTATCTTCAAGCCTGAACACATCAATGCTGTTTACATTGATGCTTGGCGGCAAGACTTTGACGAGATGGTGGTAGCTGGCCAGGCGGGATCAGAAATGCCCTTCCACCAACATACATTAGACCTGAAAATAATACACTCTTTTTTCAGTCGTGTAAAAAACCAGAATTTTTTTTTTTTTGAGAATTGACTAGGTTCTTGAGATAAAGTTTTTCATTATGATGCGTAGAACGGGTTACACCAACTTTGAAAGTTAAGTTACTTACCGGTTATACAAAAGAAAACAAAGTTACCTACCGGTTATACATACGAAAATGAAGTTACCGGTTATAAAAGCGAAAATAAAGTTAGCTACCGGTTATACATACGAAATCAAGTTACCTACCTGTTATACATACAAAATAAAGTTACCTACCGGTTATACAAACGAAAACAATGTTACCTACCGGTTATACATACGAAAGTAAGTTACCTACCGGTTATACATACGAAAATGAAATTACCTACCGGTAATTAACGAGCCAAGGTTGTCTGTACTTAATATCCTTCTCTTTTGTGTCACTAGAACATAATCTTCATAAAAATATGGATGATGACTGCTAGTCATTTGAGTTACGTTTTGTCACCTGCCGAAAACTATATTAATGTTCGAAATAAAAAGGCGTGACTTCATAATTTTCAGTGTTATTACCTACTCATTTTGTGATTCTGACAAATCGGAAATTGAAGACTTGATGGAAAGCAAAGTGACTTAAGACTTAAAAAAACAGTGAAAGGAAAATTTTGTGATAAATGGTTCATAATTAACCATTAGAAGGGAAATTTAGTGATACATAAATGGTTTAGTTTTATTTTTGATGCAGTCATCATCCCAAATATGAACTCGTATTTATTATCTATCATTTTACAGAACTAATATCCTCAAATCGGAAGTATTATAAATCGCAATTAAATTGAGGTGCAGTGCTATCTAAATTCATTAATTGCAAAAACTGTGTACCAAATCTTTCAAACTGTGCTCTACAAAACTACACTCTACAAAACCACAAGCTATGACGTCACACTAACTGTCAAAGTCAGACCGACTGTCAACTGTCAAACTGTCAGCAATGACAGCCGGGGTGGCGGCCAGGAGAAAGTCCAGGTCGCGGAGGAGCTGGGCGAAGGTCGAGAATGATGGACAGGTATTAAAAGGCAGTTGAGTTGCCTACCTTATATTCAGTTTGGGCATGCTAAAAATCTGCTTGGTTCAGGCAGCGCATGATCAGTCGCTGTGGAAATTGAAATTGTTGTTCAGCAGTGGACGTCTGGCGGCTGTTATGATTATGATGATGCTAAAAATCTGGCCTAAATTACATCAATAAAATTCAACTGTTGCCTAGAAACAACAGGGCGCTGATCAGGTTTGTTTGTTTTGTTCATTATTGGGCGTGAATTGTCAAAAAATATCTAATAATTTTAAAGTTTAATAAAGAACAATGAGATACAGGTGTCCTCAAATCAGACGTCGTCTAAGCTATCGCCACAGTATTACGATATGGCTTACAGTAGCGCAACGCCATTGATGTCGCACGATGCGCCACCGGCGTAGGTACTAGCCCATACTAGCCTGTTTAGTCAGCCTGGGAGTTTGCCAGGCTGTGCTTCGCCGCCCGCTGCCCCGCAAGTACCCTTCCGTTGCTCTGCGTTAGTACATTCGTTGCGCTACTGTAAGCCGCTATATTGTAATACTGTGCTATCGCGTTTTGCGAAAACGGGTGACAGATGGCATTTTCATCTGTCTGTTGCGACGAAGAATTGTTGCATAGCACATAAGTAAAACTGACGTTCCGCGTATCACTGCCTTATACCTACGACCGGCAACGTCTCAGTTGGGCGATTAATCTATAAATATCATCATACTAAATCCTTTATCTCTTAATCTAATAATCTCATCTCCTTTGTCCACAGGCGTCAGACTTCACAGATATAGGCGATTGGCCGACGCTAGGCGCGGCCGTAGCAGGCGCGAGGTGTCACTCCACGCCGCCTCACGAGGACTCCGCGCACCACAATGGCAATGCGGTGGGTTAAGTTCTCACTACATATACTACCTTGCACAGCTTGAACACTGTTACCCGCGTACCCCATTCGCGTAGTCAGACGCTAGGCGCGGCCGTAGCAGGCGCGAGGTGTCACTCCACGCCGCCTCACGAGGACTCCGCGCACCACAATGGCAATGCGGTGGGTTAAGTTCCTACTACATATACTAACTTGCACAGCTTGAACACTGTTACCCGCGTACCCCATTCGCGTAGTCAGACGCTAGGCGCGGTCGTAGCAGGCGCGAGGTGTCACTCCACGCCGCCGCACGAGGACTCCGCGCATTACAATGGCAATGCGGGGTGGGGTTTTTTTTTATTTATTTTTTTCTAAATTGGTAAACCCTTGACAACATCTTACCTGGTGATAAGTGACGATGTTGCCGAAGATGGAAGCGGGCTTACCAATATTTCCCAACGCAATGGGGAACTGGCTATCTTATCTTCAAGCCGGAACACATCAATGTTGTTAACATTGATATTTGGCGGCAAGACTTAGATAAGATGGTGGTAGCTAGCCAGACGGGCTTAGAAAATGCCCTACCACCAACCAAACCGAGTCTTACAATTGACCCCGCCGGGAATCGTTAAGTTTTTCCTACATATACTACCTTGCACAGCTTGAACACTGTTACCCGCGTACCCCATTCGCGTAGTCAGACGCTAGGCGCGGCCGTAGCAGGCGCGAGGTGTCACTCCACGCCGCCTCACGAGGACTCCGCGCACCACAATGGCAATGCGGTGGGTTAAGTTCTCACTACATATACTACCTTGCACAGCTTGAACACTGTTACCCGCGTACCCCATTCGCGTAGTCAGACGCTAGGCGCGGCCGTAGCAGGCGCGAGGTGTCACTCCACGCCGCCTCACGAGGACTCCGCGCACCACAATGGCAATGCGGTGGGTTAAGTTCTTACTGCATATACTTTTAGGTTATATGTGTCCTAAAAGTGATGCAAATAAAAAGAATCCAATTGGATCTTATAGCAGCATTCGGTGCAACGGAAGCGAACTTCCTATAATGTTGTGTGTATAAATGGGTTCGATTTTCAAATGTTGTTTGTTAGTACATAACCTTTGACCAAATATAATGAACCGGCCCTATCAATACATTAATCTCATAAAAAATGAGTCAAATACAACTACACGAAAACACACACTCACGCTGCTGTAGTCTAACAAGTCTCGTTCAAATATCAACAATGACAGAGATAGAGAGACGTACTCGGAATGTAGCATTAATGAGATAACAAATTTTACTCACTTCGACCTTTAACCGATTTGGGGAATACTGATCGACTAAGACGTAATGAGCAAATTCGCTTATTCTGTAGGCATCAAAACCACTGTTCGCATAGGCCGGTCCATAGCTGTTATATTGGTCTAAGTGCATAACCCATCTAGGTAACAAATCGCTGTACTATCCTGCCGCGGAAGGTGAGCGTGCCTAGAGCTTCGGTACGTACCTGGACAGTAGGTAGTGATTGCTTCCACGAAGCACTCGCCTTGCAGAGTACCAGGACAAGCGTTTTGGCGGCAAGACCTACCGCAGGTGGTCCTTGCCTTTGCCTCACGGTATCGGCTAGAATAGCGGCCCTCACTTTATGCCCAAGGGGAAGGGAAAAATAAAACGGAACAAAATTAGAACGAGTTATACCTTTAAGGTAGGGTTGCCATCCCCAAATTCGGAATACCAGGACATTTATGTTTAAAAACAGGACGTATTATAAGAACAATAGTTAATAATAATTAAAATTACGCAATGTATATAGGATCAATTAAACTCAACTAATAGCAAAATTTATCTGCAGTCCCTTCATAAGCTAGGTATATAGGGTTTTCTCATTTATCGACAATTTCTTAGAAAAAGTAAGTCCCTGCCTGAGACTGTTATCTTGTGTTTGACCTTTTTTTGATGCTCTTCAGTGTCTATCGCACACCTACTGGGTATATGTAAATAACCTCGATTCTCAAATAAGACAATTCACCCAAAACCCAGGACACTACTTAAAAACTATCCAGGACACCCCAAGAGCAGGACACGTCCTGGGAAAACAGGACGCTTGGCAATCCTACTTTAAGGCCACCGCATTGGAAACGTTGGTCGAAGTGATCTCGATTTTCTCAGGAATTACAAAACATATGGAAGTGATATTTTGTAACCTGAATCTTCGTTTCAACGACTTCATTTTGTCAGTTTCAGATACACGATTCTTTAACTTTTCTAACGGAAAAAAATATATCAAAGAAACCTCTTTTAAAACAGAGATGACAGACCAGACCGATTTTAACCTCTTAATTTTTTTGTATGTTTGTTACGTGATATCTTCTCAGATTTTGAACCGGTGATGTTTATGATTCTTTTTTTATTCGATAGGGTATACTGCCAGGTTGGTCCCATTTAAATTTTATTAAAATCGGTGGTGTTTTTTTTTTGAAAATTAACAAAAACCGAAAATAATAATTACAAAATTGTACTAAGTTGTTGCGATGGAAGTCGTTTTTTTAACTTGTTTAGCGTTTCTAATTGTAACAATATTTATTTCTTTGCCTTTTGGAAAATAGGCACCTTGCTATCAGATTCTTGCGCTATCGTTGTTTTACATAATATATTTGAATATATCTCATCTGCCAAGGGTTATCTGGAAGAGATCGCTTTTAGCGATAAGACCGCCTTTGTACACTTAAGTCTGATAAAACCATTTTGTGATTATATTCCTTGTGTGCAATAAAGAATTTATAAATACATACATACGAGTACATACAATATTTGACGTGTCCACATGTTGCATATTGCAGGACCAAGAACGGAAGCCGCTGGAGGAGCACCACGCAAAGGTGGAGAAGGTGGAGCCGCCGGTGAACCATCAGACGCACGACAGACACTATGAAAAGAACGCCGACAAAAGCAAAGCCGCTGGTAAGCTCCTGTCTTCGTTATGATTCCGTAGTCAAACTAGGAACCCCTAATTATACCCCTTTAAACGGACGGACATGGGGAAACTATAATAGTCTATGTCACAGCCGCTTTTATCAAAGACATATAAACACAGCTATATACAAAGCTGAAATTTGGTATGGTGATAAATTTGTGACGTCTTAGAAAAACACATGAAACAAAACCTTTAAAAGTTGTACCGACCCTTCCCTACATGTAAAGTGGGGATGGTGTTTTTTAACGTATCCTATCGTGTGGGGTGTAGCATACATGTTAAGCACTTGGGCTATTTAGTTTAAAAGTTAAAATCTTTTACTTTACTACACTTGCTCTATGAATGATGCATTCAAGATAACTTACATGAAATGTTGTGAGTCAATTTTGACCCGTTTTTAAAGGTAGAATAAAGCTGAAAATCCTATATATGATCTTGCAATAATATGGTATCGTCCAGCTGGTCTGATGATAGAGCCAGAAGGTGGTTTAAGGATCAGAACAACGACATAACGTAATCACATTGAGTTGGGCCTTTAACTGTATTGATAAGTACTTCGAATAGTTGTTTATCATACAAGGGTGGTAAACAGGTAAATGGCAAATCAGCGACATTTGTAAGCACGAGCCGCAGGCGAAGAAGATGTAGTGTTGGATGGCCCCCCGCCAGGAGAACTGGTGATCTATCGGGGCTCGCAGAATGCCGCTAAAGCATGTGGCTCGCAATCGTGCTGAGTTGAACGTCTTTCCGCTGAGATGATTGATCCTTGTTATCCTACCTCAGGATAAGGAACCCCTTCAAAAATTCCCTTCCGGCGTCTGTATTCCTCGATTCGTATAATTTAGGAATCTTCAAGACGAGAGTGAATAGGCACTATTTGAGCTTGCGTGTTACATCCTCGGCTGCATCGGCACTTACCATCAAGTGAGGTGCAGCCAAACGCACTCAAATGTTAATTAAAAAAAAAGAAAAAAGGAATCTTGGTAAGCCCGCTTCCATCTTCGGCATCATCGTCACTTACCATCAGGTGAGATGATGCCAAGGGCTTACCAATTGTGAATAAAAAAAATGCAGGTGGTTTATTTTTGTGGGTAAACAAGCAGTGGTTCTTTCTAACTTATCTTACTCAAAAAGTTTTATAATCCGACCTCAAATAGCAATGTTAGCCAAGGGAAGGAGGGTAGGTGCAGAGTTTTTAGCTCGCGCGCGCGACATACTATTCTCACTGTACGTCAATGACTTCTATATTACTGGCGTTAAGGACCGGGCCAACGCGCGCGACTAATGCTCTCAGCGAATTGGTGCGAAAATCAAAAGTTTCGCTCACTCGCGACTCAGTCGTCTGCGGGAAATTGCAGAGTGCGGTGGTAAGATATTCCATATAAAAATGCCTTTTTGTGTTGTCTAACAACTACAAAAAATAAAAATATGAAAATAAAAATCATGAAAGAAAGGCTAAAAAGAAACATGGAATATCGTAGCATCGTTATGTAACCTAACATTGTATTTTTCTTGTAAACAAATTAAATAAACGCATTTTTAAAGCGACAATTCTTCACTTTCAATTCTTCAATTTTTCTTTCACTTTTAGCGTGGCATTTACGTTAACTCTCGCCTACGCTAGTACGTACGAGTTGTGTCAGATGGCGCTACTTTTTGCATGTATGAAGAAAATCTGAGTAAAATATGGAGACGGGCGGATCCTTCTGTCTAGATCTGTGCTGTACGTGGGTTCTGGTTTGTTCTATATTCTTTGAAGACTGGCAATGGTGACATACATATTGATAACTGCTTTATGATATTTCGTATGTCATTCTAGCTGGCGGCAAAGGCGGCAGCAAGTCGGGCAAGCACAAATGGGTGCCTCTAGACATCGATGTCAAAGCAGCGCGGCCGGGCAAACACCCGCCGCCAGCGAACAGACAGGAGCATGGTACGTACATCATCGTTATATATAGTTATAGCACACTCTCATATATGTCACCGGGATATTGTGAATACCGCGATATTACATAGTATTGACATATTTTACGAAAAGCGCCACCAATTCAGGAAATCAGTTTTTGACGTTATTAGATCCAAATAATTAAAATTTAAATAAACATACATTCACAAACGTATACACACCCTCAAACACACACTAACACTAACAAACAACACATCTGATGTAGTCGGTTGCACACGGATTTTGAATAGTTTTGTTAATTTTAAGAACTTGAAATTTATTGGCATATGTATTTTCTAAAGTTTGTTTACTGAAGATTTAACGCTGTAATTTCAATAAATATATAAAATAAATGAATTACAATCTCACTAGTTAGATTATGATATAACGATAAATTGTGAATCGGATCACAATATCACGGCCTATTCTTGTACCTAAAATAAAACCGATGCTTTCTTCTGCTGCTAAGCATTCTCCTGCCCACGGGGGTAGCAGAATGCTTCGCAGCTACTTCGCTTAGTGTTATTGTAATGTCACTAGTGAGTTTACAATGTCACTAGTAACCGACTCGGTGACTCAGTGGTTAGTGCTCTTGACTGCTGATCCGAGAGTTGTGGGTTCGATCCCCACCCAGGGCAAACATTTGTGTGATGAGCAGATTTGTTTGCTCTGTGTCTGGGTGTTAAATATCTATATATGTATGTATTTAATCGGTCTCTGGTTCCCATAACACAGGGGCCAGATGACCATGTGTGATTTTTCCCAGAATATTTAGTTATAGTTTACAATCTCGCGAAAAAATCCCGTTAGATTATAATGTAACTGAATTTACATACGGTGACATATACATAGTCGGGTCACAAGTTCTGTCACATATTTTGTGCGAAATGAAAAAAAATATATATGAAAAAAGGTATTTATTAAAGTTGCTCAAAACGCCCATCTGATTTTCGACACATGCCTTCAACTTGCGCGGCCAGTTGTCAGTAGCAGCACTCACGGCTTTCATGTTAATAACAGCGACTGCTTTAATGAGGGATGCCTTCAGTGATTTTAAATTTTTATGGGATTTAGCGCAGATCTTCTCCTCTGAATACTACCACACGTTGTGTATGAAGTTAACCAACCCGCACTGGCCCCGCGTGGTCGACTAACGCCCGATCGCCCTAATTCAGGGTAGGCTCGAACCTCTCGGTGAAGACGTATATACGAGCTGATAAGATGTTTGACTGTTAGTGGCATTTTTCTTGACCGTTTCCGTGCTTCGCAAGGCACGTCAAGCCGTTGGTTCAGCATAGAAACGGTCGAGAAAAATGACACTAACAGTCTAGCCCATCACGGCAATGACCGTCCTTCAGGAAAGTTAACCTGCGTGATCGATGAAACCACGCAAGTAGCACTGGGCTGCCACCGCTTCATTCAACTATCCACATGTTGCCTTTTGATATCCCGCAATGTAGGCCTCTGATAAAGAGATCACCGCTTCATACAACCAACCACATGTTGCCTTATGATTCCCGCAAATTAGGCCTCTGATAAAGTTATCACCGCTTCATACAACCAACCACATGTTGTTTATGATATCCCGCAATTTAGGCCTCTGATAAGAGATAACCGCTTCATACAACCAACCACATGTTGCCTTATGATATCCCGCAAATTAGGCCTCTGATAAGAGATCACCGCTTCATACAACCAACCACATGTTGCCTTATGATATCCCGCAAATTAGGCCTCTGATAAGAGATCACCGCTTCATACAACCAACCACATGTTGCCTTATGATATCCCGCAAATTAGGCCACTGATAAAGAGATCACCGCTTCATACAACCAACCACATGTTGTTTATGATATTCCGCAATTTAGGCCTCTGATAAGAGATCACCGCTTCATACAACCAACCACATGTTGCCTTATGATATCCCGCAAATTAGGCCTCTGATAAAGAGATCACCGCTTCATACAACCAACCACATGTTGTTTATGATATCCCGCAATGTAGGCCTCTGATAAGAGATCACCGCTTCATACAACCAAGCACATGTTGCCTTATGATATTCCACAATGTAGGCCTCTGATCTCTTCCTCGATAGAGATGTTGAGTTACGCAATGCGGGTAAAGCGAATTTGCTTCATGAAAATAGTGTGGATCGAGTTTTTTCGTAATAAATCGTCTTGATTACTTCACGAGAGATACATTTAAGTGTTAAGAACAAATGAGCTTAATATAAGTTTATAAAGATAACCTTAAATTTTTACAATAGGTACGTCTTAAAAATCTAATTTAAAACTGTTTTTAATTCACAATTGGTATTGGCATCATCTCACCTGATGGTAAGTGACGATGACGGTTCTGCGACAGATGTGTCCGGCTCATTCGGCTCTGTCCGTCACCTTGGTTCTCTGGCGAATTACTTCGTTTCCGATTCTATCTCGAAGAGCAACTCTGAACATATCTCTCTCCATAGCACGCTATATGAGCTATGGTTCAGTATGATGGAAAGAATCCTCAATTTTGTTACAGATGTATAATTTATCTTATTTATTTTACTTTATCCAACAGATACAGTATCCCTAAACGGGGAGGACACGAGACGTGGAGGCGGGGGCGCCCGCGGCCGGGGCGCCTCGCGTGGCGTGAGAGGGGGGCGCCGCCCGCCCCCGCGCGCGGCCTCCGCCCTCCCCGCGCACCATGCGCCCTTCCACCATGAGTTCCCGCATCATGCCACTGCCGATATAGCGCAGGTAAGGGGGGGAGAGGTAAATAGGTGAAAGAGATATACATAGCCCCCCGACACATGGGATCCTAGTGGAGGAGCTAGTGTGTCAAAATATTTTGAAACCCTAGTTTTAATTTTAACTGATAAACATTATGATTATAATTATAAATATTTTATTAGGTGAAAAAGATATTATAAATAGGTGAAAGAGATATACATAGCCCCCCGATACAGGGGATCCTAGTGGAGGAGCTAGTGTGTCAAAATATTTTGAAAACCTAGGTTTAATTGTAACTGTTATACATTATGATTATAATTATAGAGATTTTATTAGGTGAAAAAGATATTATAAAATAGGTGAAAGAGATATACATGGCCCCTCCGACACACAGGGAATCCTAGTGTAGGAGCTAGCGCGTCAAAATATTTTGTAAATCTAGATTTAATTTTAACTAATGACCGTTATGAATATAATTACAGAGAAATTAATAGGTGAAAGACTTAAAAATATAGAGGTATATAGGTGAAAGAGATATTATTAGACTGATAAATAGGTGTTAGAGATAATAAGAGAGATATAATAATAATCTGATAAGGTAGTTTAAGCCAGTCGGTGGCCTCCACTGGCCTCGGTCTTCGCCAACACCTTCACCTCTTGATACGACACGACACCGATCTTCTCCTTTACTTGTTGCATGAAGTCTCGTCTCCTTCTTCGCCTTCCCTCTGTTTTGCCTTCCAGAATGGTCTTCAGGAAGCTGTCGTGTCGGCACCTCTTACTGGTTAGTTTTAGCCAGTCGGTGGCTTAAACTGGTCTCGGTCTTCGCCAACGCCTTCACCTCTTGATACGACACGACACCGATCTTCTCCTTTACTTGTTGCATGAAGTCTCGTCCCCTTCCTCGCCTTCCCTCTATTTTGCCTTCCAGTATGGTCGTCAGGAAGCTCTCGTGTCGGCACCCCTTACTGGTTTCGGCGTTCCGTGAAAAAAATAAATCAAACGTTTATGTTTAAAAAAAAACGTTACCTGTCATAAGTTTAACCTTACACGAGCATTGGCAAAATGTTTTCCAGGGATGCTGTGTCAATAGTCAACCTTGAGCGTCGGTGGCGTAACGGCTAGGGCCGCCGCCTCCTGTCCGGGAAGTCGTGGTTCGAATCCTGCCACGTACCAATGTGATTTCGAATTTATCCGACGCTCTTACGGTGAAGGCAAACATCTTGAGGAAACCTGCACACGCCTGCGGAGAAACTGGCAGGTTGTGTGTGTAGTCGACCAACCCGCACTTGGCTCGCGTGGTCGACTAAGGCCCGATCGCCCTAATTCAGGGTAGGTTCGAGCCCCTCGGTGGGGACGTATATCAGCTGATATGATGATGACCTTGAATAAGGATCAGTTTTCTTTTGTTCGCCGTAGTTGCATTGCTCATGAAAGGGTTAAAGAAATGAATTATATTAAAAAGAACGAGGTACTGTATATCAGCTATCTTGTTCACTTTGCTAATATCTTGGACGTGAAATTGCTATTCGCTCATTTTTTTATTAATTTCTCGAGCATTTTCTGATGTGCTCATAAGTTTTAACGTATTACTTCTTTTTTACCCGACTGCGCCAGAAGGAGGGTTATGTTTTTAGTGTGTTTGTATGTGTGTATATTTCTCTGGCACGCTCTGTAGTATAAACAGCTCGATGGATTTTCGATTGCGAGGTGTCGTTAGATTCGTCTTGATCCCGTGAGTGACATAGCATACATTTTTACCCGACTGTAAGAAAAAGAGGGGTTCAGTTTTTAGGCAGTCAGGGTTTTTATTTTTTAAATAATTCCTCAAGTTATTTATTTTATACTTCGTCTCTTAAATAGCGATAGGTAAAAAATTTTTTAGAACCATGAACGTTTATTTTACGGAATGCTAAACCCAACTTTCGCAGGTGCCGACCCTTATGTATCCAAACATTTTTTCCTCTTCTATTTTCTATTGTGTCTATCAATTAGTCTCCTTTTTCTTGTACCATGTCCATGTACTGCAAGCTTTGTTTTTTTTTCTTTCAACCCAACCAATAGGGATAACGACATTTTGTTCTAAAAATGTTTGAAATACCTAGGCGTGACGTCATAGTTTTGCAGCGTCATTTATTTACTCATTTTGTGATTTTGATGAATTAAAAATCGGAGACTTGATGGAAAACAAAACGAGTAAGGTTTTTCCAAGTTTAAGTAGGAGGGCAATTTACTGATCAAGATTTCATAATTTATTTCTGATGCTGTCGTCACCCTATTCCTTCCAGATTGGTTGCAACAGATAAGTAAGGAAGTAAGTGAATATTGCACGCCAAAAAATAATACAGGAATTACGATTAGTTGTGTTTGTAAAGTGCAAAGGCGGCCTTATCGCTTTAAGCGATTCTTACCAGGCAACCTTAAGGTGGTTCGATGAAGCTCCTCAATGCTCAATTCTCGCTAGATGGCGCTTGCTCCACAAATTTTTAGTTTTAATTTTTTTTTGAAGTCGTGGTTCCACATTTTTACCTTAAAAACGTTAAGCGCACTCTTTACATAAATATTTAACTGTCGAAAAACAAATTGCACAATTAATTGCATTGTAGTATCCAAAAATCGCGATTATATGTTCCTTCACGCAGTTTTGAACTCGACACTCACACATCCATTGAATATTGCAATCGGCAATCATCGCATTTCCGAATACAAACGAATGCTAATTCCATGTCCATCAATTACAAGATTTATCGTGTAACAGAATTTGAATTCAGAACTAAGTACTTTATTGTTGTTTTGTTTAGATTCCCGCACGAACTATATAGAGCTCTAAAATTATCATTATGTATAATATACTAACGAAATTAATAAAAATATAAAAAAAACAAAATAAATTCTTCAACCGACTTCCAATAAAGGGAAGGTTAAATGTTCGACAATAGGGTTTTTTTTTGGGTCCTTTTTTTCGGAGTGCTGACCTTAATTAGTAATTACACTGGAATGTGTTTCAGTCCTAACTTCATTTAGGATATTGCTCATAGTTCTTCTTGAAATTCCAGTGGCATTAGCAACTCTCTTAAACCTTCTTAAAATAATTACTTTCATTAACATACTAATTTTTTAAAATCTGTTGGCTTCGGTTACATAATATTTATAAACATTGAAGATAATTTCGCGTGACTGGCATTGTAAAATTTTCCCTTTTTTTATAGATATTATCTGAAAACTTTAAATTCGTTTAATTTTAAATTTGGGGTTTTAACAACTCTTTATATATATCGATTAACATATTTACTTTTTTGAACTGAAAATTTCTCTAGGCGCGTTGGAAAATTTTGAGATGGGAAAAACCAACGTCACAGATACCTTGAAGTGAAAACTTTTTTGAGATTGAAAAACTATTGAACTTGCGACACCGTCACCATCACCTTGAAGTGAAAACTTTTAAGATGGGAAAAACCATTGAACGCGCAACACCGTCACCGAAACCGTCACCGACACCTTGAATTGAAGACTTTTTGAAATGAGAAAAACCATAGAACGCGCGACACCGTCAACGGCACCGTTACCGACAGCTTGAAGTAAAAAAAATTAAGATGGGAAAAAACCATTGAAACCGCGACACCGTCACCGACACCTAGGTGAAAACTTTTGACATGGAAAAAAAACCATTAAACTAGCGTCACCGTTACCGACACCGACACCGTCACCGACACCGTTACCGACACCGTTACCGACACTGTTACCGACACCGTCAACGGCACCTTTACCGACAGCTTGAAGTTAAAAAAAAATTAAGATGGGAAAAAACCATTGAAACCGCGACACCGTCACCGACACCTAGGTGAAAACTTTTGACATTAGAAAAAAACCATTAAACTAGCGTCACCGTTACCGACACCAACACCGTTACCGACACCGTTACCGACACCGTTACCGACACTGTTACCGACACCGTCAACGGCACCGTTACCGACAGCTTGAAGTAAAAAAAAATTAAGATGAGAAAAAAACCATTGAAACCGCGACACCGTCACCGACACCTAGGTGAAAACTTTTGACATGGAAAAAAAACCATTAAACTAGCGTCACCGTTACCGACACCGACACCGTCACCGACACCGTTACTGACACCGTTACCGACACTGTTACCGACACCGTCAACGGCACTTTTACCGACAGCTTGAAGTTAAAAAAAAATAAGATGGGAAAAAACCATTGAAACCGCGACACCGTCACCGACACCTAGGTGAAAACTTTTGACATGGAAAAAAAAACCATTAAACTAGCGTCACCGTTACCGACACCGACACCGTCACCGACACCGTTACCGACACCGATACCGACACTGTTACCGACACCTTGAAGTAAAAACTTTTTTGAGATAGGAAAAATGGCGTTTCAAATTATGTATATTATTTATTTATTTATTTATTTACACTTATAGTACACTAAAACAGTTTTGTAAAGCTAATACATAAAGTTATTATAATGAAGTGTACAGTAGGCGGTATATAGTATACTAGCTGATTCCCGCGGCTTCACCCGCGTGGACCACATTTCTATGACTTTTCGAGGGTGCGCAGTGCGCGAGCCGCAAGCGGCTCGCGAGCGTGGTAAAAAGTAGCCTATGTCTTAACCCAGGTCCTAATCTTTCTACCTACCAAATTTCAGCCAAATCCGTTCATTAGTTTTTGCGGGAAAACGTAACAGACAGACAGAGTTACTTTCACATTTATAATATTAGTAGGGATTAGTAGGGATAGGGATTAGTAATAATTCTTCAATCCATGAAAATGAAAAACAAACAAAAGACAGTTTGTTATATTCTCTTTGCAAACGATTGACTTGATGCAGTGACAGAACGTAAGAGCGGCAACATGCACGCGCGTCGGTCGGTTGCATGGAGCGGCAACGTCGCGCATCTTGTGTATTTACACGACATTTTGTCTCGCACACATTCGTAAATTTAATGAAAATTGAGCGTTGGTTTATTCCATAATTTTAAATGAAAGTATGTTTTTTTATTAATCTTGCGCAAACAAATACTTGACAAAAGTTTGTAGCACACATAATTTACGCTTTATTCTGTATCCTGAACCAGATTATTGCAATTGTTTTTTGTATGATAATCGAACCACGTAAATGTCAAATGAGTTTGGGTCATAGGATAGGATAGAAACAGTTGGTATTTAGAGCGATAAAAAGATGAAAGCGATAACATAGGTAGAACAGTTTCAGAAGCATTTTTATAAAATAAATAGCATTAACCACCTCCGTGGCGTAGTGGTTAAATCCATTAGCTTCATATCAGGAGGTCGCTGGTTCGATTCCCGGCGGGGTCCAACTTTATAAGACTCGGTTTGGTTTGTGGAAGAGCATTTTCTAAGCTCGCCTGGCTATCTACCACCATCTTATCTAAGTCTTGCCGCCAAACATCAATGCTAACAACATTGATGTGTTCTGGCTTGAAGATAAGTTAGCCAGTTCCCCATTGAATAGTAATAGTAAGCCCGCTTCCATATTCGGCATTATTGCCCCTCCCTATCAGGTGAGACTATGCCAAGGGCTTCCAATTGTGAATATATTTTTAATACAAAGATGCCATTTTTTTAATTGAAATATACATATGACAGTTGGGGTAGTTGAGTGGCGACCGGGCACCCGAAAACGTAGCGTAAGCAAGCCTCCCACTCGGTGGACCGATAACCAGGTGAAGGTCGCGGGAAGCCGCTGGATGCAAGTAACGCAGAACCGGTCGTCGTGGAAATTCTTGGGGGAGACCTATGTCCAGCAGTGGACGTTCTTCTTCTGATATGATGATGATGATGATGATGATGATGATAATATAGTAGCTCCCGGCTTAGAATAGAGCCATCACATGTCTTCCCGTGGGTGTCGTAAGACTTCTTCGTCTAAACTTTTATATAAGCACCCATATATCTCTGGTCCATTTAACGGGGCATACACATTGGCTGACTGTGTATGTCCTTGGTGTACATACTTTTCTGTATAGACAGCTAAAAGGAGAGTATGTATACCGAAACGCGCAAGTCCCAATATCCTCTATTCATTTGGTAATTGGTAATCATTCTTGGTGGCTTAAGTTTTGGGTACCACACAGATAACCTCGTTTTGGGTTATGATATCAAAGCTAACATACTTAAGAAAAGGAGAATATGTATACCGAAACGCGCAAGTCCCAATATCCTCTGTTCATTTGGTAATTGGTAATCATTTTTGGTGGCTAAGTTTTGGGTACAACACAGATAACCTCGTTTTAGGTTATGATATCAAAGCTAACATACTAAAGGAACATTATCCATTGAGACGGATCTAGACCGAGCCGTGATGATAAAGAAACGACCTTTTGGGAACCTATTTTTTTTAATAACAGATAATTGAGACATCGTTTAAATAACACCATTTCATACAGCTCGTGTTTTGCTCTGTGCGTAAATTTCGCCTAATATTTTAGCGCATGTTTGAGAAAAATATGTTTTATTTGCGTTTTAGTTTTGGTTTTATTGAAGTATTTAAGTCAATTTCTGAGTATCTCTTTTCACTTTGTGCTACACTCAGTGAATAAAGCATTTATCTATGTATAGAGCAAACATAGCAATGCTGCCTAATGTGAGGCCGAAGGCAAAGATGACCTACTATCCGAAGGCACAGCCTGCGAATGTACGACCCGATAATTCATTAATTTCATCAATATTTTGTCACATGTTACATATCATACGCGAGTACTGTTCAGGCTCGCTCGTTTTTTAAGTTTTTCGTCATTTGTCGCCTGAACTCCTTCCTTTTATATCACGCTTTTATTAGCTTCACCTGTATGTTTGTATGTAACAGACTCATTTGGACTCGATTTTGACCCACTTTAAACGGACAGATTTAATTCAAACTTTGTAGACTTATCAAGAATCAGCGACAATATAATAATTTCATTAGTTTGAACTAAAAATAAAAAATAAATAGAGTTAAAAAAAACTAAAAAACACGCTTTTTCGTTTATCGAGCAACCCACACTTTTTCACAATAATACTAGTATTTTTTGTTAATTATTATTTTCAACTTATAAATAAGAATTATTTTTTACTTTTTAGTCTGATGTACTTTAAAAGCGTGTTTTTTAGTTTTTTTAAACTCTATTTTTTTAAGACTCTTTTCTTGGCAACCTAGCACTATTCTCTATAAAGGTGCGTACGCACTAGAGGCAGCCTCGGGGTGAACAAGCCGAGTGTGATTCGGGCTTACTCGGAGGCAGCGTGCCTCGCGCCGAGCGCTGCTCGAGAGCTCGGGTCGAGGCGTGTAAGCGCGTCCGCATTTGAGCAAATGTATTGAGGCATTCTGCCTCAGTCTGAGCTGCCTCTAAATTGCGTACGCACCTCAATTAACCGAGAGGGTAATTTGGTAGGTTAACAAGGTGATAATAAAAAAAAAATGGCAGCCATAAAATTGTAAATTAGCAAAAATTATTAACGAATTCGTACAAAAATAATATAAATTTGCCGAGAAATGAGTTTTAGATAAAATTAGCAAAAAATATTAACGAATTCGTACAAAAATAATATAAATTTGTCGAGAAATGAGGTTCAGATAAATAGGCATATTTGTACTAGCAAATGACGTAAAATCTCAAAGAATTTGAATATTTCGCTACATTTGTTACCATTTGCCTCATATTGACACTTTGCAATATTTTATTGTAATGATTTAGGTATTTCAAATCATATGTTCATGCAAAAACATTTATAATTTCTTCATTATTCATGGTCATTCACGATTGGGAAATAATTTATATTTTTTTTTTTTATCAAATGTGGTGCTCAAAATTCATTAATTTTTGTATCCAATTCATATCATGGGACTATGGTAATTACCATTATGGTATAGTGTTATATTTTATCTTTTTTAGATATTATCTAAGTATTCTAATTTATGGATAATGTTTTTATATTGTGTTTCATTTTCATTTGGGTTCATACAAAGGTGCTAAGTACTTTGGTCGTGATAAGTTATCTAAAAAACGCTAAACACGTTACAAATCTACTTTAATCGCAACGTTTTTGCTAATTACCCAAAAAAAATATTAAACCGATTTTGATCAAATTTATATGGGACAAACCTGAAGGGGTATGATCTATCGATTAAAAACCGTCCGTCTATCTATCCGACCTTTATAAAAAGCAAATTTTTTAAACCGTAATAGCTATAGAAAGCTATGTTATAGAAATAAGAAAACAAAAACTTAAAATAAAAAAAATAGCCTCCCCTCCCCTTGTTTTTTTATTTATGTATTTTTTCGGAAAACTGCACAAAAAATATATAGATTGACTTGGGAACATCTTGCTTTTTGAAGTCATTTGAAAATAAAGGTTCATCGGTGAAAGTTTTCAGTATGATGGTTAAAAGCCTCATTGGACGGCCCCTCAGCCGTATGAACGAAGATCGAAATCAATATACTCTAACTCTTTCGTGTGTTCAGGTGGAATTGCAGTGAAAACAACTCGAGTCATATGAGAAATAATTGAAAACGTTGAAAATGTAAAAAAAACCGACTTAAATCACAATAACCAAGTACAGTTTTGGTATTTTTTGTTTTGTTAATTTCCTAAAAATTACTTAAACGATTTTGAAAAAAATATGGGATTAGTATGTCATAGTAATATCTTGTTAATCGTATTTATGGCCACTACGATACGGGCATTGCCTAGTGTGGGGGAATAAAAAAAGAATAATGAAAATCGGATCACATTCTGCAAGAATATCGCGTAACAAACATACAAAAAAACAGTCGTATTGAGAGCCTCCTTCTTTTTGAAGGCGGTTGCAAAATCAAGAAACATATACCCACTCTTTACCCCATACAAAGAGCTGTAAGTCGGGTATATCTTGCGTTAGACATTTCATATCCGTTCCGGCAGAATGCGAACTCCTTGTCTCGCGTGTCTCGAATGAATTTAACTCGGCACTTACCATCAGGTGAGGTGCAGCCAAAAGCACTCAAATTTTTAATAAAAAAATATGAATGAATGAATGAATGATTTATTTATTGTATTGCTTAAGTATACACAAACAAAAAAAAAAAGGAGAGAAGATAAACAAAAAAAAAACATATTTTTTTTACTTATTAATACGAATCACGACCAAAGAGCACCTCCCCATTACGCATCATCGCTCATCAAGTTAACCCCTCCCCTCCCGCCCCAGCTGCGCGTGGCTCAGCCGGCGCTGCCTCCTCAGGGTCTGCTGCTGCAGTACGTGGCGCCGCCGCTGGCGCAGGCGTACTACTACGGCGCTGCCGCCGCGGCCACCGGCGCGCCCTACGGCCTGCCACTCGACACCGCCACGCTCAAGGAGATGATACGCAAGCAGATGTGAGTGATTAATAGGCATTTTGTCTATGTTTAAATATGTAACAATTTGTTGTCATCCTAATAGAATGTAATGTAAAAGGCATATTTTATTAATGTTCTGAAAAAAAATAAGGTCATTTTCTGTATAAAAAACATAAATGAAATTATTTTTTTGTGGTTTAATCACGTGTTTGAAAACGCTCTGTGATTGGTTGCAACTCTGATGACGTCACACAGAAGTAAATATTAGTTTCAGTGCGTGCTTTTACTATTACAGCAGTTTGTAGTTTACTTATGTGTGATGTCATCTGTCAGAGCAACCAGGCGCCATAGCAAAAATTGCGTTTTGGCGCGTAATTTTTTAATTCAAGCTTTCAAATTGATATACTCCGTATAAACGACAGATCTCCAGGAAATATTAAAATGGTTTGCATTTTATGCAATAACAAATAATACAAAACTATTTTCCAGTATTAGTCAAATAGCCTATTTTTAAATCTAGAACTTTATAGAAACAAGGGAAACTTAGAAGCATGTCCTACGATCTTCTGTGTTGACATGCCGTGTTGGTCCAGTGGCATTGTGTTCGTGTGTTCGAGTGCAAACATTCGTGTGACGAACAGGGTTGTGTGCTCTGTGTCTGGGTGTTCAATATCTATAGAGGGTGTAAAAAATTCGTGTAGGTCCCGTTAACTGGGGTTCCACTCATCATACTGAACAACTTTCCATAATTTACCCACAGTTCCGGCTTGATGATAAGATAGCCAGTTCTCCATTGCGTTGGGGAATCTTGGTAAGCCCGCTTCCATCTTCGTCATCGTCGTCACTTACCATCAGGTGAGATGATGCCAAGTGCTTACCAGTTGTGAAAAAAAAAGTCCAATCGCAAAAAAAAAATTGCACCTTCCATACAAAAATGCACAAAATTTGTTATTTAGCTAATTGGTTTGTATGAAGAATACATATTTTTGCGATTTCAGCGAACTTGTAGAACAAAAGTTGTTCAGAATGATGAGTGGAACCCCCAGTTAACGGGACCTACACCAATTTTGTTACACCCTGTATAAGTAAGTATTTGAACGTATATTAACATGTATATCAGTGTCTTCTTCTCCTAGTACAGGAAATCCTTTAAGTGATTTGTCCCTGGATATTACGATATTATGTTAGTTTTTTTTTCGAGTGCATTTTGTTGGCACGTCGGAGCGAATCTTTTCCAATACCTACCGTAGAAGCCAGCTGAGAATAGCTAAACAGTTATGAAAACACTGTTAAAATTAATGAAATGGAATACATTTTATTTAACAGCAGAACTACGACAGCAAATGGGGGGGGGGGGGGGAAACGTACGTAATTATAAATATTGATTTAAGAGGACCGAAAATCAGACTTTTCATACAAATATCAGCGATTTTCACCTCTTAAAAGTTCACCGATTTTGACCAATTTTTGATAAGTTGTCACTCAGAACAAGAGCTAGGTTTCGTTTTTTAAATTATTGATTAAATATAATGGAAAAAAAATATTTTGTATGAAAACACTTCAACGACATTAAAATTTAACTCATTAACTTTAGTACCTGGGCGACCGAGCTTTGCTATGGGCATAGTACCCAGAACCGTTAAAAACATTTAAAAATACGTTACTAATGATACACATTGCGCGGCACATTTCGTTTCGCGCACCACTCTAGTGCGAAAATCTCGGAAAATAACGTTTGCTATAAACCTAGCTTTTGTTCTGACTGACAACCTAACAAAAATTGGTCGAAATCGGTTGACATATAAAAGGTGAAAATCGCTAGCGCCGTTTGTATGAAAAGTCGCAGATTCACAAACCTCATAAGTGAGTTTTAATTGCTATGTAATGTACCAACTATACTTGTACATTTTGTCACAAGACTGCTCCAATCTTTCTAGTGCCTGGTCTCTTATTATTATTAGGAATAAAATTAGTACAAAATGACAATTTGGTCCTCAAAACCTACCAATGTCAATTTTTTTATCAAAAATTCCATTTACCCCTTTGCAGAGAATACTACTTCAGTCCAGACAACTTAGCCCGCGATTTCTTCCTCCGCCGCAAGATGGCGGCCGATGGGACCATACCTGTCACCCTCATAGCGTCGTTCCACCGCGTGAGGGCGCTGACAGCCGATGTACAACTCGTGCTTGACGCTATTAGAGACTCCGATAAGCTGCAGTTGATCAATGGCTTCAAAGTGAGTAGAATTTATTATTATTGTTAAAAAATCGTTAAACTTGAGATAATTTGTGGTCCTTCTTTGCAAGATATATGTTCCATCGTCCAAGCTATTCCTGATTCGGATTAGCTGCACTTTGAGTCTCCAGGAGGCTCGAGTTTTCATACAAACGTAGTTCCGTTTTAATACAAAAACTAACATGCCGGATTGAATCCAAATTTTGTAAATATATTGAGTATACACATATCGTTGTTTGTAATTAGTTTTCATCGTAGTAAATTTAAACATAACTAAACGAAGACTTAAATTAGGTTTGTACTGAAAGTTTTGACACTGTTCTTATTTTTTTTCCGTTTTATATTAGTACATCGAAAACTAATTACAAACATCGATATGTGTCTCCTCAATACATTTGCAAAGTTTGGATTCAATCTGGCATGTAGTTTTTGTATTAAAGCGGAACTACGTTTGTATGGAAACTCGAACCTCTTGGCGGCTCTTAAGTGGCTTCAATTTGAGTAAATAATTGAGTAACAAACTGTTTGTGCGGTGCAGTTCAAACGATGACACTTAACATCGTGCCCTGCGTGCCCCTACATCTGCACGCAGGAAGACCTCATGACAGCGGCTGATAATGCTGTTAACGTGGCCAAATTCTGGGCTGCTACAGTGTAGTGTCTGCCATCGACACGCTAAGAAGAAGAATAATTGTCAAAAATAAATGAAGTTCAGGAAATATTCCATATATATGTGAATTCAATGAACGTCTTAGGTTTAGTTCCGCAGGCATTCCAGAAATATTGCGACATAAAAACACGTTTTTTTGAGAGCTACTAGTAGACTATAACAAAAAATAAAAAATAACTATTATTCCGCCTATTTCCTATAAGATGACAATACGAGCGTCGGTGGCGTAACGGCTAGGGCAGCTACCTCCTGTCCGGGAGATCGTGGTTCGAATCCAGCCACGTACCAATGTGTTTTCGAATTTCGATTTCATATGTACGTTTATCCGACGCTCTTACGGTGAAGTAAAACATCGTGAGGAAACTTGCACACGCCTGCGAAGAAACTCGAAGGTTGTGTGTGAAGTTGACCCAACCCGCACTGGTTGACTAAGGCCCGATCGCCCTAATTCAGGGTAGACTCGAGCCCCCCCGGTGGGGAAAAATATGAGGCCAGTTGACATGCACGATTGACGTGAAGCAAGTCGCGCTGATCTACAATCTCGTGTCCCCTTACTGAGGCATATAGTCGCTAACATATTGTTTTTCCTATGCAGGTACGAACAGCGTTCGAGCCCACGAAATGGCCAATACTGGACATCAACAATGCAAACCCCAACGCGGATGATAACTACAAATGGGACAAATCAGACAAACACGACAAACCCGACTCTAGCGCTGACAAATCTGACTCAACAGCTAACAAATCCGACTCTACAGCCAACAAATCCGACTCTTCAGCCACTAAACCCGACTCTACAGCCACCAAATCTGAATCTACAGCCAAAACCGACTCTACAGCCACCAAATCTGACTCTACAGCCAAATCCGACTCAACAGCCAACAAATCTGACTCTACAGCCAAATCCGAATCAAATGTTGACAAATCCGAGTCAAACGTTAACAAATCTGACTCGGAAGTCGATAAAAATAAAGAGTCGCATGAAAAAGACAGCAATAAAAGAGAAGATGGGAAAGAGAAAGGAGATGCGGCGATGGAAGAGGCGCCCAGTATAGGGGAGAGCAAGGAGGCGAATGAGGTGAGTTTTAAATTGATTCGTTGTTTTGTAAAACACTACAGAATGTTAACATGGTTATGTTTTTCGAGTGTATGAATGTATGTGGATTTGTTTCTTTGTCACGCTAACCGCCTCCGTAGCGTAGTCCGTTCGCTTCACACTGGGAGGTCGCGGGTTCGATTCCCGGCGGGGTCAACTTTCTAAGACTCGGTTTGGTTGGTTGCCGGGCATTTTCATAGCCCGCCTGGCTAGCTACCACCATCTTATCTAAGTCTTGCCGCCAAACATCAGTGTTAACAGCATTGATGTGTTCCGGCTTGAAGATAACATAGCCAGACCCCCATTGAGGTGGGGAATCTTGGTAAGCTCGCTTCTATCTTCGGCATCATCGTCACTTACCATCAGGTGAGATGATGCCAAGGGCTTACCAATTGTAAATTTAAAAAAAAACGGTTCGATAGATTTTGGAGTGCAAGGTGTCGTTAGATTTGTCTTGATCCCGTGAGTGACATAGGATACATTTTTACCTGACTGGCCAATAAAGAAGAATTATGTTTGTATGCAGTTATTAAGAAAATATTCTTAAATATCCAATCGGCTGGAAATGTACGGCGCCTCTTGCGATTGGCCGCCGGCGGTTGTCGCAGGCCTCGGAAGCAGTGCCATACATTTTCATAGTGCGATCCACACCTGGTAGCCGTCTCGTCCGCATTACTAGCAATTCTAGGAATGACAGCTCAGCAAGAATCAAGGCAAAGTGTAGATCAAGCTGAAATAACTATCGGCCGCTGCGTGATGTCGGCCGCGAGGCACGGAAGTCTACTTTTACCCACGTGTTTGGGCAGTCTGGTAAAGTAGGCAATAAGCTCTTCAGAAAGACATAAAACATTTATTATTATTTATTATTGTTACTATTATTATTATTTGCTCGTAGAACAGATGGCCGTTGGGGTAGTAAAGTTCTCGAGTGGCGACCACGCACCGGAAAGCATAGTGTAGACAGGCCTCCCACTCGGTGGACGGATGACCTGGTGAAGGTCGCGGGAAGCTACTGGATGCGGGCAGCGCAGAACCGGTCGTCGTGGAGATCCTTGGGGGAGGCCTATGTCCAGCAGTGGACGTCCTTCGGCTGATATGATGATTATTGTTACGTAAGAAGTATGTACTTGTACACATTTACCATCACCAAGAACAAAAAGCAAACAAAATATCTAAAAGTCAAGATAAGCGCCACAGACAGCCCATGCTAAGCATGTGGTGAAACACAGTAGTGTCCCAAAAAGACCAACTAAAGCCTGTGTTAGGGTACACTACAGAACATTTACACTAGTAAACCTTTCAATTAGCTAGGGAGAACGGTCAGTGCAGCAATCCAGTTAAACACGATAATCAACATCGTCCGAAACCAATGCGAAGGCGTAAACCAATAAGAATTTAAAAGCACAGATTTGGACAGAAGGATGCGCCCGTCTCCATATTTTACTCAGATTTTCTTCATACGAGCAAAAAATAGCGCCATCTGACATAACTCATACGAACTAGCGTAGGCGAGAGTTGACGTCTGTGCCACGCAAAAAGGACCTTGGTAGAATTGTCGCTTTAAAAATGCGTTTATTTAATTTGTTTACAATAAAAAATACAATGTAAGGTTACTTAACGATGATACGATGTCTCAGCCTTTCTGTCATGATTTTTAACAGCATCTTTTATATTCACTTTCAATATCTTTGCATCGCACTCTGCAATTACCCGCAGACGACTGAGTCGCGAGTGTGCGAAACTTTTGATTTTCGCACCAATTCACTGGGAGCGATGGTCGCGCGCGTTGGCCGGGTCTTTACGCCAGTAATATAGAAGTCATTAATTTAAAGGTTTTTAACAATATCCTATATTTTGACAGCAAAAACCGCAACCAACGGAGTCAGCGCAACAGGACAAGCAAGAGAGCCAGAGACAGGACTCGAACGAGGACCCGCCGCTGCACGAGAACGGCGACGAGAAACCCGGCGAGAAGAAGTGAGTACTGTGCTGTGTTTTCTCTTTCTGGCAGCTGTCATGCGATAAGTTGTTGGCACCATAGACTCGAAGTGTACTCTAGATCAAGCCTGTCCAACATACGGCCCGCGGGCCACCATCCGGCCCGCGAAGACACTTCATCTGGCTCGCGAAATAGTTAAATTTTAAGCCATCTTCTTATGTTTTTGTATAATTATTGCGCGAAGCTACCTACCTTTATTCTGCGGCACATAAGTTGAACAAAGATTCAGACAATATAAAAAAAAATTAAACTGTTTATTTCAATAAAAAAAGGAAACATGATGCCACACAAAAAACGCAAATCTTGATAAAAAGATTATGTGCGTTTATTGTTAATAGATGCGTTATTATTATTATATCAGCTCATATACGTCCCCACCGAGGGGCTCGAGCCTACCCTGAATCAGGGCGATTAGGCCTTAGTCGACCACGTGGGCCCAGTGCGGGTTGGTCGACTTCACACACAACCTTCGAGTTTCATCGCAGGCGTGTTCAGGTTTCCTCACGATGTTTTCCTTCACCGTTAAAGCAATCGGTAAGTATATGTACGTAAGTTTTTTGGAAAAACTCATTGGTACATTGGCCGTCCAGATTTGAACCCGGTACCTATGGTTAGATGGACCGAGTCGTTACCGGTTGAGCCACCGACGCTTTTTTGCTATATGATAGATGCATTGTGCAGACAAAAAAGGTGACAGTCATCCCATTAGGTAGGTTTTTTAAAAGTGACTTACTCCTGCCATAAGCAAATAAAAATTACTGTTTCGTTTTGTTAAAAATTCACTTTACTATTGGACATTTCCTTTAGCCCGCTGCGGCTATAAAATTCCTAAACCTGGCCCTACACCAAATTATGTTGGACACCAATCAAAATGCAAAATGTTGTTGCTCTAGATCCTCGCCAGATAAGTCTGCATCTGCACTTAGGTATTAAATAAATAAATATTCTGGGACAAATCACACATGGTCATCTGGCCCCAAAGTAGGATTCCCTGTGTTATGGGAACCAGAGACTGATATATACATACTTATATACGTTTAAATACATACATATATAGATATTTAACACTCAGACACAGAGCAAACATATCTGCTCATCACACAAATGTTTGCCCTGGGTGGGGATCGAACCCACAACTCTCGGATCAGTAGTCAAGTGCACTCACTACTGAGCCACCGAGTCAGTCAACTATTAGCGTGCTTGGCGGTTTTGTGGTGTTGCCTTTTGGTAGGGTATTTTTTTAAATTCACAATTGGTAAGCCCTTGGCATCGACGATGATGCCGGAGTTGGAAGCGGGCTTACCAAGATTTCCCCAAATCAATCGGGAACTGGCTATCTTATCTTCAAGCCGGAACACATCAATGTTGTTAGACTTTGATAAGATAGTGGTAAGTTGGTAACTAGCCAGACGGGCTTAGAAATTGCCGTTCCACCAAACCGATCTTACAAAGATAGACTCCGCCTGGAATCGAACCCGCAACCTCCTGATGTGAAGCTAATGGTCCAACCATTACGCCACGAAGGCGGTTAGAAACGGTTATTCCGTCATTTGTTTTTAGTAATGTCACTTCTCGCCCATTTTATGAAGTACCTATCCGGGGTGTGCGGTAAACTAACATTAAGTACACGACACACTTTATACAGGCTGTGAAAAAATTGCCGTAGGTCCAGTTAACTTGGGCACTTCTACTCATCATACTGAACAACGCAACGTTTGTTCTATGACTTTGCTGAAATCGCAAAAAACCTCTTCATACACAAGTCAATCAGGTGATCGAATATTTTTATATAGAGAGTCCAATTTTGTTTGAGACTTTACTATGAGTGTTTTGGGGAAAGTTGTTCTGTATGACGAGTAGAACCCCAAGTCAACAGGTCCTACACCGATTTCGTTACAGCCTGTATAGCTAAAAAAACTAAGATTAACAACATATAGAAATACACCAGACGATAGTAAAAAGTCAATCAAGCCATTATTGTGCCGTAGCATAGAAAATGCGTCGGTGGCTCAACCGGTAACGACTCGGTTCTTCTAACCAGAGGTACCGGGTTCAAATCGGACGGCCAATGTACCAATGAGTTTTTCAAAACTTATGTACACATACTTATCGATTGATTTAACGGTGAAGGAAAACATTGTGAGGAAACCTGCACACGCCTGCGAAGAAACTCGAAGGTTGTGTGTGAAGTCGACCAACCCGCACTGGGCCCGCGTGGTCGACTAAGGCCTAATCGCCCTGATTCAGGGTAGGCTCGAGCCCCTCGGTGGGGACGTATATGAGCTGATATGATGATGATAGAAAAAGCTCCGACGCAGCATAAGCTATGACAGCCCACAGAGCTAATATTCTGTCGGCACCGTAATGAAACACCAAACGAGACTAGATCGTAGAGAGAATAGTATATTATATTTAACAATGGTATATAACTACTGCTCAGCTCAGTGGTGCAGTTGTTCTGTCTAACTGAAAGGTACCGAGTTCGAATCTCAAACCGGGAGTATCCTATAAAAACCCACATTCGGATTTTAATTTACCTTGGTTTGAATGTGAATAAAAAAACGTAATCGATGACGTCATCGAAACTAGGGTTACGTCATTACCTGGCCAGCGAGCGTTCAGCGGTTACTTCATACAGGGTGACCATGGTATGAATATAAAAACCTAAATTCGGTTTATAATTTACCTAGATTTGAATGTGTATAAAAAACGCAATCCATGACGTCATCGAAACTAGGGTTACGTCATTACCTGGCCAGCGTTCAGTGGTTACTTCATACAAGAGTGACCACGGTATGAATCCAGGTGACATTGAAGCGGCATAACCGAACTGCTTGCGTCTATACGCAGTGCGGATCATAAGTGACGCAACATTTGTCTTAGACTATGTATTTTCCCGATCGCCCTAATTAAGGGTAGGCTCGAGCCCCACGGTGGGGACGTATGAGCTGAAAAGATGATTTATTTTTAGGTTAAGAGCGTATTCACAAAATATTTTGCCATACAAACCGTAAAATTACTACTTCTTGAAAATGGACAGGCCGATTCTAATGAAACTTTATATACATCAGCAGGTACCAGAGGTACCGGGTTCAAATCTGGACGGCCAATATACCAATGAGTTTTTCAAAAAACTTACGTACATATACTTACCGATTGCTTTAACGGTGAAGGCCTAATCGCCCTGATTCAGGGTAGGCTCGAGCCCCTCGGTGGGGACGTATATGAGCTGTTATAATAATAATAAAAAAATACATCAGCAAGTCACGAAACTCTAGTTTGTTGATAGATTACATCTATGGATTTCATACTGTAATAGAATTTACAGAAGGTCGTGATTTTCACCCACTTCAAGACCCCGCCTCAGCTGCTCAGGCGTATCGCGCACCAAGTTGACGGGCTATAGTCGTGTTATATTTTGTGATACTGGTGTCGTGAATTGTTTTGGAAAATGTACAAGGCTAAGAATAACATGTACTGAAATGCCCAGGCGGATCTGATTGAGCGAGCGAAACGAGCGATAATAGGTCCGTTTGATGATACTGTCGAAGAGCTTCGCGTTAAGACAATTAATGAGCTCGTCCATTTGTATGAAAAGTATAAATTTTATTTGAGTATTGACCACAGGTTTCTCAAGAAGTGGTTTAGTTTCGTCTTCTGAGTCACCTCCTCCTGACATGCGTCCGTCGCCTTGCCAGTCACCCTATATACAGTAGTAAAAAATTGGTGTATGACCCGTTAACAGGGGGTTCTACTCATCATACTGAACAACTTTCCCCAAGGACCCCATAGACAATTCTCATAAAAAAAATTGGACCTGTATAATATGTATGAAGAGTTCTTTTTTTTGCGATTTCAGCAAAGTCATAGAACAAAAGTTGTTCAGTACGATAAGCAGAAGGCCCAGTTAAAGAGACCTACACCAATTTTGTTGTACTTTCTATATCAATGGTTAGACCTCTTGTGACAGTTTCTTCTTGGATTATTTATTTCATTGTATTTTATTGATTATCCAGTTATACAATTGTCTGTGTTTTTGAACTTTCAATAAACTAAAAATTCCAAACCTTATTTGTCCACAGACGCAAGAAGCAGATGGTGGGCATTTTCCCACTAGCAACGATGGGCGGTCCACTAGTGGCCCCCGTGTCCAGCTTATTAAGAGCCGTACCGCCTCCACCGCTACCTAGGTAAGTGGTGGGCATTTTCCCACCAGCAACAGTGGGTGGAACGGGATGAATTTTATCGTACTTTGAACTGACATGGTGGTCCAGTGGTTGCGCCCTGCCTGATGGGCTGATGGTCGTGGGTTCAATGCCCAATCAGAGCAAACATATTATGATATAATGATGCCTGTTTTTCGACTGAAGCTGTTGCCTTAAAGGCTTGGTGGATATTGGTGTGTAAGCGTTATAACTATTATAAGCGTTGGTCGTTGACGTCATTTTGTGCAAATTAGTTGTTTTGTGTTTTTGATGTGCCGCGACGCTCCTCATACATCTTACGTGTAAAATTTACATAATTTAACAATCAATATGACATTTGTGCAAATATGAATCGAATTTTTGCCATTTCAACAAATGTCAAATGGTTTTTCTTAGTCTGGTTCATGCGATTGCACACCGTGATGTAATAAAATAAATTAGTTTTAAAGACATACATCAATTTCGATTTCATTGTGCCATTGTGTGTTCCGAGACCTACGTACATCTATTTAACGGTTGCTTTCGAAGGTAAGATCGCAAAGAGCATATATAGAATCTGTGTACGTTGTTCCAACAAAGAAAATGCAGAATTTGAACATACTTTTTAAATATTTGGAAACGCTAAACACGATAAAAAAAACGACTTCCATCGCAACAACTTAGTACAATTTTGCATTTTTATTTTTGGTTTTTGTTAAAATTTTCTAAAAAAACTACTACAACGATTTAGATAAAATTTATATGTAACTAACTTGTTAGCATATCCACTAGGCTAAACTGGTCCGTCCTATGGCCGATAGGAGAAACTAGTTTAACCTAGGCTGAAGAACGGTACGGCACTTTGTGTAAAAACTACTGAGTGACAAAAAAAAACATGAAAATCGTTCTACAGTCTCATTATCATCATCATCGTCGTCGTATCAGCCGAAAGACGTCCACTACTGGACAAAATATTTTTTATTATTCACAATTGGTAAGCCTTTAAAATCATCTCACCTGATGGTAAGTGGCAATGATGCCGAAGAAAGTGGCATCATCATCAAGCCGGAAAACATCAATGACGTTAACGTTGATTTCTGGTGGCAAGAATTAGATAAGATGGTGGTAGCTAGCTAGCCAGGCAGGCTTAGACAATGCCCTTACACCAACCAAACCGAGTCTTACAACTTTAGACTCCAAGGAATCGAACCCGCGATCTCCTGATACGAAGCTAACAAGATATAGGTGAGATATAGTCAAACGCACTCACATCTTATATATAAAAATGAATCGCAAAATGTGTTGGTAAGCGCATAACTCGAGAACGGCTGGACCGATTTGGCTTATTCTTTTTTTGTCGAGTTTGTTATTGTCAGGAGAAGGTTCTTATGTAGGGTAGGGTAGTGTAGGGTAGTGTAGAGTAGTGTAGGGTAGGGTAGTGTAGTGTAGGGTAGAGTAGTGTAGGGTAGGGTAGTGTAGGGTAGGGTAGTGTAGTGTAGAGTAGGGTAGTGCAGTGTAGGGTAGGGTAGGGTAGTGTAACGTAAGGCGGTACGTAGTTCGCCGGGACAGCTAGTTTGTAATAAAAAAAATGGACATTAAAATTACGCCACGGAGGTGGCTGATTGGTTGAATACTTTTGTACCTAGCTTACCTGTATTTGAATTTGGAAACATCACGTTTGGCACACTAATTATTTGACGTATTTGCGCATAAAAACTCTTTTCAAGATTGGCTGTAAATGTTTTAAGGAGTTTCTTTTATTTACTTTTATTATTTGTACCTTCTTTTTTATTTGCTACTTCCTGCCCAGGAGGTCGTGGTTTAAATCCTGCCACGTACCAATGTATTTTTGATTTCATATGTACGTTTATCCGACGCTCTTACGGTGAAGAAAAACATCGCGAGGAAACCGGCACATGCCTGCGAACAAACTCAAAGGTTGTGTGTGAAGTCGACTAACCCGCACTGGGCCCGCGTGGTCGACTAAGGCCCGATCGCCCTAATTCAGGGTAGGCTTGAGCCCCCCGGTGGGGACGTATATGAGCTGATATGATGATAATACAATATATTTTTGGACCCGCCCTATCTTCGCAAGTGAGCTTTAAAATCATCGAATTCACGAAAAATTACCGGTTTAATTCAGGGTAGGCTCGAGCACCTCGGTGGGGACGTATATGAGCTGATATGATGATGTCTTTTATTATTAACATGATTGTTGTTTGTTGTGCAGGATGTTCCGCACGGGCCGCGGCGTCACTTCGCCGGTCGGCAGCGCGCCACACGACCACCTCAACCCTCTGGTGCCGGAGTTCGTGCCGCAAACCATTCAACAGCCACGTAACGGTCAGTATAGTCATCGCTTTATAGCACTCTGATGTTGTCCTACAAACGGATTAAATCACCAAATAGCTGGTCTATACACCGGCGATAGGAAGAGATGAGAATAGCGAAAATTTAAACATATGTTGGCAACACTGCATCGCCATTCGTCGTTGAATTTTTTGGCGGGATTTGTGGCGGACGCATTCGTAGTTTTATTTTGTTGTTTTTTCATTGTTTTCTGCTGGGATTTTGTTCAAGAAGTAGTGCATTTTGGAGAAAATCGTCTAGTGCACGTGAGCAATGTGGAGAACAAGAAAATAAAACGAAGGAGGACGTGAGAACCCAACTTGCTCTGGGTGCAGTTTTATAGACGCCCAACAGCAATTCAGAATGCAGCTGCTGCAAATGCTGTTAAGAACTTCAGAGAAGATTTGTAATGCACCGGCACTAGCATTACAAATCCAAAAACAAATGATGAAAGTGAAAATTATTTACGAATCCGGCTGAAGGACTAGTTTCCATGGCCAAGAAAAATTTACAACAATTCGTCGTTAAGATTCGACTGTCATCGGTTCGGCAGCGTTCGCGCTTAAGGTGGTTTATTTTGTTTATGGCGCAAGTTTCAAATTTTTCAGGAGTTTTTGTGAATTATGTCTCCACGTTTAATTTATTAGCAAGTTCAACCTGTTTGCTATATTCGTACATTATTTTGTACCAATTTCAATGAATTTGTCAAACGTCGAATTCCTTATTATTATGAGGAATAATTGAGCGTCGGTGGCGTAACGGCTAGGGCCGCTACCTGCTGTCCGGGAGATAGTGGTTCGAATCCTGCCACGTACCAATGTGTTTTCGAATTCATATGTACGTTTATTCGACGCTCTTACGGTGAAGGAAAACCTCGCGAGGAAACTAGCACACGCCTGCGAAGAAACTCGAAGGTTTTGTGAGAAGTCGACCAAGCCGCACTGGGCCCGCGTGGTCAACTAAGGCCCGAGCGATCGCCCTTATTCAGGGTAGGCTCGTGGCCCTCGGTGGGGACGTATATGAGCTGATATTACTTTACTTAGTATATTATATATGTGAAAATGTATTTGTTTGTTACCTTTTCATGCTTCAACGCCTTGACCAATTTTGGTATGCAGGTAGTCTGTGTCACAGGGAAGGACATAGGCTATAGTCCGTTGCAGTTCCTGAGGGAACTTAAAATTACTCTTTTTTGGTCATATTCCTTAATATCGCAACGGAAAATTGGATTGTTATGATTTTTTGCACAGAGATGGTTGAGTAGGTGGGAAATTACTTCAGTAGACAAAGCTCTGGATGAGCGAGGAGTAATTAAACTTAGTGGTTTTAGGGTAGGCTTAGTAGCCTCGGCGGAAATTTCATTTCCAGGTCTCTTATTAATTAAACTAATCATCGTCATATCAGCTCATATACGTCCCCACCGAGGGGCTCGAGACTACCCTGAATTAGGGCGATCGGGCCTTAGTCGACCACGCCGGCCCAGTGCGGGTTGGTCGACTTCACACACAACCTTCGAGTTTCTTCGCAGGTGTGTGTATGTTTTCCTTCACCGTTAAAGAAATAGTGAGTATATGTATGTACCAATGAGTTTTTCGAAACTTACGTACATATTCGTAAGTTTCGAAAAACTCATTGGTACATTGGCCGTCCGGATTTGACCCCGGTACCTCTGGTTATGAAGGCCGAGTCGTTACCGGTGGAGCCACCGACGCTTCAAATTAAACTAATACTCGACCACAAATTTCTTCATTGTGTCTCTCAGCAATGACTCTTAGGGGGCGTCCATAAATTACGTGAGGCTTTTTTCAGGATTTTTTGACCCCCCCTCCCCCTTTGGTGAGATTTCGTGAGATTTTCCTCAACTCCCTCCCCCCTCCACAAATCTCACGTGAGATTTTTTAAAATTTGTATTTTGGCTGGAAACGCGTTGGATTATAAAAAAAGTCTAATAAAAGTTTGATGAAACACGAATTTTTTCAATCTTCAAACTGCTATAACTTTTAAATGAATCAACCAATTTTCACGCGGTTTGCGGCGATTGATGTAGTTTTTTAAGCTTAATAAAAAAAATCTGATGAACAAAATTTGATTTTTTGAATAAAAAAAAAATCTGATAAAACATTTCGGAGTTATTACAAAAAAAACGCAATCGAAGAGCTACTGTGCTGCTCTGCGGGGTTCGGACAAATACGACAAACACTGTTGTGTGAAATTTCGCCATATTTTACACCGTTTTCTACAAGAAAACAAATTACGTGATATTTGCTAAAACCCCCCCTATCCCCCATGTGAGATTTGGAAAGATTTAGCTTGACCCCCTCCCCCCCTTAAACACTTCACGTAATTAATGGACGCCCCCTTACACGTTTCTTTGCCCCTTACAGATGAATACAGCAGTGACAAGTCGGAACAGGGGGAGCGGTCTTCAGGGGCCAGCCCTAACGTTGAGCGCAGTGTGTCTGACGCGTGGACCGAGGTAAGGATACTTTTTACCCGATTGTCCAAAAATTACGGTTATGTTTTTCGGGTGTAAGTAAGTAAGTAAATATACTTTATTGCACGCCAAACAACAATACAAGACTTCTAATTTTTAATATACATAGAGTGCATAGGCGGCCTTATCGCTTTAAGCGATTTCTACCAGGCAAACTTTATGTATAGTATGTCTGTTTCTTTTCTTTTTTTTTATTTTTTATTCACAGTTGGTAAACTCTTGACAACATCTCACCTGGTGGTAAGTGACCATGTTGCCGAAGATGTAAGCGGGCTTACCAAGATTCCCCAACGCAATGGGGAACTGGCTATCTTATCTTCATGCCGGAATACACCAATGATATCAACATTGATATTTGGCGGCAAGACTTAGATAAGATGGTGGTAGCTAGCCAGGCGGGCTTAGAAAATGCCCTACCACCAACCAAACCGAGTCTTACAATTGACCCCGCCGGGAATCGAACCCGCGACCTCCTGTGTAAAGCCAGTGAACTTTGCCTCTGAGCTACGGAGGCGGTTAATGGATTGATGGATTTTGGAGTGCGAGGTATCGTTAGATTCGTCTTGATCCCGTGAGTGATGTAGGACACGTTGTTACCCGACTGTTAAAAAAGGGGTAGTGTTTTTATACTGTCGGTATTTTATCTGATTGCCCAAAAAGGAGGTTAATGTTTTTCGGGTGTGTGTATTTATGTCTGTTCCTTTGGCCGAGCCTGTAGCCTTGATGGCTTGATGGATTTTAAGAAGCGCGAGCCGCCGTTAAATTCGTTTTGATCCCGCGAGTTACCTAGGATACATTTTTACCCGGCTGTTAAAAAAAATATTTTTTTTATTTTTTTTATTGAACGGGTTAGGTTAGTTTTTATTTTTTTTATTTATTTATTTGTACAAAAACACACATTATCGTTACAGGTACATCAACTCAATTCGACAGTGTAGCCACTCTTAAAAATAATTAAAACTTATTACTTAAATAATTGAAAGTCACCCTTTCGAATTCCGCAAACGAACAACTAAATAAATCTATTCTCTTCGAAATTTAATTTATTAAAACTTTCGCCCTTGTTAGAGGAGAAAGTTTTAAAACATTTGTACGCGCTACAGGTAGCGCCAACAGTCTTACTCTCGGTTCCCGCCGCATGTTCATGGCCATTGCGAGTACGTTCATTATCTTATCATGTTTTTGTATAAACTTTACTGTCGGGTTATTAATTTCACCTTGTTGCCCAAAAAACGAGTAATGTTTTATTTTATGCAGTACGAATATAAATCTGATTAAAAAGCCGAATTTAAGGGTCCCCAGGAGGCTCGAGTTTCCATACAAACGTAGTTCCGCTTTAATACATAAACTACATGCCGGACTGAATCCAAACTTAGCAATGTATTGAGTAGACACATATCGATGTTTGTTATTAGTTTTCGATGTACTAATATAAAGCGGAAAAAATAAGAGCGAGTTTCAAACTTTCAGTACAAAACTAATTTAAGCCTTCGTTTAGTTATGTTTAAATTTACTACAATGTATAGTACGTGCCACTAAAGATGAGACTTGAAACACACACCACGTAAAACATTAAAAAGACAAAGTAGGAAGATGGTTTACGACGTGTACACCTATATGAATAGGTAATAACTGTAATGCAGTGTTTTAAAGAAATAAATAAATAAATATGTGAAAAGAAGCAAAGGATTATGGATAACTATTTCGTACACTTCCTACTTTATCTTAAAAAGACAAAGTAGGAAGATGGTTTACGACGTGTACACCTATATGAATAGGTAATAACTTTAATGCAGTGTTATAAAGAAATAAATATGTGAAAAGAAGCAAAGGATTATGGATAACTATTTCGTACACTTCCTACTTTATCTTTTTAATGTTTTACGTGGTGTTTCAAGTCTCATCTTTAGTGGCACGCATTATACACTAATAACAAACATCGATAAATTTACGAAGTTTGGATTCAATCCGGAAATATTTAGGCGAGGAACACTTAGATCCTGTCCATCAATTCGTGGACGCCTGCATCCTAGAGTAATCGCTATATAATATTCAGCAAGCATGCAAAGCGAAAATTACAAATAAAAAGTAAAAAAAATAAAATAAAAGTTTAAATCAAAGAAAGAAAGAAAGTGCAGTCTTTTCTATTCTTAGGGTGTTCAGCTACGCGGCCCAAGTCAGGTCCCGCACAGTCTCGGCAGCATCGTCTCTAACCGTTACCAAAGTAATAATTAGTACTTACATACAGTATGGACACTCCCTGCCGCTCTCTAGATTGCGACCTCACCCCCTCGTCACCCAGATTGATGCAAATTGGTTACTGTTTGGTTGTCGAACGTATAGGATTTCGCCATCATTTGTTTGCGCCGTCATTCCTTTTTTGAAATTTCATTTCTGGCCCGTTGTATGTAGTGTCCAGGGTGTGCCATTAGATTAGGTGAAACACACTCAAATCTATTTAAAATTGCTGTTCGTTGGTTTAGAACTGCTGGACCGATTTGGATTTTTTTACCCGACTGCCTCAGAAGGAGGGTTATGTTTTTAGAGTATAATGTATGTATGTAGATTGTTCCCTGCTACAGTCTGAACCGCTTAAAGGACTTTAACGTATGAGGTATCGCTCGATTCGCCTGGATCCTATGAGTGATATAGGATAAATTTTTACCTCTTTGGTCAAAAAGAAGGGTTAAGTTTTTGCGCACTCGGGTTTTAATGAATTTTAAGTTTTTTCAAACGTTTGTCTATTTATGATAGTCTGGTTTTCAAGGAAAGAAAAACTGGTAAAAATGTCCGAGAAATCGGAAAATTCTAGAGAAACTGAATGCGCTTTTTTTCTATGGAATTTTTGTATCAACTCAAGATCATAACACGCTATTCGAAGGATGCACACTCGATTACCATAAAAACGAAAGCTAGCAATAAAAAATATCCCTACACATCTTCTTAAGGGAGGGAAGCTAACTTCTACCCATAACATTACTTTGCAGGTGAAACGGCGCACAAAGGCCGGGTCCCGCGAACGTACTCTCCAACCTGCACCGGCCACAAACTTCCAACCCGAGGAGGAGCCTCGCGAGGAACTGCACTTTCAGCTCGACGAGGAGCTGGAGCTGCCTCCGCCCAGGCTGAACACATTTACTGAAGCCTGGTGAGACTTAATACTTATACTAGCGTGCCGTCGAACCTGCACACGCCGCCAACTTCCAACTCGAGGAGGTGCCTCGCGAGGATGTGCAATTTCAGCTCGACGAGGAAGCTGGAGCTGCCTCCGCCCAGGCTGAACACATTTACCGGAGTCTGGTGAGGCTTACTACTTATACTAGCGTGCTGTCGAACCTGCACAAGCCGCCAACTTACAGCTGGAAGAGCCTCGCGAGGAACTGCACTTTCAGCTCGACTAGAAGCCACCGAACACACTTTTACTGAAGCCTGGTAAATTTTCACATTCCATAATGTCACCGAAGAGAAGGGGAAAAGGGGCAGGGTACCCTGAAGCGATCGTAGCGCAGTGCCACTTGCGTGTTTGTTTTTTTATTAGTAATTGGTAAGCACTTGGCATCATCTCACCTGATGGTAAGTGACGATGATGCCGAAGATGGAAGCGGGCTTACCAAGATCCCCAACGCAATGGAGAACTGGCTATCTTATCTTCAAGCCGGAACACATCAATGTTGTTAACACTGATGTTTGGCGGCAAGACTTAGATAAGAAGGTGGTAGCTAGCCAGGCGGGCTTAGAAAATGCCCTACCACCAACCAAACCGAGTCTTACAAGTTGACCTCGCCGGGAATCGAACCCGCGACCTCCTGGTGTGAAGCGAATGGACTGACCATTATGCCACGGAGACGTTTAAGTTGATCACGCAAGTTAACTAACCTCAAACACCGTCATTACCTGGATGGGTTTGTCTGTTGCCTGTGGCGTTTTTTTCCACCCTTTTCGTAGTTCGCAAGACATGCTAAGCGTTGGTGTCGGTCGCTACCACTAGATGGTAGTCGTTAAGCTGTCTCAGATGCCGTATAAGTGGCTTGAAAAACTAATGGCACTAGCCCCACAACCTCCACCGACCCGGCTTGGCCCCTGTGTGTGGAGTATGGCCTAACGTTCTCGAGTTTAGGAAGAGAGACCCATACCCCAGCCACACCCTGGACACTTCATACAACGAGCCAGAAATGACATTTCAAAAAAGGAATGACGGAACAAACAAAATGGCGACGAAATCCTATACGTTCGACAACCAAACTGTAAACAATCTGTATCAATCTGGGTGACGAGGGGGTGAGGTCGCAATCTAGAGAGCGGCAGGGAGTGTCCATACTGTATGTTAGTACTAATATATATTCTTTGCCCCAGCAGCGGGGACGTTTATGGGTTGTTAACGATAATGCTCCCGCTTTCAGAAGTACGAGGGCGTCTTTTTGTTCGCTATTGGCTCTGTGCACGAGTTCAGCGCCACCTAGCGTCCGCAACTTTGTTGGCTCTGACGTTTTGACATTAAATCACGACATTGTGACAAATTTATAAACCAAAATTATCTATTAATTTCTTTCCAAAATAACTGTGATACCTTGATTTGGGTGGAGAAAGGGTTGTAAAATCATTTTTGGACATTCAAATCAAATGAGGTATGTAAAATTAATTCAAAAAGTGTGTTTTATTTTGAACATGTCAGGGTTTGTTTACTTCATTTTTAGTTGTAGTTTTACTGTAAAACAAGAAGATAAAGCTACTTTAATGGTTTCATTCAATAATAATAAATATATATAATTGTAGTGATAAATTAAATATCGTTTTCAGATCGAAATGAATATTATTTTAAATACCGGGTTTTATTAATTAGGTAAACAAGTCTGAACAGTTTACTATGAGATATGACGGATGACAGAGCCAACATTATTTTTACTTTTGGCCACTATGAGCGCTGCGATCGATTCCCCCACCTAGTGCTTCGCACCCAGCGAATACTCTACTCGTGATATTCAAATTAGACTAAGTAACAAATTATAGAAAAAGAACACCTTTTCTAATGCCTGTGGACGTATTTCACAGGTCTGATGACGAATCGGACGCCGAGTTCACCGACGGCGAAGTCGGTCGCTTGCTGATCGTCACGCAGACGCCGGCGCGCGCCGCCAAGCACGACGGGCACGACCGCCAGGGCGACCCCACCACGCGCACCAAGATTACGCAGCATTTGGAGCAGGTAGGTTGACGGAAATCTTCTTTTTTTTACGTGCTGTATTCTTTACTGGTAAATCCCGATTCCTGTCGGTGTTCCGCGAAAGAAATAAGACTTGTTGATAGTTGTTGATATTAGGCTCGCAATACAACATTCCACTCTCTCTCTCTTTTCGTGTGGCACAATTAACCGTGCTATCCAAGGGATAGACGGCGGTCGCCTGGTGTTGCACTTAGCATCACCCGCGGTCACGTGAAAGGCATTTAGATTTACATCTACGGACGTGTGCAACGCGGCCTTCATAAACATCAGCCTAAATCAGATATGCAGGTTTCCTTACGATGTTTTCCTTCACCGTTAAAGCAATCGGTAAGTATATGTACGTAAGTTTCGAAAAACTCATTGGTACATTGACCGTCCGGATTTGAACCCACGAACGCTTTTAACATTCCGCTGCGTGCGGAAATTCATTCTATTTTGATAGCCGATTCGTTCCAGAGCGCGCGGCGGCCAGCATGCAGCTGTATTTAAGCGCTTATGTAAGAGTTTCTTTTTTTGCAAAAAGTGCCAGTTAGTTTTGAAGAGATAAAACTTTTATTTAATTATATTTCATCGTTTAATTTCTGATGCACAAAATATAATAACACAATTACATTATAAAAAATAATCATACAGATATCTTTTATAGTTTATGACCTTATGAAATATGCTAAAAATGCCTCACTTACGGGGGGGGATCAGTTTACACGAGCTGGGAAAGTGTTAAATGAAAGTGGCTCCCACACAGAGCTTTGTCAAACATTTAAAGCTATATCTAGCGTAGGTAGGGTGGATCGGCCACACTCTCAGAAGGGACTCCGACCACATTCCTCGACAAGCGCTAGAGTGGACACCCTGGACACTTCATACAACGGGCCAGAAATAACATTTCAAAAAAGGAATGACGGACAACAACCTAACTGTAACCAATCTGTGTGACGATGGAGTGAGCACTGTGGATGCTCTCTGTCCCACCTAGGGGACTTAGGACAATAAGTCAAGGGTAGGTAGAAGAATGCTAAGAAATTTCTTTGTCGACAGGTGATCACAGATGGCCTTAGACGCTATGAAGAAGACTTGTGGAACGACACAGACTATGTATCGGTAAGTTCATTCAGTGTTTTAAGTGCTCGATTGGTCGACTTATTGCCAGCTAATATCCCAACACTTTCGAGAATTTGAGTAGCCTAAATTATTTGTAGATTTGTAAAGGAATGTCCTCCAGTTTCATGTGAAAGCAGAAGGTTCAAAGTTATGTCACAGCAAGAAATACCCTATATTCCTTATCTAAAGTGTTGCTTTTTTCACGTTTTCTGTACCTACAGTTTGTTTTCCATTTATTTTCTGTCTGTACCTTAATATATTCGGTTTAACAATATTTTCAGTACTTACGTTCGATTTTTAATGATTTTTTTGTACTTTACATTTGGTTGTCCCATTTTTTACGTACTTTCGGTTTTTTTATATTTTTATTACTTAAACGAGTACAGTCGGTTTTCCAATATTTGGTGTACTTTATTACGTTCGGTTTTCCAATATTTTGCGTACCTTATTACGTTCGGTTTTCCAATATTTTGCGTATCTTACTACATTCGGTTTTCCAATATTATGTGTACCTTACGTTCGGTTTTTCAATATTTTTTGTAATTAACATTCGGTTTTCTCATATTTTAACGTCATTACGCTCGATTTTACTACATTTTCTGTAACTCACATTCGGTTTTCTACTATTTGAAAATAGCTAAGGAGTTACCTGTCATGTCATTTTCTATAATTTTCTGCACATTTTCTTTGCTTTTCCATATTCTGTGTGCCTAACGTTTGGATATTTCCCCTCAGTCGTGCGGCAGTGCCAACCAGTACCGCACAGTGTCGCTTATCAGTCGCGAGCAATTCGAGGCGACTATTCCGTCTGAGAAGCACTCCAATCCATCCGAGCCCCCGCCGCCGCCGCCCCGGCCTCTCAGGGTAAGTGACCACACAGCAAAGCTGGTTTCACAGCTTTTCAGGAGACCCGTACGAGCCGCCCGCATAGCTGTGAAACGATGAACGTGCAGCGAGGCGCTAGCGTGGGCACAGATGATAATAATAGTACAAGTACAGATGAAGTACTCGCAATGACGCTTTAAATAAATAGCAACTCTCGCTACGCGGTAATAAAGCACAGTCTAGTTCGCAACCGCGCTTGGTGTCTCCAGTTTTACTTTGAAAATACCTATATATACACCGATAACAATCGCGCTTTTACGCAAGAATGAACCGAATCAATGCGCGTGAGATATTCTTTTGCGCTGGCCGGTCTAGTGTTGTCGCAACTGACCAACCGGCAGGGTTGTGAGACCGCGCGACGAACATGTACCAACTTGCGCACTCGCTTGCTCGATAATCGCTCCGCTTTCTGCACGAGTTGACAACTGACTGACGAGCGCGGCCCGTAGGCCATATGGAAGCAATGCGCGTCGCTGTGATACGCCTCACGTGTGTCTTCGCTCCGGAAAGCCCGTACGGGTCTTTCGGGCAGCTGTGAAACCAGCCAAAGGTCAAGCCAATTTTCCGCGCGTATTATTTCCCTTATCCCTTTCACGTGCAACGCAACTTCGGCGAACAAGAGGAATCTGAACCTAATACCAGGTCAATACAGATGAATATTGACACAGCATCCCTGGCAAACGTATTGCCAATGCTCATGAACAGTTAAACAATCCTGTGAGCTATGTTTTTTTTTATTCATAATTGGTAAGCCCTTGGCATCAGCTCACCTGATGGTAAGTGACGATGATGCCGAAGATGGAAGCGGGCTTACCAAGATTCCTCAATGTCTATTACCTTGCGATCTATACGATCTCGTTATTTCTGATTCGATCGCGTAGGGAAACTCCGTGCATAGCTCGCTCCTTTGCCCTTTGGGTGTCCTTGAACGACGATGATGCCGAAGATGGAAGCGGGCTTACCAAGATTCCCCAACGTCTATTACCTTGCGATACTTCTATTCGATCTCGTCATTTCTGATTCGATCGCGTAGGGAAACTCCGAGCATAGCTCTCTCCTTTGCCCTTTGGGTGTCCTTGAACGACGATGATGCCCAAGATGGAAGCGGCTTACCAAGATTCCCCAACGTCTATTACCTTGCGATACCAGGCTGCAGAGCGTGCCGAACATTTGAATTTGGCGCCAATAATTCGCCATTTTGTTTATTTTTATTTTGATATACCTAGTGTCACTCTCGCAGTAAATACAAGTCTAACGACACCTCTCAAGCTAAAATCAATCGAGCCATTTAGGCCGCAGAGCGTGCCAAACAATTATACATACATACTCTCGAAAAACATAACCCTCCTTCTGGCGCAGTCGGGTAAAAATCTGTACATTTGTGTACATGTATCTATGCCAAAGGTATCTATCTATACCAATGCTTTTTCTTAAATGTATTTCTACTTCCCTGAAAAATTACATGAATATCGGTAAGGCATGCACTTTATTTATGATGTTTGTACGTTTGCCAGGTGGAGCAAAACGAAGCAGGTGGCAAAGTCAAGAGACCGCGTCGCACGGCGCGCTTCTACGCCGCCAACAAGGACCCGCACGCCACTGATGTCATGTGAGTACATTGCACCCTGACATATAGCTCGCGCCAAACTTCATTACGGCTGTGAAGTTGGTCGCAAGACGCGTCGCAGTAACAAACTTTGGGTGTTAGTGGGACGTAAAGGTACCTCATCATATCAGCCGAAGGACGTCCACTGCTGGACGTAGGCCTCCCCCAAGCATCTCCACGACGACCGGTTCTGCGCTGCGCGTATTCAGTGGCTTCCCGCGACCTTCACCAGGTCATCGGTCCACCGAGTGGGAGGCCTGCCTATACTACGCTTGGTGCGTGGTCGCCACTGAACTTTACTGCCCCAACGGCCATCTGTTCTAAGATACCTACTGCTCAGTCATACCGGTGCAGTAAGCACTCGCATCACAGTTCAGACACACCCCGGACACTGCATACAACGGTCGTGAAATGACATTTCTAAAAACAAATGACGGAGCAAACAAAATCTCGGCGTAATCCTGTACGTTCGAGAATCAAACTATAACCAATCTGTATCAATCTGGGTGACGAGGGGGTGAGGTCGCAATCTAAAGAGCGGCAGGGAGTGTCCATACTGTATGTTAGTACTTATATATATACTTTGGTTCAGATCAGCAATAAAGTTTGGCGCGAGGTCTACCTACATGTCTTGTTTTTGTAAAATGATATTTTTTATGGTTTCGTACAAAAGGTGACTAACGGGAGCCTAGTCCGTCTGTCTGTCAGCGGGTAGGTAGAATAGGTAGACTCTTGAAATATTCGAGTGTGTGTATTGCCAAACAAATAATTAAAAAAAAGAGCCCATAAAATTAAATTTTGGAACGTGAAGACTCTAGCAACATTTAGTAGGATCAAGTAGTATCTTATATATAGTTGATTTTTTGGTACCGAACCCTCGTGGGCGAGTCCAACTCGCACTTGGCCGATTTTTCTAAACATTTAGCGTGGTTTAGCAAAACGACAAAATAATAATGGGCTTACTTACTTCACATTTGTTGAATTAGAGTTGTGGCTCGAATTCTTCCTTTTGTTTGGCGGCGTCAGACATAGCAATAGGTACACTGTTTTTCTAGAAGTTTAATCTTAAAGAATTTCGTAATTGTATGGGATAAAAACGGAACTCCGCTGATTGTCTGTAGTTTCTCTTAAAAAAAAATATTTTCGGAAAATTTACAATTCTATTTTGATCCTTTAACAAAAAAATACTCTTGGTTGAATAAATTAAGAAAATATTTTTTGGATTGCTATTGGTAAACCCTTGACAACATCTCACCTGGTGGTAAGTGACGATGTTGCCGAAGATGGAAGCGAGCTTACCAAGATTCCCCAACGCAATGGGGAACTGGCTATCTTATATTCATGCCGGAACACACCAATGATATCAACATTGATATTTGGCGGCAAGACTTAGATAAGATGGTGGTAGCTAGCCAGGCGGGCTTAGAAAATGCCCTACCACCAACCAAACCGAGTCTTACAATTGACCCCGCCGAGAATCGAACCCGCGATCTCCTGATCCCTTAATGGATTTAACCATTACGCCTCGGAGGCGGTTTTAAGGAGTTGATATGAGAAAATAAGAATTTTTATATAAGTGGGGGCTACTTATAGTTTCGTGGGCAATGGTGTAAAATGAGGGTCACTGACCACATATTTTGTGTTTGTCTATTGCAGCAGTAGCAGAAAGAACAAGACGCGCCACAGTCTGAACCCGCCGGTGGAACACCACGTCGGCTGGATCATGGACATTCGTGAGCACCGCGTCCGGACACACAGCACTGGGTAACAAAATAGTTATTTTTATTCATTTTTATTATAGTAAAACCGCTTTCTTTACAATTAACTCATTTCGAAAATTATAAAAATCTTTTAGATACTTACAGGCTTTATCTCATTTCGAAATTTATAAAAACTTTAAGATACTTACATGCTTTTATTTCAAAGGATTTTTAATTATTTCGTATTATTCTCAGCAAACCTTTTCGTTTGATACCCATATCACACCCTGGACACTTCATACAACGGTCCAGAAATGACATTTCAAAAAACTAATGACGGAACAATCTAAATGGCGGCGAAATCCTATACGTTCGACAACCGAACTGTAACTAAGCTGTATCAATCTGGGTGACGAGGGGGTGAGGTCACAATCTAGAGAGCGGCAGGGAGTGACCATATTGTATGTTAGGACTAATATAGTAACAAAATTAGCTGAAACTATTTTAACTGGTGCTTCAACCCATGAAACTGAACAACTTTCTCCATGGAACCCATAGTCAAATCTCAAAAAAAAATTTGTACTTCCCATACTAAGTTGATCAGCTGCTCGAGTTAGTATGGGAGAGCCAAATTTTTTTTTGCGATTTGACTATGGGTTTCATGGGGAAAATTGTTCAGTTTCATGGGTAGAACCACGAGTTAAAATAGTTTCAGCTAATTTTGTTAGACCTTATATATACTTTTTGCCCATATCATGAGCACTCATGGGGGTGAAAAAAAAATTACTGGTCCGCCATCTTTGGGAGTCCACCATGTTGAATTTAGAATGACGTCACTTAGCTAACCATGCATTGTCATCCAGACTAAACATGTATGTATGCAACATTTCAGCTCAATGAGAAAACGGGAAGTGGGTCAAATTTAACTTGCCAATTTTGAAGCGAACAACTTACATACGATCTTTGCAAGTTAAATAAACTTAAAAACTTAAGGGCCACCAGGAGGCTCGAATTTCCATACAAATGTAGTTCCGCTTTAATATAAAAACTACATGCAAACTTTACAAATATATTGAGGAGACATATTGATGTTTGTAATTAGTTTTCGATGTACTAATATAAAACGGGAAAAAAATAAGAGCAGTTTCAAACTTTCAGTACAAAACTAATTTAAGCCATCGTTTAGTTACGTTAAAATTTACTACGATGAAAATTAATTACAAACATCGGTATGTGTCTCCTCAATATATTTGCAAAGTTTGGATTCAATCTGGCATGTAGGTTTTGTATTAAAGCGGAACTATGTTTGCATGGAAACTCGAGCCTCCTGGAGGAGACTCTTTAAGTACAAGCTTTTATTACTACGATGAAAACTAAAGACAAACATCGATATGTGTCTCCTCAATATATTTGCAAAGTTTGGATTCAATCTGGAATGTAGGTTTTGTATTAAAGCGGAACTACGTTTGCATGGAAACTCGAGCCTCCTGGAAGAGACTCTTTAAGTACAAGCTTTTATTTAAAAAGAGTTTGTAAGCTCGAAAAGCCAAATCATCATCATCATATCAGCCGAAGGACGTCCACTGCTGGACATAGGCCTCTCCCAAGGATTTCCACGACGACCGGTTCTGCGCTGCCCGCATCCAGCGGCTTCTTGCGACCTTCACCAGGTTATCGGCTGGCTGCGTTTGGCAAAAAGCCAAATGCTCAAATGAATATAGGCATACACGTTTCCAAATTGATTATTTGGAGAAGGCCAAACATGTAAACAAAACATTTTATCATTAATTACATTACATTTTGGACATCGTGCATTTTATTCATTTAAACCGTCTTGTATATTTGTTTGTTTGTATACTCTTTATTGTACTAAGTGTACACTTAAAACAATAATTTAGAAAAATACTTATGTACAAAGGCAGACATATCCCTTATCTATATAGCGTACGTCAAGCTACAATAATTTAGAAAAATGGTTATGTACAAAGGCAGATATATCCCTTATCTCTATGGCGTACGTCAAGCTACAATAATTTAGAAAAATAGTTATGTACAAAGGCAGATATATCCCTTCTCTATGGCGTACGTCAAGCTAGTTATCTCTAACCTAAAGGCGAAAACTTTTCGATGTTCCATATCTAATTGATGTTTAATCATATAATGTAACCTAGTTTTCTTTAAAAAATAAAATAAATAAATAGAGGGATCTCTTTCAATCAACCTTTGCAATAATATACAGAGGACCTAACTAGAGCAAAGAAAAACGTAATAAAGTACTGACAGTAAAAGAACCTTAATACAACTAATATTACACCTGTAGTTCAATTAGGTTTATTTTTAATAACCGACTGCAAAACAGGAAGAGGTTCTCAATTTGTCGGAATCTTTTATATTTTTAAGAAAACACTTGTCCATTGCTATGTGATGACTTAATTGTGTTAATTGTATGATTATTTTTCTGCGAAAGCTCTTCACTTGGAACATCACCGCTTGGCTCATCGTGCGGCTCCGTGCCGCAGTCACTGCCGACTTTCCACCACCCGAGCCACTCGCTGCTAAGGGAGAACCACTTCACTCAGCAAGCGTACCACAAGTACCACTCGCGGTGCCTCAAGGGTAAGTGTCCCATCTCGAAACAAACATCACCGTAGGTCGCTTTCTATGATCGTACGGCTCCGTGCTGCAGTCACTGCCGACCTTCCACCACCCGAGCCAATCGCTGCTAAGGGAGAACCACTTCACTCAGCAAGCGTACCACAAGTACCACTCGCGGTGCCTCAAGGGTAAGTGTCCCATCTCGAAACAAACATTACCGTAGGTCGCTTTCTATGATCGTACGGCTCCGTGCTGCAGTCACTGCCGACCTTCCACCACCCGAGCCACTCGCTACTAAGGGAGAACCACTTCACTCAGCAAGCGTACCACAAGTACCACTCGCGGTGCCTCAAGGGTAAGTGTCCCATCTCGAAACAAACATCACCGGTGGTCGCTTTCTATGATCGTACGGCTCCGTGCCGCAGTCACTGTCGACCTGTCCATTTTTAGTTTAGCTACTCAGAAGTAGATGGCGTTACATGCCCAGAAGACTCGGAGCAAACGCTTGCTGTCCCAGGTTCTCTTTAAGAGCATATTCACAAAACCGTTTCTCATGCAAACTTAAAATTACTACTTTTTGAAAATGTATGTGCCGATTTTAGTGAAACTTTATACACATAAGAAAGCAAGCAATTCGAAATACGTTATTTTAAAAAAGTTAAACGAATCTTAACACTACTATAGAAATCTTAAATCACAACGCAATGTTTTGTAATGTTATCTATCCACAAACTATAATTACGTGACTTGCTTATGTGTACAAAGTTTCATTAGAATCGGCCCATTCATTTTAAGAAGTAGTAATTTTAAGTTTGTATGGGAAACGATTTTACTCGTAATGTGGCTTATTAATCCCTACTAATATTATAAAGGCGAAAGTAACTCTGTCTGTCAGTTACGCTTTCCCGCAAAAACTACTGAACGGATTTGGCTGAAATTTGGTAGGTAGACAGATTAGGACCTGGATTAAGACATAGGCTACTTTTTACCACGCTCGCGAGCCGCTTGCGGCTCGTGCACTGCGCACCCTCGAAAAGTCATAGAAACGTGGTCCACGCGGGTGAAGCCGCGGGAAACAGCTAGTAGTCAATAAAAAATATTGTTACTCCTACAGAACGCAAGAAGCTGGGCATCGGGCAATCGCAGGAGATGAACACACTGTTCAGATTCTGGTCATTCTTCTTACGGGACCACTTCAACAGGAATATGTACAACGAGTTCAGGTGAGCTAAGTGTCTTTGAGTGAGGTTTAGAAATTAATGGGTCGGGCAAAACTAGATAATCGCAAGTGATTGAATTGAAACACGGTTTTCATCCCTTGTCATCATCTCAACTGATGGTAAGTGACGATGATGCCGAAAATGGAAGCGGACTTACCAGGATTCCCCAACGCAATGGGGAACTGGCTACCTTATCGTCAAGCCGGAACACATTAATGCTGTCAACATTGATGTTTGGCGGCAAGACACAGATAAGATGGTGGTAGGTAGCTACCCAGGCTGGCTTACAAAATGCCCTTCCTCCAACGAAACAGAGTCTTCCAAAGTTAGACTCCGCCGGGAATCGAACCCGCCACCTCCGGGTGTAATAGAATGGACTAACCATTACGCCACGGAGACGGTTCAATTACTTGTGGAGTATGTACAATCAGTTGAGTTGAATTAATGTAGATAAAAAAACGCCTTTAAGTGGGCGGGTCGGCCAAGAGATACACACTGTTCTAATTCTGGTCTTTCTCCTTGAAATATCACATTGACAGAAATGTGTACATGGAGTTCTGATGAATTAAGCACCTTTGAGTGAGGTCTTGAAATTGATGGGTTGGCAGAAAAGGTCCAGACACATGGACTGCATTCCAGCTGCAAATTCGCAGTTTGGATGCAGTTAAAGCGCAACTAACTAGGAGAACTACATACGAAGTGCGAATTTTCAGCTAGAATGCAGTCCGTGTCTGGACCCTATAACCTCTGATCTAAAGGCTGGCATCCAGTGATAGCAACTGTCATCGCTTGCCTAGCGATGTGCCACTAACAGACTCAAAAAAGGCGTCAGTGGCTCAACGGTAACGACGACGCGACCTGTAATAGTGTACAAAGAATCTCACTAGACTTGTATCCTTATTAATGTGACTATTTGATACGCAGGACATTAGCAAATGAAGATGCAGCGGCTGGGTTCCGCTACGGTCTGGAATGCTTGTTCCGCTTCTATTCATACGGGCTGGAGCGCAAGTTCCGTCCTGAGCTCTACCAACATTTCCAGCAAGAGACCATGGCCGACTACGAAAATGGTGAGTTGTGCTTTCAAGGTTGCTTTTAAACAATTCGAATGTCTCGCGGTTGCCGTTCTATAAGGTGTTCCAAAATTTACACAAGAAGTAATTTTAATAGACAACCCCGGTTATCCGTTTTTGTGACTTATGCGCCCCTGGTACTTCCTAAATATTATATTCTCTTCCGCAGGTCAGCTATATGGTTTGGAGAAGTTCTGGGCTTTCCTGAAGTACTACAAGCACGCCGCCGCCCTGCAAGTGGAGCCCAAGCTGAAGGAGTACCTCTCCAACTTCAATACCATTGAGGATTTCCGCGTTCTTGAGGTAACTCTACCCTGCTCAACATTCATCATCATCATCATCTTATCAGCTCATATAAGTCCCCACCGAGGGGCTAGAGCCTACCCTGAATTAGGGCGATCGGGCCTTAGTCATAGCCACGCGGGTCCAGTGCCGGTTGGTCGACTTCACACAACCTTCGAGTTTCTTCGAAGGCGTGTGCAGGTTTCCTCACGATGTTTTCCTTCACCCTAAGAGCGTCGAATAAACGTACATATGAACATACGTACATACTGCTCAACATTGCCTAAGGATATTTTAAGTTTTTTTATGTAAATCATGTTTTTTTGAAAAACTATTAAACATTACATAGTGCAGTTAATGTTTAGCGGGAAGCCGCTGTATGCGGGCGGCGCGGGACCGGACGTCGTGGAAATCCTTGGGGGAGGCCTTTGTCCAGCAGTGGACGTTTTTCGGCTGATATGATGATGATAATGATGATAAAAATGGTAATGCATACCTACTCGTGATTTACTACTCTGATTCAAGTTAAACTTATTTTAACTTTTTTGCTCAACAGCCCCAACTGAACGAGCTGTTGGCGACCCAGGGCCCCCTGGCGCCGGGGCGCGGCCCCCACGCTCGCCCCTACGACCGCCACCGCTCCGTCTCGGAGAGCGAACGCACCAAGCGCGTCAACACACACACCAGCTTGATGTAAGTGCGTCTGTGTAACTAAACACTTAATTTTATAAATGTGAAAATGTGTGTGTACGCTTTAACATCATATCAGCTCATACGTCCCCACCGAGGGGCTCGAGCCCACCCTGAATTAGGGCGATCGGGCCTTAGTCGACCACGCGGGCCCAGTGCGGGTTGGTCGACTTCACGACCTTCGAGTTTCATCGCAGGTGTGTGCAGGTTTCCTCCACCTTTGAAGCAATCGGTGAGTATATGTACGTAAGTTTCGAAAAACTCATTGGTACATTGGCCGTCCGGATTTGAACCCGGCACCTCTGGTTAGGAGGACCGAATCATTACCAGTTGACGAAACCACTCTTGACGAATTTTGGCATGCAGGTAGCCTGTGTCATGCAGAAGGACACTACTACTTTTTACCCGGCGCCACAGTTACGAAGTAACTATTTAGTAATCTGTGGCCACAGTGAAGATTATGTTTTTCGAGTGTATGTTCCCGTATATTTATTTAGGCACGCCTTAACGGCTTGATGGATTTTGGAGTGCGAGGTGTCGTTAGATTCGTCTTGATCCCGTGAGTGACATAGAATATTTTTTACACGACTGGTCTAAAAAGACGGGTTAATTTCTTAAACATTCCAACCAAACAATGGGTTGTTGTGATCTTTTGCACAGAGATGATTGAGGGGGTGAGAAATTACATAATTTATTAATTAGCATATCCTGGTATAGTTCTCGAGAGATTTGGAGAAAACTCATGTCCACTCGGGCGATGCCGCGGGCAAAAGCTAGTTTTTAATAAGTAGTAATTTTAAGTTTGTACGGGAAATGATTTTGTGAATACGCTGTTAACGAGCCGTACGTGTTATGTGATGTTCTAATGTGCATTCGTTTGTTTCAGCGCGCGGCCGCAAGGCAACAATAACAACCGCGGGCGCGCCGGCTCGTGCGGCGCGCAAAGCGTCGTCGCGCTCGCTCGCACGCACAGTACGTACATTTTGCCTCTCTATGTAATATGTTATAATAATAATAAAATTGTTATAATAAGTCTTTAAACTAGACCTAAGAAGATATATATAGAAGATAAGAATACAGACCTTAAACTATTTGTTTTAGAGTAATATGGTAAGCAGGAAAAAATAATTATGAACAAAAAAAACAGACTTCACACAGGCAACTAAGGTTCCCCTCGATTTCTTTGGGATGCCATCATCAGATCCTGGTTTCCTTATCATGGTACCACCCTTGGGATATCTACTTTCCAACAAAAAAAGAATCATCAAAATTGGTTCATGAACAAAAAACACAAAAAAAATATATATACAGGGTGACTGGTAAGTAGTGCAAATCCTTTTAAGGGGATAAACTACATCTAATTTGCAACAGAAAAAGTCATATTAACTGGGGGTCGGAAATCAACGGTTTTCGAGTTAAAGCCTATTTAACTTTTTAATTTTGTATGAAAAAATATTTTGTTCAAATGTTTTGTGATTTTTTAACAAAAAGTTATAATACAGTTGGCATGCAAAATACGGTAAAACCTATCTCATTTATAACGCTTTCGAACAAAGCAAAAAAGTTAAAAATGTACAAAATTAATTGCAACAAAAAACAATGATTGTTGTCAAAAGGGGGCCTAAAATTCCATTCTAATTATCCAACAAAGTTCAAATTTTTTGGATGAGCTTGTGAATCAAAGTTAGTCATGATGCTAGAGGGTTAGAGATGTTTGTTTATGCGAAAAACATGATAAATTATGAAATTTAAAAAAACATGAAAATAATGTTTATTGAAAATTTGTATGGGATTTGATGCACCCTTTTGACAACAATAATTCTTTTTTGTTGCAATCAATTTGTATTTTTTAACTATTTTACTTTTTTGGAATGCTGATAAAATGAGAAAGTTTTAACCGTATTTTCACGCCAACCGTTTTATAACTTTTTTTTAAATCACAAAATATTTGAACAAATGCGTTTTTCATACAAAATTTAAAAATGAAATGGGCTTTAACTCGACAACTTAACTTATGACCCCCAGTTAGTATGACTTTTTCTGTTGCAAATTAGATGTATTTTATCCCCTTAAAAGGATTTGCACTACTTACCAGTCATCCTGTATATACGGTCGAATTGAGAAACCTCCTCCTTTTTTTGAAGTCGGTTAAAAATAATACAGCTTTTTTAAATAAATATTTGAGTGCGTTTGGCTAATGCCTACACTAGGAGAACTGTGTTGTAGACATCAGCACATCATATATTATACGATATTTATAATCACCTTATTATATATACCCTAGACTTTAGTGAACATTGAAACATTGTTTTTTGTTTGGTTTTAACGAAAGTATGTATAATCTATTTGCAGAATCACAGAAAGGCAAGCAAGAAACGAGTCCCCCGACCGACCTGAAGACCCCCGTGGCCGCCAACACACAGTGATGCCAACAACACCATGTACATAGCCGCCATAAACATGAAACAACAAAGTGAATAAAACAACAAAACAAAAGTGATAAAACATAAAACAACAGAGTGTTTACAGTGCTGTTACTTAAACTGTAGAGATAATTAAAAATGCATTTTTTTATATAAATAATTAATTAAAGTTGCAAAAAAACTAAAAAAAGTTTATTTAATATAAAAAATAGTGCTGAGACACTGCAGTTACTACGATTAGTGTTTTTTGTGTGTTGTGACCAGTTTGGATCGGTTTGAGCTGGTTAAAGCTGTCTCGAACTGGTTCTATGGAAAATCAGAAACGTCTGGGGATGCAGGCTGTGTTTAAATGGAGCTCGGTGAGTAATTCCACTAGGATTTTCTGAATAATTTAGTTTAATATATTCACACATGATTTTGACGTTCATGGCTGAGATAGAATAAAGTTTGATTAACCGCCTTTGTGGCGTAATGGTTAGTCCATTCGCTTCACACTAGGAGGTCGCGGGTTCGATTCCCGGTGGGGTCAACTTGTAAGACTCGGTTTGGTTGGTGGTAAGGCATTCTAAGTCCACCTGGCTAGCTACCACCATCTTATCTAAGTCTTGCCGCCAAACATCAGTGTTAATAACATTGATGTGTTCCGGCTTTGAAGAACAGAACAGAACAGAACCAATAGAACCATAACAACGCAGAACCGGTCGTCGTGGAAATCCTTGCGAGCAGTGGACGTCCTTGGACTGATATGATGACGATGATGATGACCAATGACCTAGTCACGGGAAGTCGCTGGGTCCGGGCAGTCGCTGGGTGTGGTAGGACCGGTCGTTGTGGGAATCCTTGGGGGAGGCCTCTGTCCAGCAGTGGATGTCTTTGGGCTGATATGATGATGATGATGTATCAATAACTATGAAATTCAATATCAAAATTTGAGAAATTGCATCCTTGGGCTGATATGATAATGATGATGTCCAATGACCTAGTCGCGGGAAGTCGCTGGGTGCGGGCAGCATAGGACCGGTCGTTGTGGAAATCTTTGGGGGAGGCCTCTGTCCAGCAGTGGTCGTCTTTGGGCTGATATGATGATGATGATGATGATGTATTAATAACTATGAAATTCAATATGCTAATTTGAGAAATTGCATCCTTGGGCTGATATGATTATGATGATGATGACCAATAACCTAGTCGCGGGAAGTCGCTGGGTGCGGGCAGTCGCTGGGTGTGGTAGGACCGGTCGTTGTGGAAATCCTTGGGGGAGGCCTCTGTCCAGCAGTGGATGTCTTTGGGCTGATATGATGATGATGTATTAATAACTATGAAATTCAATATACAAATTTGGGAAATTGCATCCTTGGGCTGATATGATGATGATGATGATGACCAATGACCTAGTCGCGGGAAGTCGCTTGGTTCGGGCAGCGTAGGACCGGTCGTTGTGGAAATCTTTGGGGGAGGCCTCTGTCCAGCTGTGGATGTCTTTGGGCTGATATGATCATGATGATGTATTAATAACTATGAAATTCAATATGCAAATTTGAGAAATTCCATCATTTTCGTTTCCCACTAACTCTCTTTTCTTTCAATAAGACTCGTTCCTTTGATTCTTGTATTTACTTGTACAAAGCATTTTAAAGTATCCTCAAAAAAAAGATATTAAAATGTTTATCCACAAAAAACGGACCTATGCGTTTTGTTATAAAGCCTTCTTTGTATTGTTCCAGCTTTAAACGCATCGACAATAAAGCAACGCAGCGCGGTACAGCTACCATTACGTTTTGATTAATAGCTAGCTTGTAGTATATCCTAATTACTATCTATAACATGTTATGGATCATACTTATATATTTTTGACATTGTATATAAAAAAAACGATTAAGACTACTTTAAAATTATTCAGTAAAATTTTTGATTTCTTATGGAAAAAAAGGAGACTAAAATATTTTTTTTTGTTTTATACCTTTTTATTAAGTTATCAAAATAGCAACACTTTTTATTTTGTTCACAAAGTGGTGCTTGTTCAATGTGTAAATTGAAAATCCTAGCAAATACCTTTTTTTTGCGTTTTACATCTGATTTTTTCTTTACATGGCAAATTCCGGATCTCTGTTTTAATCTTCTTGTTTAAAAATAAATACGAAAATTGGAGCAAAACTTGTAGACATGTACAGATTTATATAAATATATAACACTCATAGTCGAAATTGAATGATATTTAGATGATCTACATATTGTATATAGGCCTACTTTTTAACTGAGACGTCTTAAGTTATTATTTCAAGTTGCGCGGAAACAGTGCAGCTGTCATCCTCCCGCACAACGTCTCAAAGACCTATAACCACAGAACAATGAGTAACATAGAAGTAGTATAATTGAGTCTTATATACACGTCCTTTTCTGTCCAATACGCGGAAACATGAAACAGAAAAATACAGGTGTAATGTCAAATTGTCTACTGTTTTGGGTCTTTTAAAGTACCTAGCTACCTTTACGACACCAAATTAAAAAGTCACTTATTGTCAATTGTCTTAGTCTGTGACTATGCCCATTCTTTCTGCTGGCGCAATACTTCGGTGCGTACGTGACGCGGTTTGTGTTATGCATTTCTGTGTATGTGTGCGTGTGTATGGAAGTGGACACTGAAACGTCATTACACTACTTCTATGCTTTAGTTATTGTTATGTGCCTATAACTAATGTGTATAACTGTCAGAAAGACTGGCTTTGTGCATGTTTATATCTAGTTAAAAAATGATGTAAAAAAAATTGCGTATAAATTAATTTAGAGTGTACAAAATCGGTTTGGAAGTTTTGGGATAACTGTTATGTATTGTGTTTATCATTTTTTTTACAGCGGTCTTTTGGGAGAATTTGTTTTAAAACAAGCCCTAGGTTTTAGATCTTACAAATTTAGATAATCTGTTTTGGGAGTATCGGTAGGGTTGCCAGATGTGTTAAAAAAACCCGTTTTTTTTAACATATAAATTTACTGAAAACTTCTACTTTTGTCTGGTTTACCAATTTTTTTTAACCGGAAAAACAAGGTAAACCGAACCGTCCGGTCGAAAACCCGACATCTGGCAACCCTAAGTATCAGATGACCAATTACATGAAAAGCTGATTGCTGATCTTATGATGTAAGTTTAAATGTGTTCAGCAAACGATTTGAATTCTCTCGGAGGGCCGCATCCTACTGCCACTATCTATAATACTGGAATTACAACAGAGCACACATTTTAGTGGATAAATATTTAACTGTCACTTTTAAAACATTGTAACGGTTGCGAAAGAAAAAAAAGTAAAAAAAGACATTGTTTGAATATGATTAAGGGATATCTTACTTAGATTTGGGTGTAGGTTTTAGTCAAGTTTTAAAAAAATATTTAAAAAAATCTTTCCTATAAATACTTTGCTTTTTATATTGTTGCTTTAGTTAAAAGCGTTCGAGATTTAACACTAAGAAACATGATTTTTTAAATCTATTATACAATTTAGTGTTTACGTGAAACTTATAATTGCCTTTTAAACTTGTATCATACATAGACGACTTCCTAACTAGTGAATGTAGTCAAAATAAACTAATTGAAATCATATAGCCTATTTATCCACATTAGATATTTGACAAGATTGAGTCGTTTATGCTAAGATACAAAGACCTTAATTAACTTTGTAAGGATAGGGCCAAGGACGTTTAAAAACGGCACCTAGAGTCGCAATCTTTTAGAACGGACGGAAACTCTAGAGGGATTCCAATTTATCTAGTTCGTATTTGGTACACATTTGAAGCGTTTTCCGAATCACATTGCGTCTGTCGGCGGCAGGTCGTGAAATTCCGGCAGATAGTGAGAAGACCAGGCATTTCATCGCGAAGCTCCGGAAAACACCCAAGTCGACGGAGCCCCGCCGCGGGGCTTCATTCTACGGTAACACGAGACATGCTAAACGAACCTAACCTTTGATATTTTTCTTAGCCCTGCGATGAAATGCCTGGGCATTTCACGATCTGCCGGATTTTTACGATTTGCCGCCGACACATACATTTTCTATTCATAACAGTGAGACACCAACAAGAAATCATGTAAATTATTTTTTGAAACGTCCTCTACCTTGTCGCCAAACTTTTTCTTCCGCAATCGTTCAGAAACAACCAGATTAGACTCGCGTCGTCGTCTAACGTTTTGTAATAATATTACTAACTTGCTCAAGAACTTAATTGACTTTTTTTTATTATGTCGAGTGTGAAATGTAAGTTTACTGTGACATGTGCGAAACAAGAATTATCCGGATTGATATTGTGGTAACAGTTTTGTTTAATAGATTATACATTCATTAATCCTGATATTCGATCTATATAGCGATTTGATGTTGTTAAATGAATTGTGTATAATGAAATAATTTTAGCGTAGATCAGAACGAATTAAAATACAATCTTAAGCTGCAAAGAAATGCTATATATCAATTGCTAGGAGCTAAATCAAAACATTGTAAAATTCTTACTATGGTGGTTACTTAAGCCTGGATATTACACAAATGATATTAGCATATACCTTATGTGCGATGGATGGACCTTGAGTTTTGATAAAATACAGTATTTTCAAACTTCAAAAGGACCATCGTTCGAAACATCACACGAAAACACTTGCGATACATTCATATTCGAAATTTTTGAAAGATTGGAGTGATTCAGTGTCCGCTAATTCACCGACAAGCCGCTGATGCCTCATTTTTGCCATTTTGCCCAAGACATCAGTATGAACTACGACTCGATCCGGATAGTTTTTAGATTCGCTAATAAAATAGAATTTATAATGTAGAACTTGTATGATATTGCACTAAAATTTAAAAGAATGTTAAAGTGTGCGTTGGTGGTATGCTTTTTTTTTCTAGTTGTAAGTGTGCTTTTTATATTTTTAATAAAATTTAATTAATCGTGTATTTGTTACGCGTATATTTGTCTGGTTAAAACAATCTAGTGAAAATGATTTTTTTTAATGTGCCAATTTCTTCAATGAATAATAATTCCTTAAAACCCTTTGGTTGTTAATTTTGTAAAATCATTTGAACACCATGGGATAGACAAAATTTACATTTGGGACTAATATGAGTTACATTTGGCTGATCGACAATATTTTTAGCCCTTCAAGTTTTTTACATACAATACTGGTTTTTACTATAAAAAAAAACCTAGTGTTTAAAACCTTTGCGAGGACTAAATGACCCTTAAAGTAATTTTGATCGACATTAAAAAAACCTCGTGCAGTCTCAAATTATCTCATGTACGCATAAAAAATATACTGATTAATAAAATACTTCTTAACTAATTAGATTAATTAAATAACTTCGTGTAGGTAATCGCTTAGATCGCTTCTGTTTTGTTACGAGACCATGTTTATCATACAAATAGTTCCTATAATACGGTAATGTGTAAAAGTTTTGGGATTTCGTATCGTACTCATTGACGTGGGGTTCGCAGTTAGCTCTGTTATGTTTTTCTAAAACTCCTCCCGTGATTATCAGTTTTATCCTAATTTTAAAATTAATTTCTACAAGTCTGCCGGTAAACTGAGCGTTGCCTGTCGCGCAACACGCCGCTTAAGTGCTGCACAACAGTGCTGTTCAGAGACGTCCATTAATTACGTGCGGATAAATCTCACCAAATATTATTGAAGGAGAGGGGGGAGGCATAGCGATCAATAACTATTAGTGTTCTGAGTTCAGTAATACAGTTTAGTTAAAATAGACAAAGAGGGGGGGGGGGGGGTTCAGTTTTTCTTAAAAAGATTTCATGGACATCCCCCCGTAGGTACTGCGTCTGTCATTGCCCATACCCATACAAGCGCCTGCCGCCAGGCAACTGTTAGTTCATTATTAGCCCTACACTGAACACTGCCGGTCTCCGATGGACATTGTGTTTCGCACAAGAAAAGTTAATCTACCGTCCCCATTAAACTTATTTAGTATAGTCATGTATTGAGCTAACCGTTTTTTTTTTAGTTAGAATATCGAGTCGAAGCGATCGTAAGCTTGCGCAGTGTCATATTTTTATTTGCTTTTTTTGTGATCTGTGTAAATTAGAAAGTGATTGGTAAGTGACATGATTTTTTTTGCAGTTCAGAAAATATATTTTTTCAGTTTTTAAATAATAATTACTTGTATAATAGTTTTTCAACTATATTCATTGTGTTTTTATGAATTTTTTATATTGATTTGATACGCAGCTGGAGGCGTGAAGTCTTATAAGCAATAATAGGGTCCCGTTGGTCACCATTTGGGTGGACGGAACCCTAAAAAGTGAAAACGTGTAGTGTAGATAATTTCCTCTGAAGAAAATACCATTTAAAAATATGATACTGCATTTTATTTGACGTCTTAGCGTTACTTGTTAAGTTTTTTTTTTCTAATTTACTTTTCAATTGTTGCAATTTTTTTTCGATTAAGGTACGCCAAAGGAGTAAATGATTTGCTGGTTTAAAAAAAGTAAAAAAATAAAAAGTAACTTAGTGAGTAATATTGTATAAAGGAAAAATATGCAAAAAAAAATGTTCTTTGCTAAATAAAATAAACTACATTTTGACTGTATAAGTGCTATGTAAATTAAGAAAAATTTAGCGGGCACCGTTGAGTAATGTAAGAAAAATATTTTTCCAGTGGAGTAATTACTTGTTGATCTTTTTTTCGACATTTTTTTTCATGTAGGCATTGTTGTCTTTTTTTAAATTTATTTGTGATGATCATCAGTAGATATACCTACAGACAGTGTAAAATATAATTTAAAGTCCTTTATCACGTACAAAATCAAAATTATCAGTATAAAACTACAATACAGGATGTTTTTTGTTGTGTAACATCTTTCATCTCGCTTCCTCTGCCATTTGTGGAAGTGGTCTCGTGAAATTGAACGGAAGAGTGTAACAGGTAATGCGAAGGTTTTTTTACGTCACGAAGGCTAAGGTAACATGGCCACGCCGCCTAATGTGAGGCCGAAGGCAAAGATGACCTACTAACCGAAGGCCCGGCCCGTGAATGTACGACCCGATAATTCATTAATTTCATAAATATTTTGTCACATGTTACTTATCATATGCGACCACTGTAAGGCTCGCTCGTTTTTCAATAGCATGCAAGCCGTTAAAGGTAAGCTCTACTAATGAAACTGAACAACTTTCCCATTAAACCCATACTGATTCCCCTTTTTTTGACTTCATACAAATCGACTCAATGAGACCGAACAACTTGCTCTAAAAACCCATACTGAAATCGCATTTTCTTAAATCTCACACTCAACTTTTTATGAAAAGTAAGTTTAAAAAAGAAGTAAAACCACTCCAAACCTGTACGCACCTACACTGTACACGCACACATAAGACATCGAAACCACTCCAAAATACTGGATAGTATGTGCTAAGACGTCGTGGACGACACGCACACACACACACACACACACACACACACACACACACCTAAGACAACGATACCGCACACATTTTTCAAAAAGTGGCTTCAAATAGACAGTTCGCAGCATTCTACCTGAACTTTTTTTGATCTGATAAAAAGTCCAACAATTTTTTGCGAACCCAATATGGGTTCCATGGGAAACGTTGTTCAATTTCGTTAGTCTAGCCTATATTTAATGACTTGCATCCTATTTAAAAAAACATCCTGTATTTGGAAGAAATTGAAAAATTTTGTGAGTAGAGCCTAGATTTTATGGCTTGCACACTATTAAAAAAGCACCCTGTATTTTGAATAAATTGAAAATTTCGTGAGTAGAGCCTATATTTTATGACTTGCAGGCTATTTTTTAAAAATTATTTAATTGTTTTTTTTAAACACCCTGTATTTTGAAGAAATTATTATGTAACTATGAAGGGGTCTTGTCTTTATAACCGCTTCCGTGGCGTAATGGCTATGTCCATTACCTTTATATCACGAGTTGCGGGTTCGATTCCAGCGGGGTCTAACTTTGTAAGACTTGGTTTGGTTGGATGAAGGGCAGTTTGTAAGCTCGCCTGGGTAGCTACCACCCCACCTTATCTAAGTCTTGCCGCCTAGTATCAATGTTAACGGCATTGGTGTGTTCCGGCTTGAAGATAGATAGCCAGTTCCCCATTGCGTTGGGGAAGCTTGGTAAGCCCGCTTCCATCTTTGGCATCATCGTCACTTACTGTCAGGTGAGATGATGCCAAAGGGTTTACCAATTGTGAATGAAAAAAAGGGGGGAAAGTAGGAAAATAATTCGTGACTTATTGTTTATTTCTTATGACATAATAAAGTTGCTTTTTCTTTATTTGAACATGTTAAACGAGCCAACGTTGTTGTCCAACGTTCGCCTCCAACCTGACAAAATCGAAAATAGAAGACCACAATGCCTATAAAATAAGAAACGTAAAAATTGTTTGTTGTACTATAGAAATGAATAGATTGTTTCATACATACATACATAAATTTAGTCAATAATATCTAGGTAGGTAGGTGTATTTTTGAAAATTACGATTTAAGGAGTAAGAACATGTTTTTTAAGCGTGCTTGCTGGCGCCCGACCGCGGCCGTCGCGCGTGAATAGTTGTATCATTTACTTTCAAGCAATTCGTTCACATAAAATCTTTTCGTCCCCGTACTGTAAAGCATTTGAAAATATTGCGCGCGGTGGGCGCTCATATATGGCTGTAAGTTATACATTATTATATACATATTATTATATTGATAAATAAATTAATAATAAAAGCCACACTTTTGTGTTTTCTTTGCTGTCCTTAGATTAATACTCCCTATACATACTAATATCACAGTCTATCTTAGACTGTGCTAATATTGTAGAGAGGTGAACTTCGTACTTAGGACATACTGAAAGTTTCTGGAACTGGCCACTTAAAAAAAACAAAATAAGAAAGTACAAACAGAATTTGAAAATGGAAATCTCTAGGAACATATTACTTTTTAATTTTAGAGACTGTCGTTTGTTTTTTCAACTTGGCGGGGTTCAGAGAATTGTGTGTCGCTATTATAATGAAATTAAATCGTGAAAACTTTCGATTTTCTACTAGTAGCAGTTCTACTAGCAGAACTATTTGGATTAAAAAGTCCAGTCTGTTAAACTTTGCAAATTGGTAGAACTATTTGGATAAAAAAAATCCAGTCTGTTATACTGGCATACAAAACTATACGGAATCGTCTAATTTTACTTGTCTCCACTAACCGTTAAAAATGACAAAATTAAGCGATTCCATATTGTAGTCTTGTTTGCCAGTATAACAGACTGGACTCTTTTAATCCAAATAGTTCTACTAGTAGAACTGCCAGGACTAGCTAGATGGACAAAACTAATTTTAACTTATAAATTTAAAAAAAAACCCAACACGACGACACTTGTATCAAAATATAACCACTTAAACTTAAAGGGCCAATACATATTTTATTTACTTTTTAGAGGTTTTTTAGGGGGGGGGGGGGGGGTTTAATTTTTTTATTTAGATTTGTTTTTGCCAGTTATTATAATATGTCTACCTATGAAATTGCCGAAGTTCATTGCCAATTTGTATTGAAAAAAAAAAAAAATGTTTTTTATTATTGTCCTTATGGTGACACTACTTTATGGTCTTTTATTAGTAATTAGTGGCATGTCTTTCATGTTCCAATCCCCTGAGCTATGTACCATTGAATGCAACAAAGGCGTTTTCTTAGTGGTCAGATGGGGCAATTTTTAGACCAGTTAATTTTCTTTAATTTTACTGAAAGTGACGAAATCTTATGCGGGGTATTCCCAAATATGACATTAGTAACGAAGAAACTGCTGCGATAACTCCAGCTAGAGCTTTAAAATTAAAAATGTGTATTTTTTGCCTCAATAAAGTACATTTTTTTAGGTGGGAAAACCCGACTTCATGGGGTTAAAGCCACCGTGCTCTCAAAATATCTAAACAATAGGCATATTTTTACTACCATTGCTATTTTGAAAATAAATTTTGTTTTAATAACTATTGTTCTTAAGAGAGATGAGATGGGATGTTGCCAAGGGTTTACCAATTGTGAATAAAAAAATTAATTTTCTTCATCTATAAACTTTTTATACAAACGGCAATTTCATAGGTAAAGAGCTAATAGGTGTTTTTTTGGCCTTCTATTGTGGTAAGGCACAAAAAAATAGGTACTTACACACTTTTGAGTACAGAATCTTAGATTTAATAAAAATTGACACACAGTTTTCTCATACAATCTCATAAAAATGTTAAGTATGCAGCACTTAAGCAAAGTACAGGTCCCGCCAAACTTTATTGCGGCTCTGAAGTTGCACGCAAGACGCGTCGCAGTAGCGGGTTTTAGTAGGCCCGAGTGACGGGGGCCTGGTAAAGGTACCTACTGCTCAGTTATGCCGGCGCAGTAAGCACTCGCATCTCACTTCAGAGCCGCAATAAAGTTCTCTAGAATCGCTCTAGAATCTGACCTCATCCTCTCATCACCCAGATTGATACAGATTGGTTATAGTTTGGTTCTCGAACCACCAAGTAAGGTTTAGAACTTAGGTAGAAATCAAGTGGAAAAATACGTAAAAACCGACTAAGTGAAATTCGGGGTCACACAAACAGGGTTCTGTTCCTAAACTTTAACTACCAACAGAACAAGACTTCCCAGTACCTACTTTACTCCAGGTAAATAGGGGTCTACTTATTCTGAACTCTTGAAATTTTATTTTTCCTGTGGGAACTGAAGGACTTTAGATTTCAACATAGGTTTTCATGTAAGTACTGTATTTTTTTTCTAAATATTAGACCCTGTACTTTCTGAGATAATGGGGAAAAGTTTAATGTTCACCTATTCTCTTAAATAACTTGAAAACTATTAAAATAAAAACGTTTGAGATTCTCACAATAAGCCCTTTCATTTGATATGTCACACGATACTTTTAAAAACTTTTTCAAATTCATTATTTACCCCGCAAAAGTGGCCCCATCATCTAATACGTGTTTGGGCCCCATCATCTAATACGTGTTTGGGCCCCAGGTCTAAATTCCATTTATTTACGTTATACGTCTGTCTTTGGGTCACCGACTTACATCATCATATCAGCCGAAAGACATCCACTGCTGGACATAGGCCTCCCCCTTTCCACGACGACTACCGGTTCTGCGGTTCACCGACTTACATATTATGTGTCATCATCATCATCATCATCACCATATCAGCTGAAAATCGTTCACTGCTGGACAAAGGCCTCCCCCAAGGATTTCCACAACGACCCGTCCTGCGCTGCCCGCATCCATCGACTTCGTAGGTCGTCGGTCCACCGCGTGGGAGGCCAGCCTACGCTACGTTTTCCGGTGCGCGGTCGCCACTTGAGAACTTTATTACCCCATCGACCATCTGTTCTACGAGCTATGTGCCCTGCCCACTGCCACTTCAGTTTAGCAACTCTGTGAGCTATGTCGGTTACTTTCGTTCTCCTGCGGACTTCCTCGTTTCTGATTCGATCACGCAGAGAAACTTCGAGCATTGCACGCTCCATTGCCCATTGGGTGACCTTGAGCCTTCTTATGAGGCCCATAGCACACCCTGGAGACTTCATACAACGGGCTAGAAATGTCATTTCAAAAAAGGAAAGGCGGAACAAACAAAATGGCGGCGAAATCCTATATGTTCGACAACCAAACTGTAACCAATCTGTTTCAATCTGGGTGACGAGGGGTTGAGATCGCAATCTAGAGAGCGGCAGGGAGTGTCCATACTATACGTTAGTACTAATATACATATACACTTTTCCCATAGTAAGCGACTATGTCTCAGTTCCATAAGTCATCACTGGCAACACAACTGGTCAAAGACCTTAGTCTTGAGACACTGCGGTATTTATTGGGACGTGAAGATATTGCGAAGCTTCCCGAACGCTGCCCAGCCGAGTTGGATTCGTCGATTGATTTCTTTTTTAAAGTTGGACCTACCTACCTGGACTGTTTGTCCCAGGTATACATATTTGTCAACAACTTCCAGTGTGGAGTCTCCAACCTTTAGAGGGGTGGGTGCGACACGGACATTTAACATTATTTTCGTCTTGTCCATGTTTATTTTAAGACCCACTTGTTGAGAGACTTTACTGAGGCCATCGAGCATTGTGCTTAGGTCTTCCATAGTCTCAGCCATGAACACGATATCGTCAGCGAATCGAAGGTGGGAGTACTCGCCATTGATATTGATGCCGAGTCCACCCCAGCCCAGTACACATATTATGTGTACCAAATACAAAATTTCAACTCAATGGGTCCAGTAGTTTCGGAGCAAATCCGCTGTGACAGAACGGACAGACAGACAGACAGACACGCGAGTGATCCTATAATGGTTTCGTTTTTACCTTTTGAGATAAAGAAACCTAAAAACCGGCCAAGTACGAGTCGGATTCAAGCACCACGGGTTCCGTACAACCATACCTCTGGTCTGGTATGACAATCATTGACATTCATTGCAAACAAAAAAAATCAACGCGAGTTCCATTGTTTTTAATGTTTTTTTTTTTTTCATATTTATTTTTGAAACATATTTTATGAAAAAAAAAAGGTTTTTGAAGAAGGAGTTCATCATAGAGAGGCTCTCCTTCTCCATAAAGTCGGCCAGCATCTGACCACGTGCATTTCTTACTCCGTATCCAAATTGCCCCACTATAAGCTCACCATTGCTTCGTTTGCGCAGTTTCGCGTTAAAGTCCCCCCATAACAACGGTATAATGGGTCCTGGTGCTATGTAAGGCTGTAGAGATATCCTCATATATAGTCTCTACCTCGTCGTCGGAGTGTTCCGTAGTCGGCGCGTATACCTGTATGACTTTCATCGAATACCGTTTGGTGATTCTAAGTATAAGGTATGCTACCCTTGTCGAAACTCTCACGATCTGGACCACATTGTTAATGAGGGACTTTTGGACGACATACCCGACACCACCATGGGACAGTTGGTCACCCTCCCGGAATTAGAGCAGGTTTCCGGATTTAAGGATCATTTTGTCCTCTCCCTCTCTTCGGATTTCACATAAACCTACGATATCCCACCGTAAGTTGCTCAATACTTCTTCGAGTTCTGTAAGCTTGTCGTCAGTCCACAGTGTACGCGTATTGTAAGTTGCCAGGGCCAAAGGTCGTTGGGTTTGGTAGCCTGGCAGAAGCCGGTGATTCTTTTCACCCTCCGCCCCGCCCCGTTACCATGACTGCTACCGGAGCCAGGAATAGCAGGGCCGCCGGGGACTAGGAGCCGTTTTCTGGGTGTGGTATTCATAGGGGGTTTGCCGTAATCGCCACGCTTGCCAGGCGGCTTGGCGATCGCAGTGTGGTTGCAGGTGTGTTGCAATGCACGGAAAGGACACTGCTGCCCATCCTCCGGTTTTAAGTCCCTTAGTCGACTCTTACGACCCCCATTGGAAGAGATGGGATGGTCCTATTCTTAGACGGGAGCCATACGGCCAAAATTAAGGCCTTAAGATAGGTCGAATGACAATATTCAATTTAACTAATGGAAAGACTGTGTATAGCTATCACTATGGAAATTAAGTGTGTATATGCTCTTAAATAATTATAATTAGTTTATAACGTGTCAAAAGTCAAATAAAAATCTATCTTAATCTTCTTATATATAAAAATTAATCGCAAAATGTGTTGGTAAGCGCATAACTCGAGAACGGCTGGACCGATTTCGCTAATTCTATTTTTGTCGAGTTCGTTATTGTCAGGAAAAGGTTCTTATGTAGGGTAGGGTAGGGTAGTGTAGTGTAGTGTAGGGTAGGGTAGGGTAGTGTAGTGTAGTGTAGGGTAGTGTAGGGTAGGGTAGTTTAGGGTAAGGTAGGGTAGTGTAGTGTAGGGTAGTATAGTGTAGTGTAGGGTAGTGTAGTGTAGTGTATGTAGGGTAGGGTAGTGTAGGGTAGGGTAGGGTAGGGTAGGGTAGTGTAGTGTAGTGTAGGGTAGGGTAGGGTAGGGCAGTGTAGGGTAGGGTAGTGTAGGGTAAGGTAGGGTAGTGTAGTGTAGTGTAGGGTAGTGTAGTGTAGGGTAGTGTAGTGTAGTGTATGTAGGGTAGGGTAGTGTAGGGTAGGGTAGTGTAGGGTAGGGTAGTGTAGTGTAGGGTAGAGTAGTGTAGGGTAGGGTAGGGTAGGGTAGTGTAGTGTAGTGTAGTGTAGGGTAGGGTAGGGCAGTGTAATGTAATGTAAGGCGGTACGTAGTTCGCCGGGACAGCTAGTAATCTATAAATAACTAACTATCGTCAACAAATAACCCGCCCCTTACCGAACCCGGCGAAAAGGTGCCCATTACACCAGTAATAAAAGAAGACACGTGGCACTCGGGGACTGCCGCGGTAAAGCTATTGCATAGCATTTTTATCAACTTAAGCAATTATAGTTATTTATTTATTTTTTATTTATGCAGTATTTACCAGTACCATATAGTCCTTGGGGCGCGGGATGTTTATGTACTAATAAATTAACACTAAGAAGACCAGTAAAATTGACTAACTCCTTCAGTACCTCAAATCGCTAATAGATGGCAATGTAAGTTTTTTAGAACTCGGCCGAGCGTGGGGTGTTAGGTTTTATTTTCGTTACGGAATTTCTTGATTCGGTCGCCACGCTCAAAGCCCGCAATAAAAGCTATGCAATAGCTTAAAAATCAATTTAATTTAATACAATTTTAAAATTATTACCACTTTTGATGTAGAAGCATAATATATACTATAGAGTAGACCCTGTTTTTGGCGTTAATTGCAAATTTATCGAAAACAAATAGTTAATGTTAATTGAAAGGAACACACAAAAATCGGTGACTTTAAGAAATTTCATTTTAATTGAACATATTTTTTAAACTTATTTCAAAGTGAAGAAAAGTAATAAAAACATGTAAAAATCGAGAAGTGGGCGTTCAGTTTCAACGTAACAGCCGCGCTTTGTCTAATGAAAAATAAAACTTTTTATTCTTGAAACAAACTAAAAGAACACTCTTCTTGAGATCAATCAGTAACTTAATGCAATTAGATTTAAAAAAAAAATTGTTGGCAACTTAAAGACAATTAATACTGTGACACAATTGAGACACATTTCCACACGATGTTCAGGGCACGCAGGTCTTTTGCATTTTGAAATAAATCTTCACTTTTTTGTCATTCTTTCGAGGACACAATGCACATCGAGCTTGCTTTTGCAATTTTGCGGGGGGTTCACTTGCTGAAACTTCCTACCCAAATACCAACAGGGGTGACGCAACACCCCACACATACCTGCAAAATGAAATTGACGTGTTGCCGCTCCCACCCCACCACCGCGCAACGGCTACTGATGACTCACGGTAAGTCAAAAAAATACACAATTTTCTAGAGCGAGACAGCAAAAAATTTTCAATAAATCGGCGCGTGATTGCTTGCGTAGGGTGTTGGGTCACCCCTGTTACCATCCTAAGGTTAAGTATATTATTTTCTTTAGTTGAGTGAGTTTAATAAAAAATACGAACTAAAAATATAAAAAATGTTTAAATATAAATTCGTTTTATATTTGGATTACGCAAATATGACCACGTATCTGAATATCGCACCCAGCTCAAATGGCTTCCTATCCGTCAACGGCGTCACTTGCATCTCCTTTCCCTTCTCTTTAATGTCCTGTATAATCCCAATGCTCCAACCTACCTAAAGACCAATTTTTCGTACCTTGGATCTGATCACGATCGACCGCTTAGCGCTTAGGTCTAAAGAGGATAACCTGCTGAAACTTGTACACTTTCGCACGCACTACTACACCCAGTCCTTCTCTTGCCTTCTCTATTATGTCCGCTCGTCTATGGAACTCTTTACCTTCCGATGTTCGCCACACTGAGACACTAGCAGCGTTCAAGCTGCGTCTTCGGGAAATTTTCCTGATCCAGTAGTTTTGTGCGTATATATGTATATTTATACTTGTTATATATTGGTATTTAAATAATACAATTATTATCTATCTACCCATATTTATATTTAAAACATATATATTTATAGTGGATTATTATTTCTTTCCCTTTTGGAAAATAATCACCTTGCTATCAGATTCTTGCGCTATCGTTGTTTTACATAATATATTTGAATATATCTCATCTGCCAAGGGTTGTCTGGAAGAGATCGCTTTTAGCGATAAGACCGCCTTTGTACACTTAAGTCTGATAAAACCATTTTGTGATTATTCCTTGTGTGCAATAAAGAATTTATACATACATACAGAGATATGCTATATATAAGGGGAGGTAGATAGGTTACATGCGTCTAAAAAGTGAAGCAAAAAAAAGATGCCAATTGGCATCTCTTTTCTTAGTAACATTCAGTGCAATAGAAGGGAACTACCTATAACATTGTGTGTGTAAATGGCTTCGATTTTCAAATGTTGTTTGTTAGTGCATAACCCATCTATGGTAACAAATCTCTGCATACATACATACATATTTTAAAAGTTCCTATCATAACCATAGAAATTAGGCTATTACCAGACATTTGGCGTATATTTAGAAACAAAACATTCAGCCGTTTGCTTTCTTGACGAGTCCAAACTTGGTAGGTATTTCTTGAAAAAGTCTTCTTTCTTTTTGGAAAACCAGTATATGAAATGTAACAATGAAGTATATTTTTAGGAATCATTTCGTTATGCCCTTTCATTTCATACCCCATACGATAGACTTAAAAAAAAAACTTTTTTATTCTGAGTTCCGAATGCTTCGACTGCTTCCAACGCTACTATTGAATCTACCAAAGCCTGTCCCTCTTCGTCATTTAATGACACTTAATAATTATATTACTTAACTTATTATTTCCAATTATAATCTAATACTGTACAGAGCCTATAAAAACAAATATATCTTTACCCAGCATATACCCAGAGATATGCTAATATAAGGGGAGGTAACAAATCTCTGTGTATACCTACCTAAGTTATTCTATCTACCTATAGCTATATTTGCCGGTCATCCAGTACAATAAATGTGATAGGGAGCGAATTTCGATATAAAACAATGTAGGTAGAAAATATTAAAAAATATTTATATTTGAACATTTTTTTATTATTTTTATTTTTCAATTTTTTTAACCTACAAAAAATTATGATGTCATAAACCCACACTTCCACCAAAAATCAAGATTGCTCCGATCTAAGGGTTCAAAGGAATCCTTGTGATCATCGAACGTCGCATTTGTAAGTATGTAAAAACCGAGGCACAGTTTAAATAATAAATTATATTAGTAGGATTAAAAAAAGCCAACGGTAACTGATGATAAGAATAAGTCTACGGGCGAAAGTACTATACCAACCAAAAATTAATGTGTAAGGGCGCCAAGCTAAGTTCGATACAAAAAAATACAGAGATCAAAATAGGTAGATACCAAGTTCTATAGTGGTTTCTTAAATCATAGCTACGACACTTTGAATTGAAATATCCAAATATTAGAAAATTTTCAACGGTTTTGAGTTGATGAAAATAAACTTTGTTATGTTCTGTGCTACTAATAGTGTAACTTGGCAAGTTTCCACTATCAAAAATATATTTTATATTGGCGTTAATTAAAAAAAAAGCTTTACTTGACTAGCGGTTTGACTTTTTAAACTTGCCAAGTTAAACCGTTTAGTAGCTCAGAACATAAAAAAAATATTTTCTTTTAAACAACTGAAAACCATTGCACATTCTCTAATTTATGGAGAAGTCTAAGATAAATATTTCAATTTGAAATGCCGTAGTTATGATTTAAGAAACCACTATAGAACTTGGTACCTACACATTTAGATCTCTGTAAAAAAAATTATATCGACATTGGCTCCCTTTCACATTTATTGTACGGGAGAACCGGCAAATATAGCTATAGATAGAATAACTTAGGTATTCATATAGATATTTTTGATTTTATAGGCTCTGTACAGTATTAGAATATAATTGGAAATAATAGCTAATATAATTATTATGTGTCCATAAATGACGAAGAGGGACGGTAGATTCAATAGTAGCATTGGAAGCAGTCGAAGCATACGGAACTCAGATCAGCAAGCAAACAGTTCCTGCCGAGCGAAGCTATTAGGAAGCCTTTCCCGCCTCGGATACCCACAGAAGACGACGTCGTCTTTATTACGTTCACCCAATCCCAGTACAGCCAAAGTACGCAGCGTTCAAACAGAACACGACAGACAGCACGGGCGTGTTTTATTGGGATTTCATTAAGTTTTGTAAAGTTATTATATTTATTTCTTTTATCAAGTTATAGACATATACTAAAAAAATTGGTGTAGGATCTGTTAACTGGGGGTTCTACTCATTATACTGAACAACTTTCCCCAAGAAACCCATAGCCAATTCCCAAAAATAATTCGCCTCCATAGAAAAATGCACAAAATTGGTAAATTTTTATTGCGATTTCATCAAAGTCATAGAACAAAAGTTGTTCAGTATGGTGAGTAGAAGCCCTAAGAAAATGACCTACACCAATTTTGTTACAGTCTGTATAATATATTTTTGGTGATTCGAAACCCTCAGTCCGCAAGCCCGACTCGCACTTGGTTGGTTTCTTCTCTTTTATCAATACGCCCAATAACCTATTTCGATCCTAAATCTCTAGTTAAAAAGTCACCTGGAAGTGGAATGGTCTATATAATTATTTTGATGAGTAGTGGTGGCACGGAACCCTAATTTCGTGATTCCGATTCGCACTTGGCTAGTTTTTATTTTTACTCTGTATGTGCCCAATGACTTACCTGAATGCAAACAAGTTTCTAAGTCACCTGGAAGTGGTTCTATACTTTTGATGAAAAGTAAGTAGCGTACTATTCCCTAATCTAGGGTAGTGGTAAGGAGCCCTAATTTCGCAAGTCTGTCTCCAACTTCTATTTTTTTATCTTATTATACGCCTCATAACTTATCTAGATGCCAAAATTTACGTTTATAAGTTACCTGGAAGAGGTCTATATATTTTGTTGAGTAGTGGTGTTACAGAACCCTTGGTGCGTGAGTAAGACTTACACTTGGCTGTTTTTCGAAATTTCCTTTGTATACGTCCAATAACCTACCTTGATGCCAAATTTCAAGTTTCTAAGTCACGTGGAAGTGGTATATATATTTTGATGAGTAGTGGTATACGGAACCCTTGGTGCGCGAGTACGACTCACACTTGGACGTTTTCTGAAATTTTCCTTTGTATACATTCAATAACCTACCTTGATGCCAAATTTCAAGTTTCTAAGTCACCTGGAAGTGGTCTATAATTTTGATGAGTCAGTCATAAAAATAGTGATTTTCGGACGTCGATATTATCTCAGAAATGGTTCAAATGGTAAAAGATATATTAATCAAAATTGGGATGGGGTCTTACTAAACACACAAAATCTAAAATGTGTAGTTCAAACAGATTTTAAATTACGGGTAGGTCGAAAGTGGCCCGAAATGGTTCGTGTAGTACATAATTATAACTCACGGCCGGTGTCGCCTTTTTCTCATCGAACTTGACTGACACACTACCGTGTGTCATAGGTTTTTGATAAGGCCTTTTGTTTGACAGCAAAATTGACATTACTCTGTGTCAAAAATGACACTTTCATCAATGACATTTTTCTTAGTTAACAGTTCAGTAATAAAAAACAGTAGGTATCTAATTTGAATAGTTTTACCCAGTTTTCCTTTTGTAGAAGAATGACATTTTTAATTAATAATTACGAAAATATAGGTTTTTCAGGAAACCATGACGTGTACAAATCGTTGATTGTTATGTAAATGGTGTATACGTACGGTCACAGATTACTAAATAGTTACGTACGGTACGTACACGGTACCAAGTACATAGTTCTTTGTCTATGCCCAAACCTAGGATAGAAAATTAAAACAGTTTTAGCACAGTTGGAATATTATAACTAGTAAAATTAATTGGAGCCGTTTGGCCGTTTGCATTGTTTTTTTCATGTAATTGGTAGGTACCTATTTAAAAATCAATATATTTTTGGTATAGCAACATCCCAAATTGATTCATCGAGATTGAGAGGAATCGATATCCTTAAAAAAACTTACAAAATGAAAATAGAAAACAACTTTTTATATTTTACATTTGGTAGATGGTTCTGGATTTTAACAGAACTAGAAAAACAACTTATATAATTTTTAAAATGAAAGGAACAGAACATTTTTGGGAATCATTGAAAAATGTGCCAAACTCGATTACGAATGAATCGATTCACATTACAGTGTTGCCAGTAAGCGAAAACCATGGCATTGCATCACCATTTTCATGGCACGCATTTGCTAAATTTTTCGTCTTTCGTGACAGCACGTCATTTTCGACATTTGGTGGACATTTGATTGATAATTTTCCAAAGATCCATCAAAATACTTTGTTTGAAAGTTACTTTAGGCGCTAAACACTAATATTTTGTAATTTTCACTAGCGGGGAATGATGTGAGTGCCTGAAATCCATATTCGGAGTTAGCGTCTTGGATCCCACGATGAGCGCGCAAAAGTGCGTGGTGGAAGGTTGTGATCTGGAGTACGATGTGGTTTGCAGCTTCTCGTTCTACAAGTAAGTCTTTCTATGCTGTTAAACTCTTGAAAAGTTGCCCAGGAGCTTCAGTAGTGCTCTGACGCCTACCCCATAATGTCGCGTTGACCTCGAAAGCATAGCTCACAAGAGCGCCAATAGACTACAATATTTGTATACATATGAACTTTTAGAAAACTGTTAACATCTGTTATCTTGCATATTTTTTCCAGAAGTTATCAATAAATATCCTTTTGTAATTTATTTTTTTCCATTATAAAGTTAACCTAAAATTGGTACAATTCATTGAGAACTGCTTGCATAATAACTGATAAAGGAACCATAGTTAACTACATTGTGTCTGCACATACTGTGCTTTGAGGTGGTCTATTAAACAATGTTATGTTGCCCGTTATCAGAATTGTAACTGTAGGAAAATATTAACAATATTATAGTAAAATAAAATATTTTTGTGATATAAAAGAGGTAAATTTCTGCTTGTAATTCCAATATTCACATTGAAGCTTGTTACTGTGCATATATCTTTATCAGTTTAAACTTAAGAAATTAAAGAGTAAGATGAATCTTATTTTACTCTAACATTTTTAGTTAAAAGGTGTCCGAAATAGTATTTTTGTTTGTCACTTTTTTTTTGCTAACCTACTTGCATTACAAAATCACAGCATTACAGGTTCAGTCTGTCAGTGAGTCAGTGTGATGAGTGTAAATGTTATATTTATCAAGGTTTAAAGTGATAATTATCTTGATGGTTACTAATAATTATAAAATTGATAATTATCTTGATAATTGTAAAATTAATTGTAAAAACAAAACAGTAATATAGTTACCTTTGACAAAATGGTAGCCTTGCCTTAAGTCAAAGTATATACAGGGTCTTCGGCAGATGGTTGAAAATACGAAAATGGGGGATAGGTGGGGTCGCCTCCCACCTATTTTGAGAATTAAAAAAAATCTAGGACTTGTAATTTTTTTTACAGGATTTTTTTTCCTGTTTTTAGAATTTTTGCCATTTTTATACCTTTGAACACATGTAACTTTTTGTTTTTTAAAGCTAGCTCCAAAATCTTTTTTTTAATAGACTTTTATAAGATAGTCGGCTCTAAAAAAAATTATGTTTGTTTCAAGTTATTGCTAAAAACAAAAATGTGGGCCCCCGAACTTAAAAAAAAAGTTGAACAAAAATTTAAAACTCAACTTTGCGATGCATTTAAAAAAAAAATAATGGGGCTGGAAGGCTTCTGATTTTTTTAAAACATCTCTAAAGCTTAGGCTTTTGAATGGTATGTAATTTGTTTCGGTATCTTTTTTGTAACCGGAGTTGTTAATTTTTTTTACTCAATTGGACCATGTTGACGAAATTCCACTAGTTACATGTTTTGTGAAATGTATCAAATGCAAAGTTGAAAATAATGTCAATACTTACTGTTGGGACGGTTACAAAGAGCAGGTACGTTTTTTTACATTCTTGCACACACATAATGGCTAACACAGCAAAGTGAAATTAACGAAAACAAACAGTTAACGTTATTAACGTTTGTGATTTTGTTAAGTTTTTTTGTTGTTTGTCACTTTTTGTTATTATCAGACGTTTTGTTAAGACTTTCTTGTGGTTTAAAATGGCTCAATTTACCAATGCGGAATATGCGGACATTTTATTGGCATATGGAAGTGCTAACTCCAATATGCCAATAAATGACAAAAGATAGCCATTATGTGTGTGCAAGAATGTAAAAAAACGTACCTGCTCTTTGTAACCGTCCCAACAGTAAGTATTGACATTATTTTCAACTTTGCATTTGATACATTTCACAAAACATGTAACTAGTGGAATTTCGTCAACATGGTCCAATTGAGTAAAAAAAATTAACAACTCCGGTTACAAAAAAGATACCGAAACAAATTACATACCATTCAAAAGCCTAAGCTTTAGAGATGTTTTAAAAAAATCAGAAGCCTTCCAGCCCCATTATTTTTTTTTTAAATGCATCGCAAAGTTGAGTTTTAAATTTTTGTTCAACTTTTTTTTTAAGTTCGGGGGCCCACATTTTTGTTTTTAGCAATAACTTGAAACAAACATAATTTTTTTTAGAGCCGACAATCTTATAAAAGTCTATTAAAAAAAAGATTTTGGAACTAGCTTTAAAAAACAAAAAGTTACATGTGTTCAAAGGTATAAAAATGGCAAAATTTCTAAAAAAAGGAAAAAAATCCTGTAAAAAAAATTACAAGTCCTAGATTTTTTTAAATTCTCAAAATAGTTGGGAGGCGACCCCACCTATCCCCTATTTTCGTATTTTCAACCATCTGCCGAAGACCCTGTATATTAGTACTATCATACAGTATGGATGCTCTCTAGATTGCGACCTCACCCCCTCGTCACCCAGATTGATACAGTTTGGTTGTCGAACACATAGGATTTTGCCACCATTTTGTTTGTTCCGTCTTTCCTTTTTGATGTCATTTCTGGCCCGTTGTATGAAGTGTCCAGGGTGTGCCTAAGTCCTGCCATGTTTATCCGAACCCGATTTGATGTTTGGTTAGGTATCATAATACAAAGCATTGCCGCGTCGGCGCACCCTCCAACTATGCCGATGCACGCACAAAAAACAAGTTGGATAAGGAGGGAGGGGCAGGGTTCTTTTAAAAATAGACAAATCCACCAAAACTGAATATATATTAAAACTAGTTTGACAAAAGAAGAAATAAACGTAAAATGTTTGGTATCAATGATCAGGATATGAATGACAATTTGAAAAAAAAGTAAAAATAGGCAAAAAGATGATATAAAAGCAGGTTTATAATAAAAACCAAAAAGATTGACTTCATCCTCGAACTCAGAAAAAAGTCACAAAAACGGAATCCTTGATTAATAATTGTGATTTAATTGACACTTAAGAAGTAAAAGTTATTCAGTTATTTTTTCACCATGATGTTTTAATATTTTTATTTTTAGTGAAAAATAAAAGAGCCAAATTAAGAATCAACACCAATAATTATCTTGATAATTACGAACTCTGATATTTATTGTTTACTAGATGGTGCATGGTGATGCTTGTTCATGAGGCTCCTGGGTTTTTCTGTTATACAGGGTCTCCCTGGAAGTGTAACAGTTGCATGGCAGAGGTCATTTCCAAACTTTTTAACCCTATGACTGTAAGTTCCATTTTTGACAGATCGTAAGTTATGCTTTTTTAATTGTTTTTTCATACCATTATAACATTTCATAAGATTGATAGATAGATAACTCATTTACTATTGCATAGTGTGGAAACAAAAAAATATCATGAAAAAAAGCTATCAAGGCTATCAGCTTAATTTATTTCTCAGAATGTTTTAGAGGCCAGCACATCTAGACACTCGTAGTGCAATTCTGATCCATATGCATATGGCATAAGAATGGTACAAAGTCCAAAGTGTATAGCTGGATGCTCTGGCCTCTCTACAATGACTTAAATTTCCTGAAGTAGTACTTTTATGAACCCATCAAACGTCTGTAAAATAAGAAAAAAAATACGCAAACTTCGGTCTAACTAAATTTTTACTCAGGTTTCAAGCAATTCTCACAAAAAAAAACATACTACGGAAAATTTACAAGGTATTACAAAAAGTTGTCCTTTTTATACAGATTCTTTCTTGAGATATGAATTATTTTTATTTTCTGAGTTACCTATTCTCATAATTTAAAATTTATGATTTTTTTAAACAAAGGGCATGTTTTCTTCAATCTTATTTTTTTATATTTGCCTGAGAAACAATTTACTTTGAGTCCTTGACTATCGGTAAGTTATCCGAATATTGTGTGTGTAGTTATAGTATGATTAGTATTAAATCAAAATCACATATATGTTTTTTAAATCTTATTATATTTGAACCATTAGCTAGGAAAGAGTGTCTAAATTTGGAGCTATCTTTTCTAGAGTTTTACTAGACATAACACTGATGGATTATTATAGCCGATTAGGTGATTATTCTCGATTGCATAAGTTTCACTTAGTTTATTTTGGATCAAAAATATTTTAAAATGGTTCTATTGGCACACTAGTGCTGACAATAGAAATAAATAATTTATTCATTCTTATCGAAATAATTGAGTATTTTGAGCATATAGGGTGCCCCCCCTATTGTTTAATTGTAATTTTATAACTTTAAATATTAGCAACAAGTAATTTTTTGCAAAACTGCTAAGAGTGGCCACTCAATGATTTCGATTAAAGTCCATAAGAAAGAGTAAATTATTTATATCTATTGGCGGAGCTAGTGCGGTAATCGAACCGCCTTAAAACTTTTTTTGTATGACAGGTATCAGTTTTAGAGTTTTCCCAAATAGACCACGTAATATGGCATATGTGAGGTTTTGATGAGTGTTGTCAGTGGTAAAAATTTCAAAAACATGCTCAGTATCTTTTTAGGAAAAAACATTTTAATGTTTCATCTGTCCTAATTAACGGTTTAAACATGAGATTGAAAAAAAAATATTTTGACTTTATTCTAATCATACTGGACTAAGGTAATTTAACAATAGTCTAGGACTCAAAAGAAATCATTTCTCAAGCAAGTAAACAAAAAAAAAATGAAATTAAGTAAATTTAAGGAAACTAACAAAAACAAAAAAGCCCGCTTTGTTAAAAAAAACTCATAACTTTTAAAATATGAAAATTGTGAGAATAATCGAGTGAATCATATCTCGAAAGAATCTGTATAAAATGGTAATTTTTTTGTAATACCTATTCAATGTGTATGTTTTTTTCGTGGGAATCGCTTGAAAACTGGGTAAACATTTTATTAGACTGAAGTCTGTGTATATTTTTTTTGTCTTATTTAACAGACATAGAAAAGTACTACTTTAGTAAAGTACAACACAGAATTGTACAACATTCTGAGAAAAAAAAACCAATAGCCTTGATATTTTTTTTCCATGATTTTTTTGTTTGTACCCTATGCAATATTATGAAAAAAATAAAAAATCATAACTTATGAACCATCAAAAATGGGTCACACATTCATAAGGTTAAAAAGGTTGAAAGTGACCTCTGCCATGCACCTGTTAAATTTTATCCACACTTCTTGGGACACCTGTTTAAACAAACATTGTCTTGACAATGTTGAACACAACAAAAACAATCAAATCAGTTGCTGTTTTTGAGTTTTTCGAGAATAACGTGCAGCAATTGATTTACATATTTTATTTATATACAGGGTGATGGGAAATTCGACTTCTATATCTATATCGACAACTATGTAATACGACGGGTAGGAGTAAGTATGGTAGGTAGGGCGTGGGTCACACGTAATAATATTAAGATGAAAAAAAAAAAGACTAGAAAGAAATAAATAAAAATTATAAAAGGATTACACACGTTAATTTATATCAAAAATCATAAAAAAACACAATTATAACGTACCCAAAATGGGTCTTTTAAGAGAGAATAATTTTTAAGAATTTAATTTATTTTATTTTGAAATATGATTGAATATTGAAGGATAGGATGACTTCTTGAATCCCATGTGTCAGTTATTCAAATTGTGACACATGGATTGTTTTGTGCCAGCGCATGCATAATAGAATAAATAGATGAAATAAAATAGGTCGAGTGAAAGAAGAACTAATATCAGCAATGCGTTGCCGCGTTACAACTAGCTACTCAATCATTAAAATATATTTCCTTACCAAGTTTTAAAGAATTCTGCTTTATATCTTAAAGAAGGAATTGATTAATTGGTTGAAACACTGAACAGAATTATTAACAATATGAAATTTACAAGTACTTGAACAAATGCATTGAACTTTTAAAAATAATATGTATTTGATTGATGAGTAATTAAATAAAAATAGATGTACCAGATTTCCTTGAGGATGCCTTTATCCAGCGCTGGACTTCTTTCTGTTAATATGGTGATGATGATAAATGTAATTAAAACACAACAATTTAATTTGCACAGTGTGAACGTAACAACAGACAATGACGGCAAGCGGCAGGAGTGGATCGAGGGTGCCATGCACGAGGAGAACGAGTGTCTGTGGCGGCACGTCAGCTTGCAACTGTGCGGGTATGTTTTTTTGGAGTATGGTTGTCTTCCTTGAGTTGTCTGGTCTGATCCAGAATGCACTTTCTCACTTAAAAAGATAACCGAGAATGCAAAGGTTTCGCTTTGCATCACAAACATACAGGATGGAACAAAATTGGTGTAGGACCCGTTAACTGGATGTTAACCCATAGTCAATTCTCAAAAGAAAATTGGACCCTCCATACAAAAATGCATAAAATTAGTCAGATCAGCTGATGGATTTGTATGAAGTTTTATTTTTTTCGGGCGGCGCATATTGAATTCCTCACGACGAAGCTCAGGATCCTATTTTTAGGAGCCTTCGCTTCGCTCAACGCCCTTGAGGAACAAAATATTACTTTGGACCCTTGTAACACAAATATTTGTGTATTGTAGTGAATTTATTTCATGTTTAGAACTATGTTTTCAGACTAGCCCATTTTACAGGTACCACTTTGAGCTGGACAACCAGGGCCTCTGGATTGACTCCCCCATGCTGCCCGAACTCCTCTCTGTGCAGGAGAAGCCTCCCGCTGTTCAGCCCTCGGAAGAAGATAAGAAAGGTTGGTTTTTAGAGTTCCGTATCTCAAAACATAAAAACGTAACCATTATGGCATCACTCGCGTATCTGTGTGTCTGTCCGTCCGTCCGTCCGTCCGTCTGTCTGTCATAGCCAATTTTCTCCGAAACTACCGGACCGGTTGAGTTGCAATTTGGTACACATATATAAATCGGTGACCCAAAGACTGACTAAATGAATTTAAAACATGGGACAGTTTTGGTTGGAAGGGGGGGGGGGGGGGGAATAGAAAATTTTAAAAATAAATATCAAGCTTGTTCAAGAAAACGAGCAAAAGGTATGATTTGAAGTTTTTTTTTTTTGAATTATATTCACAGGTCTATGGATACTCTTTATTTTCTGATTGCAACAGACCTTCAGTGGGTAATTACTAGGTGTAAGGACTCGCCATGTCCTGTCTAGATCTTTATTTTTGGCTACTAATACAAGGTTTCCACCGCTTAAAACTAAGCCAGACTTTCACAATAAATTATTTCATTTATTATTTTTGTTTCTTAAAAGTTGTAAGGCCTAAATAAATTTTCATTTAAGGCGAAGTATTGATTGGAACAGTTGTCTCTGTTTATTTTTTTACGTGTATAGAGTAGAGAAAGTAATCACACTTTTGCACTTTTTCAATGTTTTTTCGTTTCAATTAAAAATTAAAATTAATTTTTAAAAATCCAACTGTTATACTGAAGTGCGTGTTTAGAGTAATCGACTTAAAAAAATACGAGTGTGCTTTAGACTACACGACTGAAGTAAAACTTCTTTAGCGCCATCTATATGTATGAAAGTAAATACTTAGTCTTAAGAAAATAATCAAATTTTTTGGCATATGGAGGTATAGACAGTGTATGAATAGTTTTTTATTATCCTCTGAAAATGATCAAATCTTTTTTTATCTTATATGTTTGTTTTGACAACCGATATTGTGCCTTGGCAACCTATTTTGTTGGTAAACAAAAATAAATAGTATCTCTCTTTCTATCTTCACTAATTTATTTTTAACCGCCTCCGTGGCGTAATGTTTAGTCCATTCGCTTCACACCAGGAGGTCTTGGGTTCGATTCCCGATGAGGTCAACTTGTAAGACTCGGTTTGGTTGGTGGTAGGGCATTTTCTAAGCCCGCCTGGCTAGCTACCACCATCTTATCTAAGTCTTGCCGCCAAACATCAGTGTTAACAACATTGATGTGTTCCGGCTTGAAGATAAGATAGCCAGTTCTCCATTGCGTTGGGGAATCTTGGTAAGCCCGCTTTCATCTTCGGCATCATCGTCACTTACCATCAGGTGAAATGATGCCAAGGGCTTACCAATTAAGAATTTAAAAAAAATCCCTCTCAACTTCCGTTCGCCTCGCCCGCACACACTTCCGTAACGCTCTCGTCACGCATCCACCAGCTTACTCCCCAAGTCAAGCGTGCGTAAAAAAGGTTTACTTAAAAATTTAGAGATTTAAGTCAGTCTGGTTTGCCTGTAGAATGCAAATCTCTGTTTTAAAATAGGTTTCTTTGATATATTTTTTTCTGCTATAAAAGTTAACGAATCGTGTTTCTGCAACTGACAAAATGAATTCATTCAAATGAAAAATCAGGTTATAAAATAGAATAGAATAGAATAAATGTTTATTCAGTGATAAGTACACACAAGTTAAATATTTCGTAGCTTTTAAAACACTTCATATCACTTCCATACGTTTTGTAATTGCTGTGAAAAATCAAGATCCCTTCCACCAAAGTTTCCAATGAGTCGCCTTTACCTCTTATATGGTTTACAGATTGTGTAATATGGGTTAGAAGAGATTGTGTAATATGGGTTAGAAGAGATTGTGTAATATTCCTTTTACGGTTTAGGATTATTATTCTAATCTAATAGATTGAGTAGAATTTGATTTTATGGGTTAAAATATATAGTGTAATATTTCCTTTTGAAGGTTATAATAGATTGTGTAATATTGGCTTTCATGGGTTAGAAGAGGTTGTATAATATTGGAAGGCAAAGACTGTATATTACTGAAAAAGCCGCCTTGCTTGCAGGCGGGGCGCGCGCTAAAGGGCGGAGCACCGCCGGCTTTCAGGGGCTATTCGAAAAGTTCATACAAGAGAGGCCCAGCGCCAAAGGTACTGAGATGTTTCTTACGATCAGGGTTGCTAGGGATAAATATCTTAATTGTTATCGCGATAGTTATCAATATAAAATGGAGTGATAACTATATTCATAAAAATAGTACTCCCTTAAAATTTGTGTGATATTTGAATCCAGGGAATCTTTCGTACAATAATTTAATATTTCTTGTAATTTAAAAATTCATTTAAAAAAAGACCACCGAACTTGATATTTTTATTGATGTGTTCAGCATTTTTTATTTTATTATTTTAATGAGCTCTTGTAACTAAATAAAGAATGGGTAATATTGATTCACTCATTAGTAGCATCTTTTGATAATTATTATCGTATCAAAAGAAATAATTAGGTGTCTATGTTTGTATTTTTTATCTTAATTTAATTTATTTTGCAACCCTGCTTTTAATTGCTCTTCTGACAACTGAGACTCTTCAGTAAATGTATAGGTACATCCAGTATGCAGTTACGAGGCAAAATTTTGGAGGAGTTTAAGATTTGATTTTTTAATTTACTTTTACGCAGCGCGATGTTTTGAACATTTTTCGAAAACATAAAATAGGGGTGTTCGCCTGCGGGCGGGGGGGCGGGGGATTGTTCATTTTATGTTCGATTTTGTCGCAGGAAGACGTTTCGCTCGGCATATTGAAAGTGTTTTGATGTTACTATCATGATGGAGTGCAGTATGGAGTGGAATCCAGAGACAATCATGTTGTTGATCACGTTGATACGTGAAATACCCGTGATTTGGGATGCCACTTCAAACGAAAATAAAAATGAACCAAAAATCTATTTCTTGTTCTTTTTTGAGACTTAAATCCAGTACAGCCAAAACAATGTTCATGTCTTCCTCGTCGCTGCTCATTTTTTCATATGTGAAGTATTGTTTAAAAACTGTGTTTACTGAACATTGCTAAAGTCGCAGCGGGCGGGAAATGTTTTGAACAAACAATGTTCTGTTCAAAACCTGGCGCACCGGTCACGCCTTTTCATTCGAACGATATTTTAGATTAGGTATTCGAGAACATCAGGTGAGATGTAGTCAAACGCACTTAAATATTTTTAATATATAAAAATGAATTGCTGTTCGTTAGTCTCGCTAAAACTCGAGAACGGCTGGACCGATTTGGCTAATATTGGTATTGAATTATTTGTGGAAGTCCAGAGAAGGTTTAAAAGGTGAATAAATATGAAAATGCTCGGAATTAAATAAAAAAAAAACAGTCAAAAAATAATTGGTTTTAGGGTAGGGTAGTGTAGTGTAGTTAGGGTAGGGTAGGGTAGTGTAGTATAGGGTTGGGTAGTGTAGTGTAGGGTAGGGTAGTGTAGTGTAGGGTAGAGTAGAGTAGGGTAGGGTAGGGTTGGGAAGTGTAGTGTATGTAGGGTAGGGTAGTGTAGTGTAGTGTAATGTAGTGTAGGTTAGGGTAGTGTAGTGTAGTGTAAGGTGGAACGAAGGTCGCCGGGACAGCTAGTATTTTATAAAAAAAATAAGTAAAAAAAAACTAAAAAGTGAGAAATAATTATTAATGTAAACTGAAAAATAATGAAATAAAAATACTAATATTATTGTGAAAAAAGCGTGGGTTGCTTGATATACGAAAAATATGGCACAAAGCGCCCCATTACCCTTACGGTGAAGGAAAACATCTTGAAGAAACCTGCACACGCCTGCGAAGAAACTCGAAGGTTGTGGGTGAAGTCGACCAACCCGCACTGGGCCCGCGTGGTCGACTAAGGCCCTATCGCCCTAATTCAGGGTAGTCTCGAGCCCCTCGGTGGGGACGTATATGAGCCGACAAGAAGACATACAAGCGTCAAACTTGGTGTGATTATAGTTCAAACTATAGTTACACAACAGATAATAAAGCCGACCAAGTGTGATTCTTACTGGCGCTAAGGATCCCGAACTGAATATTTTTTTATTGTCGGTCTCGTCGATGTGTTCTTACCCGACTCGTCTTAGATTCGTCTTAATCCTGTGAGTGACCGCCGAGTTTAACCACATCCGTAGCGTGATGGTTAGTCCATTCGCTTCACACCAGGAGGTCAACTTTTAAGACTCAGTTTGGTTGGTGGTAGGGCATTTTATAAGCCCGCCTGGCCGTCAAAGTCTTGCCACCAAACATCAGTTCTAACATCATTGATGTGTTCCCGTTTGAACATAAAATAGCCAGTTCTCCATTGCGTTGGGGAATCTTGGTAAGCCCGCTTCCATCTTCGGCATCATCGTCACTTACCAGCAGTTGAAATAATGCCAAGTGCTTACCATTTATGAATAATAATAAAAAGAGACAAAGAAGATACATTATTACCCGACTCACCAAAAAAATAGGGATCAAATTTTTATGCGGTCGGGTTTTTAATTTTTAATTAAATCCTAAAGTTATTATTTGTCAAGTCCGAAAGACGTCCACTGCTGGACACAGGCCAAAAAACATAATGTATTGTACGGAACCCACGGTTCGCTGGTCCGACTCGCACTTGACTGGTTGTTCGTCATTCATATTCATTTTTTATTTTCAGTCCTAAGGTATTTTTGAAATTTCAGTAGGTCCCTATATTAAAAATACAGTATAATCTCACTAATCCGGCACTTCGATAGATCGGCACGTCCAATAATCCGGCACCCTCCGCCCACGCCTCCCTCATCATGCGAGAAAAGGTTTTTAAGCAAGGACTACAAGTTGCACGAAAGCAGATCTCAATTAAGCATTATTTAAAACTAGTTAATTACATATGTACAACCTATATGTTAATTTAATACATTACATACATTTATTCCCTCTATGAAATGCTTTATTTTATGACTATATTATACCTATGACTTTTTCAGTATAATCCAGTAATCCGAACATTCCAATAATCCGGCACCCTCCGGTTTTTAATAGTGCCGGATTAGTGAGATTACACTGTTTATTACTATTATATCAGCTCATATACCGTCCCCACCGAGGGGCTCGAGCCTACCCTGAAATCAGGGCGATTAGGCCTTAGTCGACCACGCGGGCCCAGTGCGGGTTGGTCGACTTCACACACAACCTTCGAGTTTCTTCGCAGGCCTGTGCAGGTTTCCTCAAGATGTTTTCCTTCACCGTTAAAGCAATCGGTAATGATATGTACGTAAGTTTTTGAAAAACTCATTGGTACATTGGCCGTCCAGATTTAAACCCGGTACCTCTGGTTAGATGGACTGAGTCGTTACCGGTTGAGCCACCGACGCTTTTGAGATGTAGTTAAAAATAAATGCTCGGAGTTTCCCTACGCGATCGAATCTAGAATGAGGAGATCCGTAGGAGAATCAAGGTAACCGACATAGCTCACAGAATCGCTAAATTTAAGAGGCAGTGGGCGGTACACATAGCTCGTATAACATTTAAAAATTTTAGAGTGGCGACCGTGCACGTGAAGACTTAGCAGGCCTCCCACTCGGTAGACCGATGACCTGTTGAAGGTCACGGGAAGCCACTGAATGCGGACAGAGCAGGACCTATTGCGTGGAAATCCTTGAGCCTTTGTCCAGCAGTGGACGCCTTTCGGCTGATACGATGATGATGATGAAGTTTCAGTAAGGGGGATTTTGGGGAACAATAATTTCTAGGAACGGTGTGTTCCTACTCTCCGAGAGCAAAGGGAGATATCTCCGCCACGCGAGGTGGTGTGCCTGAGGACCGGCTGTTGGTCTCTGATGATTGGAATTTATATATATATATATATACTCAAATCTGAAGAAATGTTAATAGCGCGTTCTAGATGACTTATATATTATGTACTCTCGTCTCCTGTGTTAAGATTCAGTGGCGGGTTTTGCACTTGCCGCCACAAATTAATAATTTATTTCTGATGCAGTCAGTCAACTACCCTGTAATGCGCACTGTTCAGTAATCAAAACTAAAAGTGTCAGTACTCATCCAGCACCGTCTCCTTGTTCTCAGTGGCCGAGCTGGTGCGAATCGAGCACAACTACAGCGAAGAGCCAAAGCAGAAGCCGCCACCGCCCGAGGTCTCACGTCTGAACGTCAGGCAGCTGGTGGACACCTTGGGATACTTGTAAGTACCAACTTCAAAGTCCACATTATCCACAGCTATATAACCGCGTCCGTGACGTAATGGTTGTACATTAGCTTCACATCAGAATGTGGCGGGCTCGATTCTCGGCGGAGTCTCTACCCTTGTAAGACTCGGTTTGTTTGGTGGAAGGCCATTTTCTAAGCCCGCCTGGCTACCTACCACCATCTTGTCTAAGTCTTGCTGCCAAACATCAATGTTAATAGCAACGTTATGTTCCGGATTGAAGATAACATAGCCAGTTACGCACTGCGTTGGGGAATTTTGGTAAGCCCGCTTTCATATTCGGCATCATCCTCACTTACCATCATGTCATCCATTTAGCGCGATCCTGGCCAACATGCATCCATCGCCTACAAGTATTAACTATCATTCCGCCTCTCCTATTCATATAGTACTAGCCTTCCGACCGCGTTGTTTTCGATTTTCCCTTGGGAATAAGACGTTTTCCCGGGGCAAAAAATAGCCTATGTCCTATCCCAGGACCTAACCTATATGTGTGGCAAGTTTCATCGTGATCCATCCAGTGGTTGAAGCGTGAAAGAGTAAGAAACATCCATACACGCAAACTTTCACATTTATAATATTATTAGGTTCTTATCTAATCTTTCCTGTGAAAATGACAGGGTTGACAATAAGTTTTCCCCGGACTCGAAAAACCCACTGTGTTAAATCGAGTAATATCCACTCACTTGAAAAAATCCTGGAAATACTTTTGAAAAAAGGTTTTTTTTTTACTTTATAACAATAGCACTAAATATCACACTGTGAAAACCTTTCCCCAAAATCGTTATTGTCGGTTGTCACTCAGAGAAATCCCCTTCATGGTCTTTCCTGTCAAATAGTGTTGCCACTTTATTCAGTAGATATTAAATAGATTTGCAAATAAATCCAATTGAATCCAAAATTAAATGCAGTTAAATCTAAAAACCCAATAAGTCCCAAAAAAACTCGAAAATATCAGTTTTAGCCATTCCGTTAGAATCCTGCTAGAAAGTTGTTTTAAATCACACAAGTAGCCCTGTATAAAAGATAGGGTATTAATATTAATCATTTTAGTTTATAGGTCTCTGATGCAATAAAACCATTCTCCTCCAGATCCCTGAAGAACCTGCAACGCAAGCAACTGTGGGTGGTGAAGGTGGAAACCGACAAGGCTGAGGCTTCCATCACCCAGTCTGAGCAAGTCATCACCAAGATGCCAGACCCCAGCAAGCAGCTTATTGAGGTAAGTCAGGGTTCATCACCATTGCTTTGTTAAGCGAAGACCTGGTGAAGGTGGAATCTGAACAAGTAAAGCTTCCATCACCCAGTCTGAGCAAGTGATCACCAAGGTACCTGACTTCACCAAACAGGTTTTTGAGGTAAATCTGAACTCGTCATCATCGCTTTGGTAACTTCATGCTTCTACACCTTAACCAATCTTGACGAAATTTGGCATGGAGGTAGCCTGTGTCACGGGGAAGGACATATGCTACTTTTTATTCCGTGAAAATATCATAGTCTGTTACAGTTCCTGAGGGAACGGAAATAAGTCTTAATTTTTGGTTGATTTCCGTAACATCGCAACGGAGCAACGGATTGTTGTGATTTTTTTGCACAGAGGTGGTTGAGGGGTGGGAATGACTTAAACTACTAATTAGTATAGCCCGTGATAGTTCCCAAGGGATCTATGGAAAACTAATGTCACGTATATTTCAGTTATTAAAACGCCAAACCTTGACTGCACGTTTCAATAAATTGTTTTCACATTTTTTAGATAATTCCCCAAACTTCGACTGCTGCGGGATCGACAGCAACTGATGCCACCCAGAACCCGAACGAAGTCATCCAAATGATGGACGACTCGACCATCGCTGATAACTTCATATACGAGATCGCTGAAGAGCAAGAAATCACTATGGAAGAGGTCAAAGAGATCCCCATAGAGGAAAACAAAGAATGGATGGTAAATATAGTCTCCGAAGACACGAAGCCTAAATATGCTTACATAAAGCATTGCAGTACGGCCAAGAAGAAGAGACACTTCACTGCGGATATGAATGAAATCACCTTACAAGGTGATTACGAGAACTATTACATACTGCCAGATGTAGATCCAACGGTTGGTGTTGAAGTGACTACAAGCTACGAACCGGAGAACTACATTATTGAGGAGTACCCTCATTTAGTGCTCGAAGAACGACCAAAGAAGAGGCAGAGCAATCCGGACTCTGCTAAGAGGAAGAGGAAGAAGATCGCGCCAATTAGAGAGCAAGTAAAAGAGATACAGATTAAAACAGAGATCGGAGAAGACTGGGTTATTCAGAATGATATTGTCTATGACCAGGATGGCTCGGACGAATATGACGATAAAAAAAACCCGCGTGTGAGAAGAAAAAATAAAAAGTATCTAGGCTATGATTTCGTTACCTAATAATTGAGTATTTGCAGTTTCAAATTAGAACGCGACCGCCATCTTGTTTTAGCTGTCAAAATATTTAAATAAAATCATGGGAAATGGCGCGTTTTTTATAGGTGAAATTGAAGTGATGGCAATATTTAAAACTATGATCTAAGGATCTCATGAAACTGAATGAATTACAACAAGGAAACTATACAATAATCGTAGCAAAAAAAATGACTGCCCATACTTGTGGATTAGCTGGACAACTTTGTATGGAAAGCATTTTTTTGTTTTGATTGTACCTATTGGATCTTTATTGTTAGTTTAACCTTTTCACCGCCAACGACGGATATATCCGCACTATAGGTTTATTGCCAATGACGGATATATCCGCAATACAGGTTCACCGCCACCGACGGATATATCCGCACTACAGGTTCACCGCCACCGACGGATATATCCGCACTACAGGTTCACCGCCACCGACGGATATGTCCGCACTACAGGTTCACCGCCACCGACGGATATATCTGCACTACAGGTTCACCGCCAGCGACGAATACATCCGTTCAGGCATACAGTGAAGACCTAAACACGTTAACGTAAGGTTGAATTCGTTTTGCTTTTTGGAGATGCTTGGCGTGTGATTGAACGAACACAAACGTTATCGTATGGTAGTAATTCGTGTTAGTTAAACCATCTCCGTGGCGTAATGGTTAAGACCAATAGCTTCACATCAGGAGGTCGCGGGTTTGTAAGACTTGGTTTGATTGGTGGAAGAGCATTTTCTAAACCTGCCTGGTGAGCTACCACCATCTTATCTAAGTCTTGCCGCCAAACATCAATTCTAACAACATTGAAATGTTCCGGCTTGAAGATAAGATAGCCAGTTCCCCATTGCGTAGGGGAATCTTGGTAAGCCCGTTTCCATCTTCAGCATCATCGTCACTTAGAATCAGGTGAGATGATGCCAAAAGGTTTTACCGATTGTGAATAAAAAAAGTCATGCTTGGCGTGTGTGTTGACGGCTTTGTATTTGCACATGGCGTTGAAAAGGTTAAAAAGTTGTCAATGATTTCAATTTCGCATTGTATACAGGATATAACAAAGATGTGGTAATGCTTTAGGGCAAAGTGGGGCTTATAAGTAGGCTCAAGGTCACTCAAAAGGCCATTGAAGCGTGCCATGCTAGGAGTTTCCCTATGTGATGGAATCAGAAATGAGATCCGTAGGAGAACCAAAGTAACCAACAAAGTTCACAGACTAAACTTAGTGGCAGTGAGCGAGGCACTATGTAGAACAGATGGCCATTAGTGCATTAAAGCTATCGAGTGATGACCGCGCACTGGAAGACGTAGCGTAGAACAGGCTAGCACTTAACTGATGAAAAAATAAAATTTAAGAGTGTGAACTGTTAGCACATGTCGCTCGCCTGCTCGCACTTATGAATGAGCATGGTGGTCTGAGCGTAGTTACCATCCGCTGGGCCCAAGTGTTTTACTGCCTCGTCTGCAGCAAGTGATTGTATGGGATATAAACAGCTTTGTATGGGAGGCCTAAATATTTTACCATTTTAGCAAAGTTCCTGAACAAAAGTTGTTCAGTTCTATGAGTAGGAGCAGACCTTAAAGTATTACCTCACCTTTTATAACGCCTTATACAGGATGTAAAAAAATCTTGATTGATATTTGAAGGAGTTACTTTGTATCTTGTATAGAATACAGGAAAAATATCAAAAAAACACGTTTAAAAAAACTGGTTGTCTGTAAAGTCGGTTTACGGACGATAATTTTACGTGATAACGTCACAAGAAAACATTGATCACAAGCCGAACGCTTAGGCTGATCGTGCCTCTCTATCGCTTGTTCCGCGCTCTCGCTTGCACCCGGAACGTGACACTCTTTCGTGCATGCAGCCGGTATTCATCGATTTATAAGACGATATCACATCAAAAATCACTTTATACAAATTTAATCGTATTTCATCGCACACAAAAAGGTGAATGCCCGCACGTTCGTTGACCCCTTAGGCAGTAGGCATGAAAAACATATTGTGGAACTCGAAAGGACGGAAACGTAGGTATACCTATCGGGAGCACTGGCGGGCGAACGACTTTACAGTGCGCTACTATGTCTACCTGCAAATTTTCGTTTTGGTAATTTCTCGGTTTGTATGCGAGTTAATAAAAAAAATTAAGATAGTTTTTAAAAAAATTTTTCATGCGTTCTTCATTCAATAGTGAGCAACCCCTTAAAATTTCACTCGTGGTTTTTTTAACACCTGTATAGGGTGTTCTGATTTGACACATAGTATCCGTCTACAGTATGGATGTATATTTTTATTTTTTTTTGTTGTATATGTACCTATTAGAAATGTCGGTATTTGGTTTTGTAATACGTGTGGGTTTTCTATGTACAGTATAAGCACAGTGCAAAGAATCCACAGTCGTCCTACGGAGACGTGTCGTCTGGACAGGTCAATGGTGCGGGGGCCTAACGGTGAGGCCGGAGAGGTTGAGCCCTAACTGCCAGTCGCAGTTCGGGACAATTCATTTCATACAGGCGTCGGAGGAGGAGGACGTGAGCAGCGTCTATTGACGTCGGCTTTGGGATGCTGCCAAGGGCTTACCAATTGTAAATTTAAAAAAAAACTTCAAAGGCGTTGAAATACTGTATGAATTCTTACACTGTGTAGGAGTACCGATTTTTCGGAATGAATATTATTAGCGTTATTGGTTAGATGTTATGTAACGATAAATAAAATGAACTTTTGTTAAAATCGAAGACCTGTTTGGTATGTAGAATAGATTTTTGCTTAAGAATCATAATAATGTTATCTCTTTCACACGCACTACTTATCTAAATGCCTGTTTCTTTAGTTATTTCATAGACTTGAAGCTATAAAATCTATTTCTCAAAAAAATCTTAAATACAGATTAGCCAGTTGGGATGATGACAACATCAATAAAAATGAAGGATTCCGACGAATTGAGAACCTCCTCCATTTTTTGAAGTTGTTTAAAAATAAATTATGAACCCTTGATCACTAAATTGCTCTCCTACATAGATTTGAATAAAACTTTGTATTCAATTAGGCTGTATGTTTTTTTTTCTTGTTTGTATGATGTTTGTTACACGATATCTTTGCATATTGTCAACCGTTTTTCATGAATCTTTTTCTATTCTGCCAGGTTAATCCCATATAAATTTTACTAAAATCGCAAAATTGTACTAAGTTGTTGCAATGTAAGTCGGGTTTAGCGTTTCCAATTACTAATTCACCAAGATAACATAATGAGTACATAAATGACGCTGCAAAACTATGACGGCACGACTAGGCGTTTCAAACATTTTTAGTCGTCATTATCCCTATTGATTTTAAGAAAGGTATTTTTTCCAATTGGTTAGATATACAGGGTGACTGGTAAGTAGTGCAAATCCTTTTAAGGGGATAAACTACATCTAATTTAGAACAAAAAAAGTCATATTAACTGGGGGTCGGAAATCAACGGTTTTCGAGTTAAAGCCCATTTAATTTTTAAATTTTGTATGTAAAACGCATTTGTTTAAATGTTTTGTGATTTTCCAAAAAAAAAAACTTAAATATATTTGACTTGCAAAATGCGATAAAAACTTCCTTATTTTATCATATTTCCATTTAAATAAAAAAAGTTAAAAAAATACAAATGAATTGCAACAAAAAACAATGATTGTTGTCAAAAGGGTGTCTCAAGTCCCATACTAATTTATCCAACAATTTTGTATGAAAAAAATCAAGTTCGAATTTTTGGATGAGCTTGTGAATCAAAGTTAGTCGATGATGGTAGAGGGTCATAGATTTCTGTTAATGCGAAAAACATCATAAATCTTGGAATTTAAAAAAAAAATTCTTGAACATTTGTATGGGATTTGAGGCACCCTTTTGACAGGAATCGTTGTTTTTTGTTACATCTTATTAACTTTTTTTAAATTTTAATGGAAATATGATAAAATAAGGAAGTTTAATCGTTTTTTGCAAGTCAACTATATTTTAGTTCTTTTTTTGGAAAATCACAAAACATTTAAACAAATGCGCTTTACATACAAAATTGAAAAATTAAATGGGCTTTAACTCGAAAACCGTTGATTTCCGACCCCCAGTTGATATGACTTTTTTTGTTCTAAATTAGATGTAGTTTATCCCCTTAAAAGGATTTGCACTACTTACCAGTCACCCTGTATATCAATCATAAATAGATTCAATCTGTGCCAAAGCTAACTACTTCTTTTTTGAGCAAGTATCTGTGTTAAATTGACAAAATGGAATGGGTTTGCCACAAATTCTAGGTATAATCCGCGGAGTGTAAGTTGAACACAAATGGCGTCCCTTGGTGAGCGCGACCCCCGCGCCCCGCACTTCGCTCGAGACCTGATAATAAGACACTGCGCACTGTTGGTTCAACTTAGATGCCGCGACCCTTTTCATTTTATGTTTTGGCTAGTCAACCAAATAAAAATTATGTCTAAAATCATTACCCTCCTCTTGGGCAGTCAAGAATGAACTGAGGAAAGTTGGGTGTATTAATTTGTTATTATTTTAACGATACTTTAAAATTCAAAATTTTATTTTAGAAAAAAATAACAGCTTTTGAAAAAGTAGATGTTGTGATTGGGCAAGTTGGTGCAAACATGTGTGTGTGTATATGTATAATTTTGTACTGAAATTAGTGTTTTTGCTTCCCAAGTGTGTAAAAAATTAAATATTAATTGCCTATTTAAAAATCCATACACATATTATGTATTTAAATAAGCTGCAATATAAATAAGCTTTTAATTTTTATTAATCCAAATATCGACATTATTGCGATACGTTATTTTATAAATAAAACTGTTCTGATTTTTCTGAAATACCCACTAATAATAAATATGTAATTTAGTATTATATTAGACTATCTGCCAAGGTTTTGTATTATTTAGTTAAAATCTTTAAAAAACTAAACCCAAAAAATGATTTTGTCATAAAACCTTATACTATTTTGTTGATGGTACGCAATATATTATGAATAAAATCGCTTTCTCCTAATAATTATGTAAAATAGTAATTAGTAAATGGTTATACTTGTTTCTACTAATTTTAAGACTCTTTAAACCTGTATTGAGAAACAAATAGGTATACTTTTAAAATCCGAATTTTTGCATTTGATAAATGATAAACCACACCGCCCTCTTAAATTCGCACAACACATCTTGGCTATTATATATGTCCCCACGTTTATTATTTATTAGTTTATCTATAGTTTTTCTCCGTTAAACACAATGCTTGTGTATATTATACATGAAATAAAAATAAGTAAAAATAAGGCGTTTTTATTTTAAACCAGAGATTCAATCCAAAGATTCATTAATTTATTTCAGACCAAGGCCAGAATTTTACCGACTTCAAAAAAGTGGTTATTTATTTCGACACGTATGTATATTCTTTGTCCTGAATGACTGACTGACTCACTGACGGATCAACGCACAGCCTAAACCGCTGGGAAAATCAATTTTTTTTTTGAGATTTGACTGAGTTCCATGGGGAAAGTTGTTCAGTTTCATGGGTAGAAGCACCAGTTAAAATAGTTACAGCTAATTTTGTTAGACCTTATATACGTAGGTATGCATAGACCGATAGGTTGTATTCTTTCAGGTTATTCGGATGAGTTTATGATGGACGATTAACTCCATAACTTTCATGTAATGGAGTTAAATCGTCCATCATCATCTGCTGAGATGATCATCTGTTCATCTGCTCCCCAACACAGGGATGTCGTCTGTGTACCTGGCGTAGCACACGGGCGACAGGCAGCTACCTTGCGGTACTCCCGCTTGGATGGGGCGCTCTGTGGAGATGGCGCCTACTTCCACTGCCACTTGAAAACGCCGGTCTGCCAGAAAGGTGGCCACAGTCTGCACGACTCGACGCGGAGTCGGGGACGTGGACAGCTTGTAGAGCAAGCCGGGATGCCATACGCAGTCGAAGGCCTTCTCCATGTCGAGAAATACTGCAACCGTGTGTTCCCTCTTATTCGAGGCCACGGACATGGTGTTCAGTACTCTCGAGAACTGGAACGTGGTGGAGTGTTCGGCTCGAAAGCCGAACTGTTCGTCCCGCGGCATTATATGTGGAACCAGATGCCGCAGAAGGAGTTTCTCGAACACCTTAGAGATGGTCGGAAGCGGCGTGATAGGACGATAACTCTCGGCCTTCAGGATATTCTTCCCGGGTTTGGGCAGCTTGATAACACGTCCCAGCTTACATGCCTGCGGGAAGTACCCCATGCGCAGGATTCCATTAAAGAGCCGCGTCACTGCCGCGATTGCACGCGATGGGAGTCGGCAAAGGGCTTCATTGGGAACCTGGTCGGGTCCAGGGGCTTTCATCATGCGCTGTACTTGATCCGGGGTAAATATTACCGCATCTTCGCTGGCGGTTATCGGCTCGGTGAAGTAGGCTTCCAGGTGACGAGAAATCTCCTCTGCTTTGATGTCATCTCCGGGGTTCGGCATAAAGGCTTTCTCCAGGGAGTTCGCGAAGATCTCAGCACGATCCTCCGCTCGGTAACGGGGTGTCCCATCACCGGCCAGGAAGGGGCGGATCGGATTCAGGACGCCCGAGACTTGCCGACACTAGACCAGTCGTCACCAGCTTATGCAATGAAGCGCTGCTAGGTCTCTTTCGCAACTGTTGCCAGTGCGATCGAGATCGTCTCGGCAAGCGCGTTCAGCTGGGTCTTCAACTTGGGGCAACGTGTCCGTTGCCACTGATTGCGTAGGCGACGTTTCTCCTCGAGCAGCGTCACAATGAAGGTAGGCTTCTCTCTACTCTTAACATGGTTAGAGGAGAGGAGGACTCCTCAGTAGAGGCTGCGAGAGCACCTGCCTCCTCCCCAGCTTCAAACCCTCACTGGGCGGTGTGACACATGCGCGCAGCTAGGTGTGTGGGATCACTCCTAAGGCCCATACCAGGTCTTCAGTGCTGGGCGGTGCGACAAACGCGCGCAGCTAGGTACTTGTCTCCTCCCTAGCTTCATCCCCTCACTGGGCGGTGCGACACACGCGCGCAGCTAGGTGTACGGGATCACATGAGTCAGGCCTTACAGGCACTTAGAGTCCCCGGAACCGTATCCCATTAGCTCCCGCTGGGCGGTGCGACACACGCGCGCAGCTAGGTGGTGCTAAATGGTTCCTTAGGGACCTCCAGGTCCATACATCCTCTTTTACTAGCACGAAGGTAGATTCCGTAATATAATAACCGTAACCCTACCGTAACCGTAGTAATCCGTCTCACTTTAGAAAGACAAGAAATAATAGAAAGAGAGAGAACACCCTTTCCCAGTAATGATCGAGACATGTTGAATATTTGTATCTACCATTAGTATGTAACCACGACATAAGATTGATTAAATAAATCACTGTCACTGATTGCCGATGTGTTTCCCTCATCGATCCTTAATAATTAGAACCCTCAGCATTTACAATTGCAAGGGCATGATAGCAGAGCTGTCAGGCACAAGCTAGCCGAAAGTCAGGTTTGTTACAACTAAAGCATAGAGAGAGCGTCAATAGTTATTTAAGCTACAAGGGTTGTAAAAAGGTAAAACGAGTGACATTTGTAAGCCCGAGCCACAGGCGAGGGTTTACCGTCGTCACGAGTTTGTTATGTCCTTTTACACCCATGTATCATACGAAGTTTTTCAATACAGTTGTGAGAAAATAGATAAAATAAAAAAAACGACCGTGACAGAAAAACAAAATACATGGGTAGGTACATACCTAACAAGGTTTCAGCAACCATTTTACACGACTGGTGGCTTATTTTAAATGTCCGGGGAGTAATCTCACTTTGTTTTTCTTATACATACACATAAGTATATTGTTTATTACGTATATATTAACTATTCTTAATTTTATTAGTTGTCACAACTAAAACATCCCAATTCAGTTTTACGAAAATTGCGCCATATTTTAGCTAGCCCACGTACGCATGCGTAAGTTTTTTTTATTATCATAAATAGACTACAATATGGCTTGGGATACTTAACCTCTTTGGTAAAGATGACATTTTCCTTGTTGTAACCGGTTCCACTTCATATTTTTTCTCTTTTTTTTCACAAAGATATAACCCAAAGAGAATCTAAACAGCTTGCGTTATGTACTAACCTCGGAAGAACTACCTATCTCTTTTAAAATTCTCCTTTCAAAAATCTTAAGATTCTGTATCTTTGTTTTTTTTTTGCTAGAAATGTCTTGTTCCTCCGAGCTAGAAATTAAAAAAAAGTGGTAAAGTAAAAGCACGAGTGCAGTAAAATCAATTTTGCGCACTCTTGACTGGCATATAAAGGACCACTTTTCGAGCAACTGTATTGAAAAATTCATTCTAGTGACACTGTTCACACGTATTACCCAGTTAGTGTGATAAAGCAGGATAGATATATATTAATTATATTTGTTTTTTGCAAGGATGACCACTTTTTAGCAACGCTAGTGAAGTGCCATAATTACCAGAGATATCGATATTTTTTTGCTGTGAATTATTTTCCATGGATGCGATCAAATGAAAGGATTGATAAAATTAAAAGCAAATTTTAAAGTAGTATTTTAAAGAATTGTAAGTTACAATTAGGTTTGTTTGTTTATTTGCTTTTTTGGGTTCCTTAATAAAACGTCCAAGTCCGTCTGTCCGTCCGCGGTTTAATTCAGATACATTGATTATTTTCAAATAAACAAAGCTCAGACATACTCAGTAATATTATAGTTATCTTTGTCACAGGTTGTGACGCTTCATCTGGTTGTTATTTATTTGTCTTTATCTGGGCCACATTCAATAGAACTCAATACAGTTACATTGCCTAACCGGTTGCAGTATTTTTATTGTTGGTATTATATTAGCTAATCGGCTAAGGTATTTGAAGGATTTGTAAGTTACAATTTTGTTTATCTACCTTTTGATAAGGTACCTTAGTAAAACAAGAAACCCGTATAGTTTCGCGACGTCCGTCTGTCCGTCCGCGGTTTAATTCAGATACGTTGATTATATGCAAATAAATAAAGCTTAGATAGACACTACTTATCTAGCTATACATCATACTTGTACTATACAAGCTGAAACAAAATTGGTGCAGGTTCCGTTAACTGGGGCTTCTACTCACCATACTGAACAACTTTCTTTGGGGAAAGTTGTTAAGTGTGATGAGTAGAAGCCTCGATCAACGGTCCTAAAACAATTTTGTTAACCTGAAAGTAATGTTATGTAGTAGTAATGCAAAGTGGAAAGTAATAAAATAATAATATTTGTCTTAATATAGGTAGCTGGAATATTTTATAATAATAAAATTAAAAATAATTCAAATCCAAAACATTTCCATACAAAGCACGGGTGCAAACAGCAAAAATTTAAGGCATGCTAAAAAAGAACACGATACCTTCTTGAAATTAAGAGTCAAAATATCGATATGAAATATCTACATCACTCACGATGGAATATAGGTACGACTATAGTGCGGCCGTCCAGAGAATGCTGATTTGACACTTCAAGCCAGTGATAGAATGTAACATTAGGTGAATCTCCGAAATTGTGAACAAATCAATCTACCGGCGCTAGGCCATGCTGGACAATTAAAATGCCATTCCACGTTTAGTTTGTTTATTTCGTCAAAGAAGTCCGGCGACATTAGCAGCGTTTTACCTACCAATAAAACGCTTATTAACTACTTACCTAATTCGAAAGCCTATAAATTGAGAATAGCAACACTGTTTTCTGAACTGTGGCGGAAACGACACTACACTTGACCGGAAATGCTTAAGATTCCACCTCTGATATTTTCTAGTTCTCTTACTTCCCACCAGGTGGCGATATTCGCCTTATGGCAGACGGTCAGTGTCTGTCTCATTGCATTCGAAATTATTCCAGGCAGGATTGAAGTTAGGCTTTCGAATTAGGTAAGTAGTTAATAAGCGTTTTATTGGTAGGTAAAACGCTGCTATTAACTCACTGTACCGTCATTCGAAAGCCTATAAATTGAGACGTGTTTGTTATCGCCTGGTGGAGAAGTTATGATGAAAAGTCAATGTTATTGACAGCCAATGTGATCAAGAGATTAAACATTTTTAACTAGTGCTTACTTGTAGTGGTATCTACATGTAGCGTTTTAGGGTTCTGTAGTCAATAAGGAACCCTAATAGTTTTTATATAGTACCTACGATTAGAATTATGCAAATAATACTGAAACGTAATGTACTAAAAGTATTCAAGTAAACAAGGCTATAACAGCTGTAGTAGCTAGCTGGTTAAGCCTAGTTATGTAATTCAGGTAGGTACCTGTACCTCCCTTATTATGTGAGTGCAGTAGTTAAAATAAAATAGTATATAAGGAGAACAGGAGCTATATTTTATTAAATTTTTGTAAGAAACAAATTATGCTTATTCTAGGTATTTATGATAAAATTAAAATGACATTCTTGATTTAATAGTGAAACGAAACTTGGTTAATGATCACAAATCACTGGTATAATCAGTTCACTGGTGCAAAAGTAGCCGATACCCCAGTTTGGGTCTGTGTCGGGCTCGGACGAATTTCCCGGCAATAGAACTGCTTGAAGGTTCTTTCGGTCCTCCAGTTTCCTCTGGCCAGGATGTCTTCAATTGGAAAGTTTAGGGTCCAATGTTTCGAGGCTACCGCGGGACGAATGCTCCGTGATGTGATATTACCGTACGAGACGCGGCTTTTGGTGCTCCACATGCTGTAAGAAATAAATTGGAACTGTCACAAAGTGTTCGTCTTGATGACGATAGTTTTATCACTTGTTTGACCCAGTAGACTGGATCGAGTTTAGTCTGATTTTTGTTACAAATAAGACGCCACCCTGATTGTCTGGTGTCTGAGTTATCGGTCTTTGAACCGAACTTAGGCCAGAAAACAACATAGTCATCCGACACTTCATAATGGCTGTCATCGATTGCAAGTAATGTTAAGTCATGCACTCTGCGACCGGAGCAGAGGAGCAAGATAGAGGCTGCCCGTTTAGAGCATTGGAATAAATTACTCGTATCACAGTCGCTATTCAGGAGCCATGAGACTAGCACATCAACGTCCCAAATTGGTGGTTTAGAAATTACTCTTGGGTTTTGCAGGGATATTGATTTCAGCACTTTTTTGACCAGGACGTGATTACTTAGGCGGTCAGAACTTTCGGGGTTACAAAGAGTTGAGATTGCTGACTTATACACTAAAATTGTACGATATGCTAGTTTATATTTTAAGTGCAGGTCGATCAAGAATCTAGCAAACTGCGAACCAGTGGGGTTGTTAGATGACGTAGCATTATGACCAAAACACCACTCTAGCCATTTATGCCATGCGTTTTTGTAGGTTCTTAGAGAGGAATCACGCCAACCTGATTTTAGGAGCTCCTTTTGTTGCGGTGTCCAATCTCTTAGGCTCGCACTCCACCCCCACATCTCCATATCTGCAGGGACATCTCGTGGACTTTCGGTGGTGGGCGACCCGTTGTTGTGTCCACTAGGACTTGGTGAAGGCGGTGAATTGTGAATGGCGGTGACACGGCTCTGTTCTTGATGTCCGGCCTCCAGAACACTTTCTCCCAGATCGGAGCCACAATTAGGTAGATCCCTTTGGCCGTATTTAGGTGAGTTAGGACTTTGGGTATCAGAAATGGAGGTGGGAATATCCACGCTAGGGAAAAATTCCAGTCCTGGCTGAATGCATCGTGGAAGTACGCATTTTTGTCTGTGCAGTCTAGACTGGCGTAGCGAGGAACTACATGTGCCGTCTTGGAAGCCATCAGGTCTATGCAGGGAGTTCCCCATTTGTTGAAGATAATAGACGTTATTTGTGGGAGTAGGTGCCACTCGGGCGGGGCTTGAAGCCGGGATAACCGGTCCGCTTCGCTGTTGAATTTCCCAGGTAAGTGATAGGCTACGAGATTGATACGGGCTCTGTCCAGAATCGTGAATATTTCCCTCGTCGTATGCATAAGACTGGATGATTTTGACCCGCCTTCCTTCTTGAGGTACGACACGACAGTTTTGTTGTCGCTCTGAAGCATCACCGAGCGGTTTTTTAAATAGTAGGATTGTCTTTGTAGTACCCGAAGCACAGCTAGCATTTCTTTTTGATTCGAGTGGAGGTTCAGTTCTTGAGCTGACCAGCGGGCCCCCATTTGAATGTTGTCTAAGCGGGCACCCCAAGCTAACCCGGACGCGTCTGTTGTTAAGAAGTGGTGAACCGGTGGGTAATGTAGTCGAGATCTCACATTGTGATTCCTTATCCACCATCTTAGTTCTGTCAGTACTGTGGTAGGTACCGGTAAACGGTGACAAGAATCTAAAATTAACAAATCTTTGCAAAAAAGTAGGAGGTTGCGGTGATTTAACCGACCGCGAGGTACAGGGAAGCTGGCAAAGTTTATGAGTCCGATAAGACTTTGTATTTCTTTTAGGTTGGCTGTTTTTCGAGACAGAATGGGGTTGATTTTGTTTGCAAGGGATTGACATTTCTTTACCGGCAACCATTTTAGTCCAGCCCATGGGTCCCAGCATATACCCAGAAACTCCAGGCAAGTTTGAGGAGACAGTATGGACTTTTCGAAATTTATCTGCCAACCTAGTCTTTCTAAAAGATCTACGGTTTGCTGTACATGAAAGGACAGTAGATGTTTGTTTTGACTGGCCAAAAGAAAATCGTCCAAGTATGTTACGATCCTGATTCCTTTGTCTCTCAGGGTTTGTGCAATCCAGTTCGTCAGCATCGCAAATACTTTCGGCGCTGTCGCTAGTCCGAACGGAAGGCACGTCATTTGGTGTATTTGTTGGTTGTAAATCAGCCTCAAAAACCTCCTGTGCGAAGGGGAAACTCGGACGTGAAAATATGCGTTTGAGAGGTCGATCTTTACTAGCCAATCGAACGGCTGCAGGAAATCTGGGAGCCTTTGCATATTTATCAGTCGGAATTTTGACACAATCAGATAGTTGTTCAGATTTCGAAGGTTGAATATAGGTCGCATCGAACCATCGCTTTTTGGGGAGAGGAACATAGGAGATACGAAGCTTGGAGACAGCTGTGCGCTTTCTAGGACTCCCGAATCTAACATCTTTTGTACTGCACCTGACATCTGAGGAGAGGTCGGGGTTTGATATTTGTGGCTTAGTAGCCGCGGTACTAATAGCGGTGGTTTTTGTTGGAATGGGATTCTGTAACCCTCTATAACCTTTATTATCGTTTCGGGGGCATGCAGGTCTCTCCAGGCTTGGACATAGTTCGCTAACCGACCTGCCACACGCCCCGAGTCAAAACTTTCGCTGCGAGCGAAACCTTTTTGGGCCTTGCTTGGGGTTACCTTTGCCTGAAGGCTCATCTTGGTAAGACCTGTGCCGTGATGACTTGCCGGAATCAAATCTGTTTGATCTATTGTCACGGTTCTGCGAGGACCGTTTTGTATTTCCTTGCGCATTATTATACCCTTGCGTAGCAGGGTACATAGGTAACGGAACTACACCTTGTGGAGGGTAGAAGGGGTAATAGGCACCTTGCGCAGGTGTGGATGCATTAAATGGTATTCTACCAAAGGAACCGAATGCATTGCGGTTCGAATCTAATTGACCCTGCGCGGGTTGTTTATTTGAAGGTCCCGGTTGCGATCCGGACCATGCGGGCTTTTGGGATGGCGCTGAGTTTCGGGCAGGCCAGAACGACTTACTGACTCCCCCAGTTTTTTCTAGGACAGAGGTGAACAGTTCTTTGTTAAAGAGATTTTCGCACGTAGGTGGTATTTTTCGTAAATTTGCTCGGTTAAATTTGTCTTTGACGGATCTCAGGATACAGTCGCGCCTTTGTTCTATCATATCGGCCCTATGGCCGCAAGTAAGCTGAAGAAGGTCACTTGAAATTTTATTATAACTACCCTCAACAAAAATTTCATTGACCTTTTCTCTAATAGATGCCTCTGTAATTTCTGTCGCACTTGCTGCCCACGTAAAAAGAGAATGGAACCCTGCCTCCGCAGCTTCCTTTTGCTTAATAAGGGCATGTGTGATCGCGGCAAAGCTACGTTCTAGCAACGCTAGGTTTGGATATTTATCATATGGCTTGATTTCATCATTGCATTCAAGTTCCACAAACCCTGGGGCGGAACAGTAGGATTTTTGTACGTCAGAGTATCTAACATCGGACCATTCCGGGCTATCGAAGTGTTGAAACTCCTTTATCAAATCTACATGAGCTTTAGATGATTTTGGAAGGGAGGGTTCCTTTAGGACTGTATTCATGAGCAAGTTAAAGCTGACGCTTGAATCAGGTTTTTTAGCGTCAACCGCATTTTCATCTTCGTTGTCCGAAAATAATTCACCACTGACCGCGACACTAATTTGGTCGTCTTGAATTTCATTAGCACACATGGGAGGGTACTGCGGAAAATATTGGGGCACCATAGGGGTACGCGACAGAAATTCTTGTATCTTACTAACCTGGTCAGTAAGCTTGCGCAGCTCATCGTCCTCTTTACGACGTTTTTTATCACTACTGCCCTCAACAGGTGCCTTACGTTTATTTTTGTTCGCTAAAGGGCGATCGGAGCGCACTTCATGCACCGATGCCGTAACCGTCGTCACCGCAGGGGGATCCGAGGTGGATGTGGAGTCCGAGGTGGCATTACTACCACTATCCGAATCACTCATACTGTAAAATAAAATAAAAAATTATAAAATTATCCGAACGGTAACACCGTTATTTTTTGGGAAATTAGTTTTTAAATAGACACGAGGGTTCTCACGTGGTCGCTGACGCACGCTGGTTGAACCCGTCCGCACAGTTCGAAGAACAAATTGCCAATGAGACAGACACTGACCGTCTGCCATAAGGCGAATATCGCCACCTGGTGGGAAGTAAGAGAACTAGAAAATATCAGAGGTGGAATCTTAAGCATTTCCGGTCAAGTGTAGTGTCGTTTCCGCCACAGTTCAGAAAACAGTGTTGCTATTCTCAATTTATAGGCTTTCGAATGACGGTACAGTGAGTTAATAGCTGTTTGAAGTCGTTGAACTCGTCGCGCAGAGCTTTTGCTGCGCCAACAAAATTGGTTCCGCAGTCACAGTACATATGTTTAGGTACTCCTAGTCTCGCACACATTCTTTGAAACGCAGCTATAAATGTTTCTGTGCTTAAATCAGATTCCAGCTCAATGTGAACAGCTTTGGTACACAAGCAGATAAAAATTGCTATGTATCCTTTGGATGTCCTTGCGCCTCGTCCTTTATTTAGTTTTACGTCTACGTGCCCAGTAAAATCCACACCTGTGTGTGTAAACGGGCGCGAGGGTGTTATTCTCTGTTTAGGTAAATCACCCATTAATTGATAGGTATCCCTTGCATTAAAACGATGACAGCGCACGCAGTGACGTAATCTCGCCTTGACCGCTCGGTTTCCACCTAATATCCAGTAAAACTGCCGAATTTAGGCTAAAGTTAGTCTTGGACCTCCGTGAAGGACTTTCAAATGGGCATCATCGATGATAAGTTGCGTTAACTTTTCTTTATTCGGCAAGATTATAGGGCTTTTCATGTCAACTCGTAGGTTTGAGTTTTTTAGGCGACCGCCGACCCTTAATAATCCTTTTTCATCCAAATAAGCATTTAGTTTGAAGATTTTGCTCCTGTTGGGCACATTTTTGTATTTTAATAGATGTTTATACTCTTGTTCAAATTCATTTTTTTTAAAATATTTCATAACATTTACTTTCGCTGCATTTAGTTCCGTCGATGTTAGGTAGTTAGTGTCAGCTTGCCTTTTGTTGCGTAAGCTTGAAATAAATCGCAACACCCACGCGTTTACTCTGATCAGCCGTGTAAGTGAGCGGTATTTGTTTATTATTTCATTTATGAAGTTCTCATTGTTATTTGGCTGTAGGGTTGTACATGCTTGTTTTTTCATGCCCATATTTGTTGTTAATGTTGGGCTATATTTTTTACAAATTTCTTTGTTTTTTGACTTTTTATATACAGGATGTTGTTTTTGTTGAAAAGATGTTTCCTTTTGGCGAGTTTTCATAGTTTCGTAGGCCATGAACTTGTTTTCCAAAAAAAAAGGTAAAATCTTCCAAATTAGGTATCCGGCTCGAAGGACCATAAATGTAGGAGCCCCAGCTTAGTAGACGGCTGTGACCCAATACATTCAGTGAAGTTTGTAGATGTTGAAGTTAAAAGTTTTTCTTTGTAGTTAGTTTATTTTGTAGTGATTTTACAAGGCACTTCTAGTTTTGGTAAGAGTTAGTAGCAAACTTAAAAATAATGATTAGTTATTTATTATAATTATATAATAGTAACGAGGTCGCACGATGTGCTGCCTCAACATAATGTGCGGTCTTTGAACCGTACAGTGTGGTAGTGCTTTGATGTCCTTATCGGTCTGTTGACAATTAACTCAGGACGCCCGTAACATCTCTCCAGTATTTCATTATCTTCTCTTGATCGGTGGCTGCGAAGAGTAAAGCTTGCACTTTCTTTCTTGCTTCTCCTTTTAGGCATGTGCGTAGGCGTGCTAGGTTATCTATCACTGGTTGAAAATTGGTGAATCTCCGAAATTGTAAGCAAATCAATCTTTAGTTTCCAAGCTTAAAAACATGAAAAATACATTTTTTTACTAAATAATAGTAACGGAACACATATTTAGTTTTATGTTTATGTATAAGGACAACAGAAAGTGTATTTTGTAATTATATGAAACGCTAGTAAAACGTTTACGTTCTATGGTATTTTTTTCTTAATAATAGTGATGTTACCACATGTAACCATTGATAACGTATCTGTAACTGTTATGAATATATTTTGAATAATTCATTAACACACAAACAATGATTTCTTGTTTCGTCAATCAACCAACCATAAAAGTTTCAGGCATAAAAGTGATATGTTGTAATAATAATAGGTAGTAGCTTGTACAACAAGAGAATAAAACAAGCCATCTTACCCGAGACGTTCATTTAGCAAACCGAGCCGGTACGGCGAAGGTGGATAGTCACGTCGAGGGTAAAATTGGGTTAGTCCCATATGTCCCCGCGCGCTTGTCCCCGCGTGGGGACATGAGGGACTTTTAGTTTTGTATGTCCCCGAATTTTTATTTTTTATTTGAATAAAAAAAAATCTAGCAGCTATCCAGCAGTAGGTACCTATTTGAGTATTTTGAGTTACTAAATTAAAGAAAAATAATTGCGTATGATCGAATGAAAACTTTTATTAGGCACTTACTAACTACTGTGTGTGTTCTTTACATGACTCGTAATTATTATGAATAAAAATAATTTTATTCACGCGTCCTGGGTTCAGTCGTGATCTTTTTGCAGTAACAGTAAGTCCTGCAATGGAAAACACTCGTTCGCTAGGTGTGCTGGTGGCTGGAATTGCTAGCATAGCCCTTGCAAGATCGCTTAAAAGGGGAAAGGCTTCTTTTTTAATGGTTAGTCCAGTTGCTTCACACCAAGAGGTCGCGGGTTCGATTCCCGGAGGGGTCAACTTTGTAAGACTCGGTTTGGTTGGTTTGGTGGTGGGGCATTTTTATAGCCCGCCTGGCTAGCTACCACCATCTTATCTAAGTCTTGCCGCCGAACATCAATATTTACAGCATTGATGTGTTCCGGCTTGAAGATAAGATAGCCAGATCCCCATGAGCCCGCTTCCATTTTCGGCATCGTCGTCACTCACCATCAGGTGAGTGAGATGATGCCAAGGACTTATCAACTGTGGATAAAAAAATATAAGGTGATAAAATTAAAAAAATACTTAAAGGTAGGTTAGGTACCTACAATAACAGTCAATGTTTTTTTTGAAATGCAATATTTTTTTATTTTTTTATTCACAATTGGTAAACCCTTGACAACATCTCACCTGGTGGTAAGTGACGTTGTTGCCGAAGATGGAAGCGGGCTTACCAAGATTCCCCAACGCAATGGGGAACTGGCTATCTTATTTTTATGCCAGAACACACCAATGATATCAAAGATGGTGGTAGCTAACCAGGCGGGCTTAGAAAATGCCCTACCACCAACCAAACCGAGTCTTACAATTGACCCCGCCGGGAATCGAACCCGCGACCTCCTGTGTAAAGTCAGTGAACTTTGCCTCTGAGCTACGGAGGCGTATTATATATTTTACGATGGTACGGAATTGTACGTGTGCAAGTCAGACTCGCACTTGACCAGTTTTATTTCTACACTAGTAAATAATCTTATGCTTTGTATTTAAGAATCTTCACCAGATACTTACCTAAGTGTAACAAAATACGAAATAAAATAATGAACTGGCTTTTTGTGTTGCTTTTTATCCAAAGGATATCTGTAAAAGCTTTTTTTATTGCATTTATCATTATGTGAACTAAAACATCAGTTAAATGAACAGTTTACCAAATTTGGATTTAATTATGTGACGGGAGGGTGAGGTCGACTTTAGAGAGAGTGTCCATACTGTACGTTAGTACTAATATGTATACTTTGGCTCGGCTGAAATCGATTAATTTATCGCGCTTCGGCCATCTTCGGCGCGCGTTCCGAAGTCGGCGTGGCGCGGCGCGCACGTCTACTTCCAACTTATATCAGGATCGTTGGTAAAAGTTAGGTTAATTAAACAAAAACTGAAAATTATTACCAAGAGCAGTTAACTTAATATAATTTTTATGTTTTTAATTTTAATTGAAAATAATAAAGTTCGGGGACAAACAACTATAAAAACTGATTTTTAGGGTTCCGTACCCAAAGTATAAAAACGGGACCCTATTACTGAGACTTCGCTGTCCATCTGTCACCAGGGTGTATTTCAAGAACCGTGATATCTAGACAGTTGAAATTTGCACAGATGATGTATTTCTGTTGCCGCTATAATAACAAATACTAAAAAACAGAATAAAATAAATATTTAAGGGGGCTCCCATACAACTAACGTGATTTTTTGCTCTTTTTTGCTCTAAATTATATAAATTATTAATATTCACAGAATATTAAGTTATATATTCACTTTAAAAATAAATAATGAAATTAAAATAAAACAAATATTTAAGGGGGCTCATGTATAGACATCGAATGTGATTTTTTTGCATGATATTGATAACGGCAACAGTTAGACGCTTGAAATATTCACATAATTTTTAATTATATATTCACTTCACAAATAAATAATTAAATTAAAATAAAATTTATATTTAATTTTTCCATACCACAAAGTAGTTTTTCATAGATAATGGTACGGAACCCTTCGTGCGCGAGTCCGACTCGCACTTGGCCGGTTTTTTTTAATGTGCTATTCCTAAATTAATTATTAATTTTCCTATCATTACTTAATAAATAACAAATATCTTGTCACCGTACACGTGATTTAAAAAAATAATTAACTGAAAATAATAAAATTCGGGGAGGAACAAAACTCAAAAAGTCCTAAGACTGTGTTGTATTAAGTTTTAGTATTTTGTAGAATAAGAAATTTTAAAGGCGCTCAATTGTTGACTACCTATAAAAATGACTATGTTGTATTAATTTTTAGTAATTTGTAGATTAAGAAATTTTAAAGGCGCTCAATTGTTGACTACCAATAAAAACTGTATTTTTTTAGGCTATTCCTATACAAATAATAATTCTCTTGTCATTATTTAATAAAGGGATATTTTTAAATGCACATCTGTATAATTTTTCAGCACACTAGTTAATTCTACTAATTAACTGAATGCATACCAGAAAATAGAATGCTGTGCAAAAAAACCAATTGATAAACTAAACATGTCCTACAAAAAAAAATGAAAAATCACACAAGACGAGATGATCTTTTTTATCGAATTCACACCAAAAATGTGGTTCGTACATCGGTTATATGATTTATGAAACAAAAATACGAATTGTTTATCAAAAATACTAACTTGCACTCTAAATTGTACAATCTTATTACGGAATTTCTAAAACTGATATCTAAAGGTGCACCACAGTAAAGTAAGTTTCCACAAAAAAAACTATACAAATCGACTAATCGTGCAACTAAAATACATTAAACCTGACTTTATTTGCTTTTTGTTTCTCTGTTTTACTGAAAAACATGTTGGCGCCTGCACATCTAACGCCGCGCTCTCTCTTTACAAACTAACGCGAGTGCGAAGAAGACCGAGCGATGCGAAGTAAGCAAACGGTGCGGTGGCGCGGCGGGCGGGCTGGCAGCGCATGCATTTATTGTTTATCAGTCTATGTATGACGTCGGATTCGCTCGGAGCGATCTCGCTGGTATTTATTTGCAAATTGGGTATAATATAATAAGGGATATTATAAATTGCATATCAAATAAATAATCGCCTATCAATACATACTCATCATTTATATTCTTTATTACATCAAATAACTTACTTCACTACAAATAAACTAATTGTTTAACAAAACTCAAACTGCAGATAATTCGAAATTATACATCAATATGACATTACTTTTTTCCTCATAATGCAATACAGTTAAATTAATTTTTGTACAAAAATACTACATACATAGCATAAATACTGACTGCACAGCAAATTTTCCGCTGCGTGTACGTACATATAAATGGCCGTCATAAAAAACTGTAGGTTGGGTTCGGTCAGGTGTTCTTTTTCAGTCACAGCGCGCGAGCCGAGCGAGCGGAGCGAGCGTGCCGCGGCAGCGGCCGGCGAAGCGCCAGAAGGGACATCGCTCATGTATACAAATTCTGTCACAAAAGAAACCGGCAGCAGTAGTGGTGTGCAAAACCAGCAAAATGTTCCTATTTATTGTTCAGACGAATCTGAAGTGGAAGACCAGCCCTAATCATTCAATAAAACTCTAATTATTATTACTACCTGAAACGCTAACTATCGTTTCGAGCCGATCTCTTTTGTCGCGTTTCATAATTAAATTCTTTTTTGATGTCGTTGCTCTATGGTATTTGAATTTGAAAATTGTTGTTATTTTTTGACAAGAAAAACAAAAGGTTGACCGTGATCCCGTCTACAGATGCGAATTTTAATTTTTTTTGATAAATTGTTTTATAAGTCGTTATTGAGGCCCACAATTTTATTCTGTGGTAAGTAATTTGTATAAGGAAACCGCTTTGCGTGTATTTTTGGTTCTGCGGCGAATTACATTGTTATATCTCCGTAGGGTTTCATCCAGCCCCTACGAGGTTGACGTCCCCGAAGTTTTACAATAAAGGATTAATCCCGGGATGGAGCAGTGCTGATCACCAGCCACTCCTTTCTACTGCCCGCCCAGCTGCTCGCCATAAGGGAAGTGAATTTATTTTATCTTTTATCCCGAGCGACTCTCTGACTCTCTGACCTTTCCGCCGACCTAGAAGATTTCCTGTTTCCAGTTTCTGACCATTAGTTATTTATTTTAAATTTTAAAAGTGTTTTGTATCTGATACATATTTTGTTAAAAAGATAGGGTAATTCAGATCAAACTGAAATTTTAAATTTAGTAACTTATTTAAGTACCAAAGGGACGGTGACGATCGTTGCCTGCCGGCATACTATAAAATAACCATTTTATATACAGATAAAATTGTAACCTTAAATTTATTTCCGTAAATTCTCCATAAATATATTAGGTCATTGTTTTTTTAATTGTCTACACGGTCAACCAATGAAATCGCACCTTTTTTTATACTCATATTGTTTATTGTTCCTTACTTTTAAAATAATCATGAAAATACATATATTCTAATTTACCCCATAACCTTTTTTTCCTTAAAACTCCGTTTAGGCCCGAACCTCTAAATCTTACGTATCATATGTGGCAAACTCCGTAAGGGTTTTTATCCCCAGTTCCCCTTATTTTTGTCACATATTTATGGCGCCCGAACTAATGTTTTTATCCCCTTTTCTGCCTTTAATCTTTCCCTAACGAACCCGTATTTTTGTCGTTCGTGGGTGTATCCGTTTTCCGGATATTATGGTTCAAGTTTTAATACCTCAAGACCCTTACTTAATTTAATCGTGCAGTTTTCTTTGAAACATAAGGTTTTTTTGTTTGTATGCACGGTATTTTTTTGCTTCTCTTAACACGGGTCGTTATTTCCCCGGCTTATTGGCATTATACCTCTTTCGGATAATTGCTTACGTGTTGTTGAGTTGTTTTTGCCTGTGTATTCCCTTACGATTCCAAGAGAATTTTTAATTTAAGTAGTCAATGTCCAGACTCTAGTTTTCTTTCAATCGAAAGTCGGGACAGACTTACTTTTAGTTCACGATTATTTAACGTTAGTTTAAGGGAAAAATCTTTAAGGGTTACTGTTTGGAATATTTTTACGCGTTGCTTTGCGAGGTACTCCTTAAATTTTTGGCGTACCCTGTTCACTTTTATGTGACAACGTTTCTGTATTCCGCAGTATTGTTTAGATTTCTTGAGGTCTTATAACAATTTTCCATTTTTCAAATTTCTTTCATTAATCTTGCCCTTGTCTTACCTCAAATGGCCTATTTTTCGGTAGAGTTGTCCCTTTAGACTCTTGCGTATCGCGTTTCAGACTTCCGGTGTTAATTTTATCCGTGAGTCGGATTTTCACGCATCCGCCTTTACCGCTTTTGTCCATATTTTCGCTGGGGTAACTGACAATGTTTTGCAAGTTTTTTTTTCAGTTTTTGTCAACCCTATTGGTCTTTAATGTTTTAGTAGTTGTTTGATTTCTCCTGTTTTCTTAAGTGACTAGTTTTAGGCTCAATACACAGCGATCCTTTAACGCTAGTGTGTTTTTGGGGTTATTAAGTCTGTTCACTTTTAGATGGAGTTTTTGCCGTTTGTATGTGTACGTTCGTGTATAAATGTCAATTTCTACCAGCTTCAAGTAAACGTTCGTAGTTAACTAGTTACTTAGAGAGTTTTTATTTTTTTCTTCTTCAGGGCTGTCCAACGTCCATAGGGTTGTCCAAATTTCAAAAAATTTTTGGACTTCTCGCCTTTTTTTTGTGAGTTTGTGGGTATTTTGAAACGCTAACTATCGTTTCGAGCCGATCTCTTTTGTCGCGTTTCATAATTAAATTCTTTTTTGATGTCGTTGCTCTATGGTATTTGAATTTGAAAATTGTTGTTATTTTTTGACAAGAAAAACAAAAGGTTGACCGTGATCCCGTCTACAGATGCGAATTTTAATTTTTTTTGATAAATTGTTTTATAAGTCGTTATTGAGGCCCACAATTTTATTCTGTGGTAAGTAATTTGTATAAGGAAACCGCTTTGCGTGTATTTTTGGTTCTGCGGCGAATTACATTGTTATATCTCCGTAGGGTTTCATCCAGCCCCTACGAGGTTGACGTCCCCGAAGTTTTACAATAAAGGATTAATCCCGGGATGGAGCAGTGCTGATCACCAGCCACTCCTTTCTACTGCCCGCCCAGCTGCTCGCCATAAGGGAAGTGAATTTATTTTATCTTTTATCCCGAGCGACTCTCTGACTCTCTGACCTTTCCGCCGACCTAGAAGATTTCCTGTTTCCAGTTTCTGACCATTAGTTATTTATTTTAAATTTTAAAAGTGTTTTGTATCTGATACATATTTTGTTAAAAAGATAGGGTAATTCAGATCAAACTGAAATTTTAAATTTAGTAACTTATTTAAGTACCAAAGGGACGGTGACGATCGTTGCCTGCCGGCATACTATAAAATAACCATTTTATATACAGATAAAATTGTAACCTTAAATTTATTTCCGTAAATTCTCCATAAATATATTAGGTCATTGTTTTTTTAATTGTCTACACGGTCAACCAATGAAATCGCACCTTTTTTTATACTCATATTGTTTATTGTTCCTTACTTTTAAAATAATCATGAAAATACATATATTCTAATTTACCCCATAACCTTTTTTTCCTTAAAACTCCGTTTAGGCCCGAACCTCTAAATCTTACGTATCATATGTGGCAAACTCCGTAAGGGTTTTTATCCCCAGTTCCCCTTATTTTTGTCACATACCTCAGTATTGTTTGTTTCTAAACTGAGGTACCACTCAGTGTGCCAGTGTTTAGTGCATGTTAAGTAAGCACTTGTTTATTTTTTTGTGTACTCAAATATATAAAGATGACTGATTAAATTGGTTTTAATTTAGAATAAACGATGTTCCTTAAGGTAAATCAGGTGATGGTGTTCCTTAAAAAAGTTTTAATATGTTTGTTGAACTAAGGAATTGTTAGATATACTATTTTGATAATAGTTATCCGTTTAGTAAAACAGTTCTGCAAATACCATTAAACAGTATATTTAATTTGATTTACTTAGTGTGCATAATTTGTGTGCAAGTCAGTATTTTTGGTTTAACTTTGAAATATTTTGTACGGAAAAAGGGAATAAACAGATATCGATTTAATTACATGCCTTTAATAAATAACGCTGTCACCGTACACGTGTCTTTTAAATTTTGAATGAAAATAATGAAATTCGGGGACAAACAAAACTTTAAGTCCCATATGTCCCCAAATTAAAATTCGGGGACATACAAAACTAAAAGTCCCACATATCCCCACGCGGGGACAAGCGCATGGGGATATATGGGACCAACCCGTAAAATTAGTTACATGTTTGAGTTTTACACTTTGCTTTTCACTTCGATTGCACGGAAATCTAATTTTGACGAAGAACACACAATTTTTCTTATTTTCCACCCTCTCCACCCCTAAAATCGACGGTCCACAAAGTACACTTTAGCCTCGGGTTTGGCAACACTATTTTGGTAATGGTTATTTTATTTCGTTATATGTTACAACTACATGATAGGTACAAAGTATTTACTATGGATGCCTGTGGCCTATGGGCACATCACTAGTTACGTCAAGCTACAATCTACATGTTAAATCAGCATTCTCTGAACGGCCGCCTACAATACAAATACCACCTATCCATAATCTATCTATCCAAGGAGTATAGAAACCACTACGTTTACCTCTGGCTCTATCTTACCTCCACTCAAAATACTACAGCGATTTTACAAGCTTTCAAGAAAATACAGAATAACATGAATACATTTATACTTGCTTAATTGTTAGACCAAAGGAAAAATACCTACTTTGTGTGTGATGTCATGTTGTGCGGCTGTGGCTGAAGTGCTATTGGCGGGAATTTGTAGCGTTCAGTTTGTCATTTTTCTTTTATTATCCGAAAAATTACATTTAGTGGTTTTCGATGTGTAATATTGATAGTGTATTTATCAGCGAAGTATCATTTAAGTGTTTCTTGTGTAGGATAATGAAATAAAAGTGTGTATACTGTGTTTCGAGTTCCCACAAGAAGTCCGAGCAAGCTTTAGCAAAAGTGCTATCATTTTGCTAGAGTATGTAGGTTAGGTTAGTATATAGACAATGATATGATGTGAACGTGAAGAACAGTGACCTTGAAGACTGAAAAGGAGAAAATTACTACATAATCTGAAAAATATACTAAAAATTACTGAAGACGTGAATTCTACTGCTGAATAACATATACTGAAGACTAGGCGGTATGGCCAATGAGCCTTAGCCTGCCCTAAAAGGGCGAAGTTAAAAAAAAAATAAAATTTATTATTACTTCTTGTGACAATTTTCAATTTCATTGGTGACTGTGTTGTAAAACGTTATAAGGAAGTGCTGTTTATCTGTTTCGAAGTTCCACAGTAGAAGGCAAAATAATATTGTCCGCCATGGAAGCCCTAATAAAGTACCATATAGAATACAATATATATTTTTTTCAACGGAGATGCGACAGTCTAAACCCTTTTGCGACAAGTCAGCCTGGTTTACATAACCTAGTCACAGACTAGACTTTAGCTAGGGTGAACCTACACAACAGTTGTGGAGGGTGGCCATGTATAATACGCATGTGTGATTCTAGGAAGCACTTAAATAGTTAACTATGACAGCTTATTCGTGTTCAGAATGTGACAAAGTGTTCACTCATAAAGGTAATTTTGTGGCACACAGGAGGATTCACAAAGGAGAGAAACCATATTCATGTTCAGAATGTGACAAAGTGTTCCATCACAAACCATATTTGGTTACTCACATGAGGATTCACACAGGAGAGAAACCATATTCATGTTCAGAATGTGACAAAGCGTTCCATCGGAAACCTAATTTGGTGACACACGTGAGGATTCACACAGGAGAGAAACCATATTCATGTTCAGAATGTGACAAAGCATTCAGTGATAAATGTGGTTTGGTAAAACATTTGAGAATTCATACAGGAGAGAAACCATATTTATGTTCAAAATGTGACAAAGCATTCAGTTTAAATAGTAATATGATAACACACATGAAGATTCACACAGGAGAGAAACCATATTCATGTTCAGAATGTGACAAAGTGTTCACTCATAAAGGTAATTTTGTGGCACACAGGAGGATTCACAAAGGAGAGAAACCATATTCATGTTCAGAATGTGACAAAGTGTTCCATCACAAACCATATTTGGTGACTCACATGAGGATTCACACAGGAGAGAAACCATATTCATGTTCAGAATGTGACAAAGCGTTCCGTCAGAAACCTAATTTGGTGACACACATGAGGATTCACACAGGAGAGAAACCATATTCATGTTCAGAATGTGACAAAGCATTCAGTGATAAATGTGGTTTGGTAAAACATTTGAGAATTCATACAGGAGAGAAACCATATTTATGTTCAAAATGTGACAAAGCATTCAGTTTAAAAAGTAATATGATAACACACATGAAGATTCACACAGGAGAGAAACCATATTCATGTTCAGAATGTGACAAAGTGTTCACTCTAAAAGATAGTTTGGTGAAACATTTGAGGATTCACACAGGAGAAAAACCATTTTCATGTTCGGAATGTGACAAAGCGTTTACTCAAAAACATAATTTGGTATTACACATGAACACTCACACAGGAGAGAAACCATATTCATGTTCAGAATGTGACAAAGCTTTCAGTGTAAAAGGTAATTTGATAACCCATATGAGGATTCACACAGGAGAGGAACCATATTCATGTACAGAATGTGACAAAGCATTTAGTCGAAAACATAATTTGGTATTACATATGAAGACTCACACAGGAGAGAAACCATATTCATGTACAGAATGTGACAAAGCATTCAGTGTAAAATGTAGTTTGATAAGACACATGAAAATTCACACAGGAGAAAAACCATTTTCGTGTTTGGAATGTGACAAAGCGTTTACTCAAAAACATAATTTGGTATTAGACATGAAGAATCACACAGGCGAGAAACCATATTCATGTTCAGAATGTGTCAATACATTCAGTGAAAAGGGTAGTTTGATAAAACATATGAGGATTCACACAGGAGATAAACCATATTTGTGTTCAAAATATACTATGCTATTCAGTGACAGAAGTGCTTTTGTTAGACATCAGAGAAAACATGAGAAGGTGAACCCTTATTTATGTTTAGAATGTGACAAACAATTCTACAAAAAATCTTACTTGGCAGAACATTTAAAGACTCATGCAGGTAATAAACTTGCATGGGTATGGCTTGGAATTTAATAAATGATTCAGTGTACAAAACTAAATTTCTCGAAAATAAAACAAAGTGTTAGGTACCTAATCATTTGTTAATTGGACGGGAGCTTCGTGAAAAACAATTAACAGAAGTGTGTGTTAGGGAACTGGATACCCGAATTTGAAAATACCTTATATTTTATTGAATCATGTAAAGCAAAGATGTTTTTACAAAGAAATAATATAAGTAATAATAAATAATATAATCAATTTAAATTTTTAAATGATACACTTGATAATAAAATGTTTTTCATTAGTGAATTATTGAAAGGCTCATCCATCAGTAAATATAAAAAAAAACATGGGCACTTTTTAAATAGCCACAAAAACTGAGAAAAAAATGAATTAGAAGAAAAAACTGAATAATAAAGAACCAGTGAAGTGCGAGTTGGACTCGCACAAAGTAGGTTTCCATAGTCTTTTCAGTAGCGTAGCGTAGCGGGGGCCCGCTCCAGGTGGCACTTTTTAGGGGCTGCAAATTTTCACAATAAATAAAAATATTTGAACAATGTATCTAAGTAGTTGAAGTAAAATAATTTTTTTATTAATAAACATGATTGTAAAACTCAGATAAACTTTTTTATTTAAAAGCTAACATGTACGTGGGCCGTTCCAAAAATAGTTATTGAAATCAAAAATAGTTAGAATATGAAAAAAGTTAATTTAGAGTTTTTCAAAATATTCTCAACCAACCCCTATGCACTGCATTCGGGTAAACTAGCTTTCAAAACATTTAAAAAACGTAAACGTTTGTAAATTAAAAAAAAACCTATCTTCCGGGAGTTCGAAATAAAAGCGTCGAAATTCTTCGATGGCCTCGTCTGCAGTGTTGAATTTTCGCCCACGAACTATTTTTTATCATGGGAAATTAAAAAAATGGCATGGAGCTAAATCTGGACTGCACGGAGGATGGGGGTAACATTTGTACCCCCCGAAATTGTCAAATAGCCCATGGTTCTAACAGCTGTGTGAGCGGGCGTGTTATCTGTTATGGTCGGTCCCAGTAGAGCTTGGCGCGGTCGTTTATTTATTGGGTGGGACGCCTGCGGGGTACAGGCGGGTGTTCAAGTCTCTATGTGGACTCACTACACCCTATTCCCATGGTGGTACAATGGTTACTGTGACCCCGGTGGCGTCCCCCCCTCAAACATTGAGCTCCTTCTACAGTACTCCGCTGATTGACTGATTTCCAGGTCGCATAGTTCCTCTTCCCTGATCCTATCGGCACCAAACCTCTCCCACCTTAGCCTGCTGTAGAGTACATACTTAGCCAAATAGTGCTGGCTGGTCTCCGGTTCTCTGCAATTGGGGCAGGAGGTGTCTATGGTCCTGTCTATTAGGGACATATGTCTATTTAGCCTACAATGTCCTGTTACTACGCTAGCTAAGGGGCTGGGTGTAATATGCCTAAACAATAAAAAAACGTGGGTAACTCTGTAATAGTGCTGGTTGACTTATCACTGCAAATATGTCCCCATTCCCTCTCACAACTTCAGCTCCAGCTACTCAAAATAACAAATAAGTCATAATTTTATGAACTACCCTCAATTAATTAGGTGGGTACGACATACCCAGCCAACCTCGTCTTTTATGTAACAGACTTAGGTAAACTAATTATTATGCATCCATTATCTATTTCATGCATAATAGGATAATAGTTATTTATGATACAAGGGGGGGTAAAAAGGTAATTATCAAACAAGTGACATTAGTAAGCCCGAGCCGCAAGCGAGGGTTTACCATCGTCACGAGTTTGTCATTTCCATTTACACCCATCCATGTATCTACGACATTTTTCAATACGGTCGTGAGAAAACAGGTAAAATAAAAAACGACCGTGACAGAAAAACAATACATGGGTACAGAGATATATTATATAAGGGAAGGTAGATAGTTTTAAGTCAGTGTGTGTAATTGAGTAAGTTGCTGGGAGAGGAACATAGCTCGTATAACACATGGCCGTTGGGGCACTCAAGTTCTCGAGAGGCGACCGCGCACTAGAAGACGTAACGTAGGAAGTCCTCCCACTCACTGGACTGAAGTGAATCTTATAGATTGTTTCATTCACTTTGACTTAGCTCTTTACGAAATTACTATATGCCCTGTACCCCTGTTCCCCATCCATAATCTAGTTGGTAACTATGTACTAGTGGGATTAATCAGTCACCGCCTAGGTGGCGCAATGGTTAGTCAACTCGCTTCAATTACCACGAGATAGCGGGTTCCATTCCCGGCTGTTAGTATCGGTTTAGTTGGTTGAATATATCCTAAGCCCGCCTGTCTAGCCTACCACCATCTTATCTAAGTCTTGTGACCATATATATTGATGTGTTCCCCCCATGAAGTTAAAATAGCCCGTTCCCGTTGTAGATAAAAAAGTCCCCATACAAAAAAACAGTATTACGAGCCCTTAAGAGTGTACCAATCAATGATCAAATCATTACAAGAGAAGTACGAAGTTCTTTTTATTGTCAAACATAATAAAATATGTACATTGTTATTTATAAATTACAACTTAATCAGTAAACTTAATTACTAATAGAGCGTCGGTGGCGTAACGGCTATGGTCGCCGCCTCCTGTCCGGGAGGTCGTGGTTCGAATCCTGCCACATGATTTCAAATTTAGATTTCATAAGTTCATGTATCCCACGCTCTTACGGTGAAGGAAAACATCGTGAGGCAACCTGCACACGCCTGTGGAGAAACTCTCAGGTTGTGTGTAAAGTAGACCAACCCGCACTGGGCCCGCGTGGTCGACTACGGCCCGTCCGCCCTAAATTAGGGTAGGCTCGAGCCCCTCGGTGGGGACGTATATGAGCTGATATGATGATGATGAATTACTAATCAGTCTGCATGTGATGATGAGTGCGATTGTAATATCGCGGTTTTCACAATATCTCGGTGACATATACGTATGGCCCCGACTCCCTGAATACAATCCTGTAGGAAAGTTCGCGTATGGAGAATTTTGTTTTCAGAAAAGTTTAGTAGGGTTCTTGGTAAGTAATACTTGGGTGGACACCCACCACCTGGTACATTTTTCAGCCATGACGTCATAATTTTTTTGTATGAAACTTTTTTAAAAAGCTGCTTTTTATGAAGAACTATCTTGCTATTTTAAAAAAAAGAAAAAAAATAGTTATTATTAATATTTTCCGAATGCCTTTTGATTTTTCAGCCACAATCGGTAAGCCCTTGGCATCATCTCATCTGATGGTAATCATTACGTTAGATATATTTTAGACATGAGGATATTACAAGTCTTCGGCGTATGGTATGTGTATATTTTTTTTATTAAAAATTTTAGTGCGTTTGACTATATCTCACCTGATGGTGAGTGACGATGTAGTCGAGGATAAAATATATATTACAAAAAATATATTTTACAAAATATCATTGAGCCGTTTCCTGCCAGGAAGAGGCCAAACTTGGTGTGTTTTAAAAACGTTTTATATTTCTTACGCAACAACTGGCTGACATGTAATGGGAGTGCCGTGTGGTATATTTTCGGAATCAGCTCATGGAGTCCTTTCATTTGATACCCAACTCAATAGGTTTATGAGGAAAATAACATATTTTTTCATACAAAAAATTGATGACGTCATAGCTGGAAAATGTACCAGGTGGTGGGTGTCCACCCAAGTGTTACTTACCAAGACCCCTACTAAACTTTCCTGAAAAAAAATTCTCCATACGCGAACTTTCCTACAGGACTGTATTCAGGGAGCCGGGAGCTATACGTATATGTCACCGGGATATTGTGAAAACCGCAATATTACAATCTCACTAGTTAGATTAAGATATAACGGTAAATTGTGAATCGGATCACAATATCACGGCCTATTCTTGTATCTCCGAATAAAACCGATGATTTCTTCTGCTGCGAAGCATACTGCTACCCAGGGGGGAGCCTCGCTTCGCTAGGCTCTTTGACTGTAAATCAATCAAACCTGACCGAACCTAACATCGCTCGCTTCGCGAGCTCATTTATTTAGTGTTTGTCACTTCGCTTAGTGTTATTGTAATGTCACTAGCGAAATTGTAAACAATATGTTACAGTATTTAACCGCCTCCGTGGCATAATGGTTAGTCCATTCGCTTCACACCAGAAGGTCGCGGGTTCGATTCCGGCGGGGTCAACTTGTAAGACTCGGTTTGGTTGGTGGTACGGCATTTTCTAAGCCCGCCTGGCTAGCTACACCCATCTTATCTAAGTCTTGCCGCCAAACATCAGTGTTAACAACATTGATGTGTTTCGGCTTGAAGATAAGATAGCCAGTTCTCCATTGCATTGGGGAATCTTGGTAAGCCCGCTTCCACTTCAGCATCATCGTCACTTACCATCAGGTGAGATGATGCCAAGGGCTTACCAAATGTGAAAGTTCACAATCTTTCGAAAGTTCACAATCTCGCGAAATAGATTCAGTTAGATTATTATAATCTAATGGAATTTACATTGTTACGGTGACTTAAACGGTAAATTTAATTAAAATTACAATACACTAATAATCTGCGGCCGTATTCGCCAGGTAGTCCCTCCTGCCAATATTTGACGCTTGCTTGTTCTGAACCGCCTCCAGTTTGGGACATTCTGAAACAAATTATGTAAAAAAAATAGTTTTTTTTTTAAATCCACGATGACGCCGAAGACGGAAGCGGGCTTAGAAAGATCCCGTAACACAGGTAATATACTACTAATATTATTAATGTGAAATTTGTATGTATTTATGGATGTTTGTTACTCTTTCACGCAAAAACTTCTGAACGTATCTGGCTGAAACTTGGTAGGTACATAGATTAGGACCTGGATTAACATACAGGCTACTTTTTTCCACGTTCGTGAGCCGCTTGCGGCTCGGGCACTGCGCACCGTCGAAGACAGTCATAGAAACTATGTTCACGCGAGCGAAGCCGTTGGCAAAAGTTAGTTCATAATAATTTACCACGCTGAACACATTAAAAAAAGACTTCAATCGCAACAAGTACATTTTTTTATTTGTGTTTGTTAATTTCTAAACAAATACTTGACCGAATTTAAATGAATTTAAATGGAACCGCCCTGAAGGCATAACCTATCCAATAAAAAAACGTTATCGAAATCGGACTACTCTGTAAAAAGTTACACGTGGTCATACATGTACGGGTTGAGTTTCTGTAAAAACTTATGCGTGGTCATACATACATATACGGGTTGACTTTCTGTAAAAAGTTATGCGTGGTCATACATGTACAGGTTGAGTTTCTGTAAAAACTTATGCGTGGTCATACATGTACGGGTTGAGTTTCTGTAAAAACTTATGCGTGGTCATACATACATATACGGGTTGACTTTCTGTAAAAAGTTATGCGTGGTCATACATGTACAGGTTGAGTTTCTGTAAAAACTTATGCGTGGTCATACATGTACGGGTTGAGTTTCTGTAAAAACTTATGCGTGGTCATACATACATATACGGGTTGACTTTCTGTAAAAAGTTATGCGTGGTCATACATGTACAGGTTGAGTTTCTGTAAAAACTTATGCGTGGTCATACATGTACGGGTTGAGTTTCTGTAAAAAGTTATGCGTGGTCATACATGTACAGGTTGAGTTTCTGTAAAAACTTATGCGTGGTCATACATGTACGGGTTGAGTTTCTGTAAAAACTTATGCGTGGTCATACATACATATACGGGTTGACTTTCTGTAAAAAGTTATGCGTGGTCATACATGTACGGGTTGAGTTTCTGTTAAATACATCTGTGTAATACATCATCATCATATCAGCCAAAAGACGTCCACTGCAGGACAAAGTCCTGCCACGTACCAATGTGTTTTCTAACTTCGATTTCATGTGTACGTTTATCCGACGCTCTTACGGTGAAGGAAAACATCGTGAGGAAACCTGCACACTCCTGCGAAGAAACTCAAAGGTTGTGTATGAAGTCGACCAACCCGCACTGGGCCTGCGTTATCAACTAAGGCCCGATCGCCCTTATTCAGGGTAGGCTCGAGCCTCTCGATGGGGACGTATTTGAGCTGATATGATGATTATTTTAGGGACAGTAAAGTCCTCGAATAATCGCAGAGCTGGTCGTCGAGGAAACCTTGGGGGAGGGGGCTTTGTCCAGCAGTTTACCTACGTCTTTCGGCTGATATAACAATCATGATGAAACAATGGTAGTTGCAGCAGGGTGCTCATGAAATGGCAGCGGCGCTCCAATGACGACCTTGCTTATGGAAGTAGTTTCAGCTAACAGCTAACTGACTCGGTGGCTCAGCGGTTTGCTCTTGACTACTGATCCGAGAGTCGTGAGTTCGATCCCCACCCAAGGCAAACATTTGTGTGATGAGCAGATTTGTTTGCTCTGTGCCTGGGTGTTAAATATCTATTTATGTATGTATTTAAACGTATATAAGTATGTGCATCAGTTTCTGGTTCCCATAACACATGGAATCTTACTTTGGGGCCAGATGACCATGTGTGATTTGTCCCAGAATATTTATTTAACAGTTGCCCACACACCTGTGATCCTGTGGCCCAGCCCGCCGCAGTAGGAGCAGCCCTGGCCGTCGGGCGCGGGCACGTCCGGCTCCCCGATCATGTCCAGCAGGAACGAGGGCACCTGATGACATTACATCATTGTTATTATCTCATTAAGAAACAAATATTCGTATCTCCCTAGGTTATACACTATACAGGGTCTTAACAAAGGTATGCACTTGTTTTTAACTGAAGCTTGTACTCATGAAACTGAACAACATTCCCCAAGAAACCTGTAGTCAATTCGCAAAAACATTTTTTGGACTTCCCATACAAGTCGATTAGCTGGCGGGCAAACTTTTTTTGGAAGTTCAAAAATTTGTTTGCGAATTGTCCATGGGTTTCTTAGGGAAAGTTGTTCAGTTTCATGAGTGCAAGCAAGCTCCAGTTAAAAATAAGTGCATAGTTAAGACCTTATATAATAATAATAATGAAGCCTTTTATTTCCGAACTATTTGCATTTTTACATTAGTGTCTTAAAAAAATATAACTATATAAAACTAATTTAAAGAGAAACTTACATTCTGAAGACTAAAAACTGTACTTGTATTATAAAATATCTCTTGTTTCGGTTTGCCTTACGGCAAAGGCCTCCTCCAGCTCTTTCCATTGTTTTCTGTCTGCCGCTACTCTCATCCAAAGTGGTCCTAAGGTCATCCTCCCATCTTATAGCTTTGCGGCCTCGGCTCCTAGTGATACCCCTTGGGTACCATACTGTCACCAGTTTACTCCACTTTTCCTTCTTGCAGCGGAGCATATGACCAGTCCACCGCCATTTAAGTTGGTCCATGCGTGACAATATGTCTGTTAGTTTGGTTTTGCACCTGATGTCTTTACTTTTAACTTTGTCTATTAGTTTCAAACCTAGCATGCTTCTTTCCATGCTTCTCTGGCAACTTGCTAGTTAGTCCCTATGGCGTTTCGTCAGAGCCCAGGTTTCGCAGCCGTATGTAATGCAGGGTAGAATACAGGTATTGAACGTATTTTTCTTTATCTTCATGCTCAGTTCCTTACTTTTCATGATTTCTTTTAATGCCCAATACTTTTTCCACCTAGTCGCAATTATTTTTTCTACTTCTTTGGACATTTGGTCATTTGGCGTTATTATTTGGCCTAGGTACACATATTCCTCTACATATTCGAGTTTCTGACCGTTTATGGTTATGTCTATAAGTATTGAGTTGGTCATCATTTTAGTTTTGCTTGTGTTGATTTCTAGCCCTACTTCTCTACTTCTGTTTACTAGGGTTTGTGTCATGGATTCCAGTATCAGTGGATCCTCTTCCAATATGACTAGGTCGTCTGCAAATCTTAGGTTATTCAGTCGTGCTCCATTTATATTTAGCCCTAGATGTTGCCATCCCAATTTTCTGAACATTTGTTCAAGCACTGCTGTAAACAGCTTTGGTGAGAGTGGATCACCTTGCCTGACGCCCCTATCGATTGGAAAAATATCTCCTGTAGATTCTAGCCTGACTCTAGCTTTGCTTTCACTGTAAATATTTTTGATGATATTGATGTAAACATTTTGAATCCCCTGTTCTTTTAGACTTTGCCTAGAATCTTTAAAAAAATGTTGAACTTCCCAGACTAAGTTGGCTGATCGAGTTAGTATGGGAGAGCCATTTTTTTTTGCGATTTGACTATGGGTTCCATGGGGAAAGTTGTTCAGTTTCATGGGTAGAAGCACCAGTTAAAACAGTTTCAGCTAATTTTGTTACACCTTATATATAGTTGCCGTGTGAAATTGTAGGAATCTAGGAATCCGCCAAACCTAAAATACATACTCATACATAAATACTGATCTACTTGATTTTGCACTCACCTTTACTACTTCTTACACACACATTCAATACTAATCTACTACAACGAATCAACGAAAAGATTGTGTCAACAAGCAAATACTATTGATCATGACATACTGCTTGGGTTGTTGGGTTCCCTCAACATGTCGCCGCCGGTAATTGATTGGTTCCGCAGTTACCTGCAAGCTCGCCGACAACGCATACGCATTGAAGATTCCTTTTTATCTTGGTTATCCACTAGTGCTGGCGTGCCGCAGGGTGGCGTTCTTTCAAATTCGCTATTTTTATTAATTCTGTTTCCCTTCAGATCTCCTCTTCCTATCATCTATATGCAGATGATCTACAAATTTACACACAGGCATCTTTAGATGACCTTTCATCTGCCATTAAGACTACTAATGCTAATCTTAACGTCATATCAGAGTGGAGCAAATCTTATGGCTTAAAAGTCAATCCAATGAAGACGCAATGTATCCTGATTGGCAGTCCGTATTTTGTCTCTAGGATAGATTATTTTAATTTGCCTACTATTACTTTCGACGGTGTTACTGTTCCTTTCAGTACAAAAGTAAAAAATCTAGGAGTTTTCGTTGACCAAACCCTGTCTTGGGTCCCCCAGATTGCTGAGGTTAGTAGGAAGATGTTTGCTTCAACCCGTTCTCTCAATCGATTGCGCAATTTTCTTCCAACAGCCAACAAAATTGCTATAGCCCAATCCATTCTTCTTCCCATTCTAGATTACGCTGACACGTGTTATCTTGATCTCAATGTTGATCTCCTAAATAAGCTAGAACGATTACAAAATCTAGCCATTCGGTTTATTTATGGACTGCGCAAATATGACCATGTATCCGAGTACCGAAGGGAGCTACAGTGGCTTTCAGTACGTTGTCGAAGGGACGCCCATTCTCTTGCTCTTCTCTATTCAGTGCTTTTTGACCCTCGTACTCCCTTTTATCTTAAAAACCGTTTCCAATACCTCTCCTCCTCTCATAGTCGACCTCTACGATCTGAAAATTCACTTCGCCTTGTTGTACCTACTCATTCTACCAATTTCTACTCTGATTCCTTCACTATACGTTCCATAAGCCTGTGGAACTCTCTCCCTGATTCCATTCGTAATTCCCCTTCCCTTAATATATTTAAATCTAAAGTTAAAGATCACTTTCTAGCGCTATAAATTTCATAAATCTGTTTAATCTCCTACATATTATCTTTAGTTGTTCTCATCATCATCATTAATGTGGTTATGTATGTACTTACTATACTATATATGTTATGTATGTATGTTTTATGTATATGTATTTTTATGTATATGTATTTTAGTTTATATCATTTATTTCTACTTATATATTGACGTGTATTACGTAGTTTAAGATTGGATATTTTTTTTTATTTTTTTTTTCTCTATGAATTTGTTTATTGCCCACTACTACCCCACAATAATGATTTCTCATATTTCCTGCACCTAAAGGTTGTCTGGAAGAGATCGCTTGTTAGCGATAAGACCGCCTATATGTACAACTTCCTTAATCATTGTATCTTTTTTTTTTCTTATGTTGTGCAATAAAGTGTTTTCAATCAATCAATCAATCAAAAAAAATCATGCATATTCCCATACATTAACCACAAATATACTAATGACTGTCTAGCAGAAGCTCAGAGACGATTGTCGAATCGCCGGGACCGGGGGAGTTCGTCTATTGTTTATATTTTTTTAATTACAATTGGTAAGGCACTGACATCATCTCACCTGATGTAAAGTTACGATGATGCCAAGATGGAAGCAGGCTTACCAAGATTCTCCAATGCAATGGGGAACTGGCTAGTAGCTATATTATCTTCAAGCCGGAACACATTACTGCTGTTAACATTGATGCTTGGCGGCAACACTTAGATAAGATGGTGGTAGCTAGCCAGACCAAACCAAGTCATATAAAGTTAGACTCGGCCGGATGTAAAGCTAATAGACTTAACCATATTTACGCCTCGGAGGCGGTTATATATACAGGGTGAAACATAAAAGTGCATTTCTAATTTAAGGTGGGGCTTAAACTCATTACACTGAACAACTTTGACGAAATCACAAAAAAAAAATTTTGCCTTCCCAAGTTCCCATACAAAGTTGGCGAATCAGTGGATCGATTTGTATATGGCGTCGGTTCTTTTGCAATTTTGTCAAAATTCTAGAACAAACTCAAAAATCGTGTTCTATATTACCAAACATTATCACGCATTATAGTTAGTCGCAAAAAAACAACTGACAACGCGTTCAAGAATCTTCATATATTTTAGTGTAGATACGTAATTTTCTGATTAACTTTCCTCAGCAAATTATTATCAGGTACTAGCTGTCCCGGCGAACTTCGTTCCACCATACACTACATTACACTACCCTAACCTGCCCTACACTACACTACCCTACCATACTTATGAATCTTCTCCTGACAATAACAAACTCAACAAAAAAAGAATTAGCGAAATCGGTGCAGCCATTCTCGAGTTTTGTGGTACACATTTAGCGATTCATTTTTATTTATATAGATTATTGTTATTACCTATGTATAAGTGAGCTCTCTGTTACAATAAAAAAATGTTTCTTTTCTTTTTTGTGTTGTTTCTGTGAAATAAAGGTTTTTCTATTCTATTTCAATGAGCCAGCGGTCTCGTAGTACGCTGTCGTCGGCAGCTCTCCTGAGTAGGGTGGAAGCCAGTCTCTGGCCACCAGTGCGACCGGTTCCACTAACTGGTTATATAAATAGTAGCAAATAACCTCGATATCGCGTTTTAGAAACATACCTTCTGACCAGCTTCCCTCAGCAAATGAGCCAGGTCTCTCAGTACGCTGTCGTCGGCCGCTCTCCCAAGCAAGGTGGAAGCCACCCCCTGGCCGCCAGCGCGACCGGTTCTGCCGATGCGGTGCACGTAGTTTTCAATGTCCTCCGGCATGTCATAGTTGATAACGTGTTGGATGTTGGGGAAGTCGAGACCTGGGTAGGGAACCGAGTAATTAATAATTATTCATCATCATCATATGAGCCGAATGACATCACAGCTGAACAAAAGCATCTCCCAAGAATATCCACAACAACCTGTTCTGCGCTGCCCGCCACTAGCGGCTTCCTGCGACCTTCGTCAGGTCGTCGGTCCACGAGTGGGAGGCCTGCTTGACCTCGCCTTACAGTGCGCGGTCGCCACTCGAGAAACAGGTCATTATTAGGTAAGTTAAATACTGAAATACATGACTGACCCAGTGGTCCATGATCAGGACAAGCGTCTTGGCGGCAAGACCTACCGCAGTTGGTCCTTGCCCCCGCCTCACGGTAAAGCGGCGTTGCCAGGAATAGCGGCCCTCACTATATGACCTGCTGTCCGTGAGTGGTGTCTGGTATATCCTAAACCTGGTAGTTTAGCGTATCTGGTAGATGTGCGAGAGGGCAGGCATCAGCTTTCTTACCTACAAGGTCGAGGGTTATTATGGGTCTGTGTCCCACCCTGGGCAAACATTCATGTAACGAACAGGTTGGTTTTCTGTAGCTGTTATTTATTTAAACGTACCATAGTCCAGGTATATCAGTCTCTGCCTCCCATAGTAGAGGTAATCCTAGTTTGGGGCCAGATGAACGTGTGTTAATTGTTACCGTAAATGTGTTATGCACTAACAAACAACATTTGAAAACACATACAATATATATAGTCGTATGGTACACATAAAATACCTGAAATTGCAATAATAGGGGATCGGACTGCTAGTCATTTGAGTTACTTTTTATGATCTGTCAAAAACGAAATTATGTTCTAAAAATGTTTGAAATTGATCAAATTCACAAAATAAGTTCGTCAATAAAGCTTAAAATGTATGACGTCACTCGTGGGGAGTGACGTCATACATTTTAAGCTTTATTGACGAACTTATTTTGTGAATTTGATCAATTAAAAATTGAAGACGTGATGGAAAAACAAAACAAGTAAGGTTTTTTGAAACTTCAAGAGGAGAGCAATTAAGGAATTCATATTTCAGATTTTTTTTTGATGCGGTCCGATCCCCTATTGCGGTAAATTAGCTTTTTTGATATGTTGTTGGGGTCCCCCTAGACAGTATTACTTCAGATTTGCAGCACTCTGAAATGTATGCGTGATGGATGAGTTATTGCTCAAAAACTGTTTTTTTTTTAACTTTTTTTTAGTTTTTTGCAAAAAAAATCCTCAAAGGGAGACTCTGACGAGGAAGGTTACTACCAATTTTTTAAAGGAGACAAAATGCCCGATAGTTTGAGCTGTAATACAGTTTTCTAGGTCTTATGGCTCCCAAGATACAGAGTTTCCAAAATTGAAATGTTTTTCAAAAAGTTGTAAAATAGGCAATGGTAAATTTTCAACCAAAATATCATGTATCATCTACCGGGAAAATAATGGGAAATGAAGTTGTAGCAAATTTAACTACTTCATTTTTAGACTACAGGTGTCTTCGTAGGCATGATAGTTTGTTCGATGACGACCATAAACCAAATCCCTAAAATTGAGTGTTATGGGGAAGTTTCAATAAAACTACCAGAATTCATCTCAATGTGTTTATTATCTATTTACTATGCTAATCCTAACTTAATTCAAGTGTGAAAAAGAGAAATTAACAAAAATATTCATAAAAACCTTATACTATTTTACAAGTAACTAGACTCACCACCTTGGTTGGGTTAACGTACGCATCTTCTTTGAGGGCCCAGGAGTATCAATATAAACTTAGACGATGGGGGAGATGTCAATGGAGGTTGGTGCCCAATTGCCCATCTGATGAGCACGAGAGCCATCAAACACTTCTTTTTTAATAGCACCATCGGGGTCATCTCCATCTTCTTCTACATCCTCGATTGGTGGGACATTCGTGCACTCACTCCCATTACAATATTGGCAGAGTGTAGAGCACTTCCTGCAAGAGCAAGACCCAGTACAACCTTTCTTGCACTTGCAGGATAGGCTTTTTAGAAGTAATTGAGGGGATGGGGGCATGGATGTCGTGATTGGCATCAAACCCGAGTCTTGCACCCGCAACCACTGCTGAACCTGGTGATAGCTCCTGAATGAATGAAACTTGGCTGCGTCTTTGGTAGGTGCAAGGCGAGGTAAATTAATTTTGGTTCTCGCTGATGCTCTTACAAATAGGTTATAGCGCAGAGTGTTGAGAGCTTTTCGGCCATCTACGCCATAGAGAACAATTACAAATGCCTCGCCTGCACTCTCGATCTGTTCTGGAAGGGAATCTGGCTGCAGGAACACTTGCAGCTGTTGAATGAGGTCAGGATTTTGTTGAAGCACATTAATAAACTTTAGTTTTCCCTGCCCAAAAAGGGCAAAGGTGGTATCACACCCACTGAATGCATGGAGGAAAAGTATAATGCCTAGTGGAAGGCCATGATGATTGAATGAGGTGGAGAAAAACTGGGTGGGATCTGACCCTCCTCTGTCTTTTATGAAGACGTACATTGGCATAGGTGGAGCCTAGTTCATGAAGAATGCTGAATAAATCAATGTCCTCTCCAAAAATGATGACATTGGTAAACGCTTCATTGCACTTTTTGAAATTGCCGTCTCCACAATCAATACATCGGCATCCTCTTCTACTTGCTTGGCTTCCACTCCGTGCTTTTGGAATTCATCCATCAACATTCTTATGAGGCGTCCCTTGTTGCTTCCATTGGACAGGAATTTCTCCTGGGGTGCTTTGACAATGGTGTGCCTCTCGAATAATATACTCCCTGACAATGATCGGTAGCGGAGAGATCGCTCAGCACTTTTAGTGTTTTTAAGAGCTGCATTATCAGGGTACCCATCGAAAACCACGGAGACATTAGAACCGAACTGGTTGATAACAAAAGAAGTGTATCCAGTGAGAATTGCTTGGATAGAGGTATTAGGATGCTACATAACTTTGTGCAGGAGATACCCACCGTCGATCACAATGAAGTTATCACATTCATCATCATCATCATATCAGCCACAAATCGTCCACTGCTGGACAAAGGCCTCCCCCAAGGATTTCCACGACGACCGGTCCTGCGCTGCCCGCATCCATCGGCTTCCCGCGACCTTCACCAGGTCATCGGTCCACCGCGTGGGAGGCCTGCCTACGCTACGTTTTCCGGTGCGCGGTCGCCACTCGAGAACTTTACTGCCCCATCGGCCATCTGTTCTACGAGCTATGTGCCCTGCCCACTGCCACTTCAGTTTAGCGATTCTGTGAGCTATGTCGGTTACTTTAGTTCTCCTGCGGATCTCCTCGTTTCTGATTCGATCACGCAGAGAAACTCCGAGCATAGCACGCTCCATTGCCCTTTGGGTGACCTTGAGCCTTCTTATGAGGCCCATAGTAAGCGACCATGTCTCAGTTCCGTAAGTCATCACTGGCAACACACACTGGTCAAAGACCTTAGTCTTGAGACACTGCGGTATTTGGGACGTGAAGATATTGCGAAGCTTCCCGAACGCTGCCCAGCCGAGTTGGATTCGTCGATTGATCTCTTTCTTGAAGTTATCACATTGCTTTAACGAAATGTTTGTACTAACAGTCTCAAAGGCAGCATAAAAGTTTGATTTCTTCCCTTTCCTCATTCCTTCTTCTGTAAATAATCCCAAAGGGTTATGGTGCAAGTTCAAACTTAAAGTGTTCTTTTAGTTGCTCATCAGATCTTTTGGTTATGCAAACTCTCTGAATAATCGTGAGAGGATCCACATTTACTTGCCTGTTCATCATTTTAACCGAGCTGCTGTGTGAAGCCAGGGAGGTCACTCTGTCCTTAAGTTTAATTTTAACTGTTCCAAACGTTGCTCCAACAATTTGCTTGACTCCTTCCGATCCCAGTTCATGTGCTACGTGACTGTTAACCTCTGGGTCTGCGATTACTCCACTGCTAATGGAAACTAGCGTTTCATTAGGTAAAAACGGAGGGTTTTTAAGGTTGGTTAAAAAGTTTTTTTTCTTCAATATACCTGATATTTTGGTCGAAAATTAAAAAAAGCAAATTTCAGGAACCCTGTATCTTTATTTATTTATTTAGGAAAATCAAATATTAAAAACAGTACAGATTTTTATGATAGGCCTTTATTGATTTTCACGAACATTACCTAAACAGTATAAGTCGTGCAAAAGTGAACAATATAGCAGTTATATAGGCAAGTATCAATTAAAAATTACAAAATATTTTGTTCATTAATTACTTAAATAATTAGGATTAGAATTAACTTAGGAGCTATAAGACATAGAAAACTGATTTAAAGCTCAAACTGTTGGGAATTTTATCTCCTTTAAAAAATCATACTGACCTTTCTCGTCAGAGCCTGCCTTTGATTTTTTTTTGCTTAAAACTAAAATAAGTTCAAAAAATTTATGGTTTTTCAGCAACAACTCAACCCGCGTACATTTTAGAGTGTTGCAAATCTGAAAAAATAATGTCTAGAGGGACCCAAACAACACATCAAAAAAGCAAGTTTACCGCAATTATTGCAATTTCAAATGTAAGATATGACTAACCTACAATATTATAGGCAGTTCGCTTCCGTTGCACCGAATGCTACTAAGAAAAGACATGCCAATTGATATTATTTTATTTGCTTCACTTTTTGGACGCATGTAACCTATCTATGTAAGAGCGTCGGTGGCGTAATGGCTAGTGCCGCCGCGTCCTGTCCGGGAGGTCGTGGTTCGAACCTGCCACGGACCAATGTGATTTCGAATTGAGATTTCATATGTATACGTTCATCCGACGCTCTTACGGTGAAGGAAAACATCGTGAGGAAACCTGCACACGCCTGCGAAGAAACTCGCAGGTTGTGTGTGAAGTCGACCAACCCGCCTTGGGCCCGCGTGGTCGATACTAAGGCCCGATCGCCCTAATTCAGGGTAGGAACGAGCCCCTCGGTGGGGACGTATAGGATCCCATTTTTTTTAAATTGACTATGGGTTCCTTGGATAAAGTTGTTCAGTACGATGAGTAGAACCCCCAGTTAACGGGTCCTACACACCATTTTTTTACACCCTGTATAACATATCTCTGTTTGTCCCGGTATATTTTTTTTTATATTTACTAAAATAAAAAATACCGTAATTTTTCAGTATTAAAAATAAATCATAAAATATTATTCAGCATATTTGCATACTTTTTATAATATCTGAAAACGATATTTGTTTGATTCATTCCTTATTTTTTAATATTTTATTTAAGCAAATAACAAAATTAGTTCGTCAAAAACTTTACATATTATTTTGTGTAACACGAAAAGTTTCGAACATAATATCGATTTTGACCGACGACAAAAAGTAACTGGTTTGAAAATATCGTATTGGTACTGTTTAAAAAATTAAGGTATTATTTTTTTAATGAATATAATACTATTTTAGTAAACTATTGGATTATTTTTTATTTTTAATCACTGGTGGTTTTTTACGTTTTTTGAAATGTTAAAAAGCGATGACGTCGCAGGTTCAACCACTATGAAAAAAAAAACCGGCCAAGTGCGAGTCTGAACCGCACACGAAGGGTTCCGTACCATCATCCTACTATTTCTTCACGTTTAAAAAAAAACATTTTTTGTATGGAAACCACCTTTTCACTTTTTCTAATTTTGTTATGCACTATTCTGTTATTTTAAACGCCTCTGTATCATAGCGGAAAGCCACTTGATTCACACATCGATACGCGCGAAAAACATAACCTTGTTTGCAGTCGGCTAAAAATGTATACTAATATAATAAAGAGGTAAAGTTTACAAGTTTGGACGCAAGTAAGAGGTAAGTACCTTATCTTGGAATTACTGTATCCGTTTACAAAAATTCCTTTACTAATATTTAGAATGGACCTTCAGGAGAGGATTAACCTAGGCTGAGTCATCATCATCATATCAGCCGAAAGTTGTCCGCCGCTGGACAACGGCCTCCCCCAAGGATGTTCACAACGACCGGTCTTGCGCTGCCTGCATCTAGCGGCTTCCCGCGAACTTCACCAAGCCGTCGATCCACTGCGTGGGAGGCCAGTCTACGCTACAGGTTAAATAACCTTATACAATGAAAACTGCATAAATAATGACCCCTCTTTTTTTGGACAGTCGGATAAAATTGTATCCTATATGTCACTCAGGGATATCAAGACAAATTGTATCCTATATGTCACTCAGGGATATTAAGACGAATTGTATCCTATACGTCACTCAGGGATATCAAGACAAATTGTATCCTATATGTCACTCAGGGATATCAAGACGAATTGTATCCTATATGTCACTCAGGGATATCAAGACTAATTTATCGCCTCGACCTCGCACTTCAAAATCCATTGTGGCTACAGGCAAAGAAACATACATACATACACCTGAAAAAATTACCTTCCTTTTGGACAGGTGGGTAAAAAAACGGCTCGCGCACCGCACTCATTCGAAATCCACGCAGGCGAAGCCGCGGGTTTAAAAAATACTCAATAACTTATATAATGCACCGGAAAACGTAACCTGGTGAAAATCGCAGGAAGCCGATGGATGCGGGCGGCGCAGGACCGGTCGTCGTGGAATTCCTTGGAGGAGGCCTTTGTCCAGCAGTGGACGTTTCTTCGGCTGATGTGATAATGATGTACAGGGTATACAAAATCTTAAACCACCCAAAATAGTGTCTCACCCTTGCTGGCGACGTCGGTGGCGACGAGCACATCTTTCTCCCCCCTCCTGAACGCCTCCACTGCCCTCGATCTCTCCTCTTGATCCTTGCCACCGTGGATGGCTACGGCTTCCACACCTGTTCAACAAATATTTACAGTTAAGCTGTCGTTTAGAAGCGTCGGTGGCTCAACCGGTAACGACTCGGTCCTCCTAACCAGAGGTGCCCGGTTCAAATACGGACGGCCAATGTACCAAGGAGTTTTCGAAACTTACGTACATATACTCACCGATTGCTTTAACGGTGAAGGAAAACATCGTGTGGAAACCTGCACACAACTGCGAAGAACTCGAAGGTTGTGTGTGAAGTCGACCAACCCGCACTGGGCCCGCGTGGTCGACTAAGGCCCGATCGCGCTAATTCAGGGTTTACTCGAGCCCCTCGGTGGAGATATATGACCTGATATGATGAAGCTATCGTTTAACAATTAATCATTTGCGTCTCATCATCCAAGGATTCCCACAAAGATCCGTCCTGCGTTACCCGCTTTCAGCGTCTTCCCGCGACCTTCACCAGGCCGTCGGTCCACCGAGTGGAAGGCCTGATTACGTTACGTCTTCCGGTGCGCGGTAACCACTCGAAAAATTTGCTGCCGGACGGTCATCTGTTCTACGAGCTATGTGCCCCGCCCACTGCCACTTTTGCGTCTATAACAGGAGATTTAAACGCCTTTGTGGAGATGGCGTAGTGGTTGGTCAAGTCACTTCACACCAGGAGGTCACGAGTTCGATTCCCGGTGGGGTCTAACTTTGTAAGACTCGGTATGGTTGGTGGTAATGGTATGGTATGTTTGATGACAAATTTGTGCATCAATACCTTTTATTTAAAAAAAAAATTGAGCAAATCGGTTGGATAGAACGGCAGGACGGACTCGGATTAGCTTTAATATTTTATTTAATAATTATAATATATATATATATAAATGTATCTCTATTTCCCTTAGTCATCGCAGCACGCGTGAACGGCTGGACCGATTTCGATAATTCTTTTCTTGTTGAGTTTGTTATTGTCAGGAGAAGGTTCTTATGTAGGGTGGGGTAGGGTAGTGTATGGTAGTGTAGTGTAGGGTAGGATAAACGTACATATGTAGGGTAGGGTAGTTTAGGGTAGTGTACTGTAGTAGGGTAGTGTAGTGTAGGGTAGGGTAGTATAGTGTGGTAGGGTAGTGTAGTGTAGGGTAGGGTAGTGTAGTGTAAGGTTGCACGAAGTTCGCCGGGACAGCTAGTTTAATACATTGAGAAAGGCGAAAGTTAGGTGATTTCCAATGCTTGAGGACAAAACTCTGCATTAATACCTATCATTTAAAAAAAAGCAAAACGGCTGGATAGAACGGCCAGACGGACACGTATTACATTCTAGAGGGAGCGAGGTGCGCGAGCCGGTAGCAGCTAGCGAGGGTGATTTCTAATGCTCATTAAAAACAATAAGCAAATCAGTGTGATTTCTATCACTTTCTAGCCCAACGGACTCGCATTAGATTTCAGAAATTCTTTTAATATATAGATTATTTGCGGCACTATACACACACTGTGAAAATCTCAACTGTCTGCCTATTACGGTTCATGAAATACAGCCCGCTGACAAACGGACGGACAGCGCAGGCTTAGTAATAGCAATGTATATATATTAGTACTAACATACAGTATGGACACTCCCTGCCGCTCTATAGATTGACACCCCACCCCCTTCATCCAGATTGATACAGATTGGTTACAGTTTGGTTATCGAACGTATAGGATTTCGCCGCCATTTTGTTTGTTTCGTCATTCCTTTTTGAAGTGTCATTTCTGGCCCGTGGTATGAAGTGTCCAGGGTGTGGTAATAGGGTCCCGTTGTCACCCTTTGGGTAGAGAACCCTAAAAAAGTGCCACACATCGAGAAAGAAAGAATAATAGTGCTAAAAGTAGTCTAAAGACAAACCTTTTAGCAGCAAGTATTCGTGGATAGCGTCGACATCCTGCTTCCTCTCGGCGAAGACCAGCACCGGCGGAGGGGTCTTCTGCAGACACTGCAGTAGATGCACTGTTCGCGCCTCCGCCTACAAATTAAATAATTGAAAATGTTAAAAACCGACTTCCATCGCAACAACTTAGTAGATTTTAGCATTATTATTATTGGTTTTTGTTAATTTTCTAATAAAGTACTACACCGATTTTGATAAAATTTATACGGGGCCACACGGGAAGCACTAGCTTAAAATTAAATAATTGAAAACGCTAAACACGTTAAAAACCGACTTCCATCGCAACAACTTAGTACATTTTAGCATTATTATTATTGGTTTTTGTTAATTTTATAATAAAGTACTACACCGATTTTGATAAAATTTATACGGGGCCACACGGGAAGCACTAGCTTTCAAATAAAAAAAAGAATCATAAAAATCGACTTCCATCGCAACAACTTAGTACATTTTAGCTTTATTATTATTGGTTTTTGTTAATTTTCTAATAAAGTACTACACCGATTTTGATAAAATTTATACGGGGCCACACGGGAAGACAAATAAAAAAAAAGAATCATAAAAATCGGTTAACCCAGTCAAAAGTTCTGAGGTAACACACATAAAAAAAACATACAGTCGAATTGAGAACCTCCTCCTTTTTGGAAGTCGGTTGGAAAGACCTTAGTCTTCACCCATGTTAAAATTCAGTACAGGTCGCGCCAAACTTTATTACTGGTCTGAAGTGTGATGCCAGTGCTCACTGCGCCGGTATAACCGAGCATTAGGTACCTTCATAATATTTACGTCCCACTAACACCCAAAGTTTGCAACTGCGACGCGTCTTGCGACCAACTTCAGAGTCGTAATGAAGTTTGGCGGGACCTATACAAGTTCTCATCTAAATGTAAACTCGTTTTTTGTAACTGTAAACCATACAAATTGCTAATCAGCTTGCTTTAGCATATGATGATGTTGAACATCATCACATCAGCCAAAAGACGTCCACTGCTGGACATAGGCCTCCCCCAAGATGGGTGGTTTTGCCGTATCGTCACGCGTGGCAGTCGGGTTGGCGATTGCAGTGTGCGATGAGTTGGGACAGTACGCAGAAAGGACGCTGCTGCCCATCCTCCCTTATTCGTCTGTGCACTAGTTATTTTTAAATAGGGATGACAACATCAGAAATAAATTATGAACTCTTGATCACCAAATTGCCTTCCTACTGAAACTTCGGAAAACTTTACTCGTTTTGTTTTCCATCAATTCTTCGATTTTTAATTCACCAAAATCACAAAATGAGTACACAAATGACGCTGCTAAACTATGACGTCACGCCTAGGTATTTCAAACATTTTTAGAACAAAATGTCGTTTTTGACAGATAAAAAGTAACTCATATGACTAGCATTCGTCATCCCTATTGTCGTTGTTTTTATCAGTGTTTGTGACGATCGATTGTATTCTGGTTAGGTGCCGTTAACTGGGGCTTCTACCCATTATACTGAACAACTTTTGTTCTATGACTGCTGAAATCGCAACTTTTTTTAAAATTCTTCATATAAATCGATCAGCGGACCGACAAATTTTGTGCTTTTTTGTATGGAGCGTCCAAGTTTCTTTTAGAATTGACTATGGGTTCCTTGGGGAAATCTGTTCATTATAATGAGCAGAATGACCAGTTAACGGGACTTACACCAATTTTGTAACAGCCTGTATGAAATAAATATAAAAATGAGATCATATCAGCTCATATACGTCCCCACCGAATAAGGGCGATCTGGCCTAAGTCGACCACGCGGGCCCAGTGCGGGTTGGTCGACTTCACACACAACCTGCGAGTTTCTTCGCAGGGCGTGTGCAGGTTTCCTCACGATGTTTTCCTTCACCGTAAGAGCGTCGGATAAACGTACATATGAAATCTAAATTCGAAATCACAATGGTACGTGGCAGGATTGGAACCACGACCTGCCGGACAGGAGGCGGCGGCCCTAGCCGTTACGCCACCGATCTCATTTGAGATAAAACAAAAATAATTGTAAATAAATATTTCATAATGTTGTCGATGCAATTAAGTTGTGATACCTTGACGGGCTCCAACTCCTGGCGCACGTTCAGCGAGGCTGCACCCGCGCGACCCACGTTCACCGTTATCGGCTTCACCAGCGCAGATCTGTGGAGACAAACACGAATAACTATCTGTCAAGTACCAAAATAACATTGCAACAGCATAGCTAACTGCATTAAACACTGATTTTATAGATAGATAGATAAAACATTTATTCAAAGCTACATGAATTACAATTTATACACAAAAATAAAATATTAAAAAAAAAAAAACTGACTTATATGACATACTTTATAAACACAATACCGAAATAATAAAAAAAAAACCACTATAACATTATTTCTCTAACAAGATAATGTTACAAAGTTTTTTTTCCATTACGACACAAGTAATTCCAAAAGTTTATATCACCAACGAAGTTCCATATATTTTTTTTTTATTGGAACGCACATGCGGTTCGCGCTATTTATACAGCATTACAAAAAGTTTTCATTCCAATTTTTGCTTGTCTGTGACCGCAGCGTCCGCTTTAACGCATGCGCGGTGATGTACTAGGTTTTGGCGCCATTAATTGAATACGTTTTGTTGTAGTTACTGAATTTCGTGGATAATTTTCATTCTTGCTTAAAAATGTTTGAGATCAGTAAAAGCATTGCTTTTACCTGTCTGTGACAGCGTCCGCTTCAGCGCAAGCGCGGTGATGTGCTGGGATTTAGCGCTATGACACGTTTTGTTGTAGGTACGTTTTATTTTGTTGTTCATGGGTTTTTTTTTCTTACTCTTTTAACTTTGATCTTTGTTGTTTAGTTGATTCAATCTCAATATATGAGATTAGATAAAATAGTGTATGAAACTGCACATAACTAGGTATGCAACAGTTTCATAAACTTCTATTATTACATTCCCTTTGACATAAATTATGAGTTATTGTTTACTAAATTGCCCCCCTACTAAAATTTCATAAAAAATAAATATTCGCTTTGTTTCTCAAAACTTCTTAAATTTTTACAAGGTTCATATTAGCTTGCCGTGTTGGTAAGTTAATCTGTCTGTCTGTCTATTAGTTTGGGACAAATCTTGGAAGCTAAATTAGAACCACTTTCCGATTGAGCTGAATTTTTGCATACACGTTAAGTTTGGATAATATATGTATGCATACATGGTAAGCTAAGTGACGTCATTCTAAATCCAATATGGCCGTCTCCCAGAGATGGCGTACTAGTTTTTTTTATGCACCCCCATGATATGGGTATCAAATGAAATGGTTTTGTGTGAAGAATACGAAACAATTAAAAATATTTTCAAATTAAAACTTCTACCTTAAAGTTTATAGGTTTCTCGAAAATTATTAACTATACTTCGTTCCAGATAGCAATAGACAAGATTGCATGCAAAAAAAATTAATTCTGCATACAATCATGTCCATTGCTATTTGAAACGAAGTACACCAATGACGCTGAACAGCTATGACGTCACTCCTTACTGTTCCAAACATTTGGAATTGGCGCGTTTATTATATAGCTTCAAAGTTACTTGCAATTTTAGGCTTTTAAAATTGACCTCTTAGTCGCCAAAATGTCTATTAATTTTAGGCAAAACGACCGTAAACTTAACCAACGTTACTGTAACATAACAAAAATTACTGTAACTTTACCCAACCTTACTGTAATGTAACCTAACAAAAATACAGTAGTCTTATCCAAAAACTACTGTAACTTAACCCAAAAATAACTGGTGCGGCCGGCGGGAATGCAAGCTGCCTAGTCAGCGCTATACCTGTATGCCTACATACTGTTAGTTTCTTCATCATCATCATCATATCAGCCGAAGGACGTCCACTGCTGGACATAGGCCACCCCGAGGATCTCCACGACGACCGGTTCTGCGCTGCCCGCATCCAGCGGCTTCCCGCGACCTTCACCAGGTCATCGGTCCACCGAGTGATGGGAGGCCTACCTACACTACGTTTTCCGGTACGTGGTCGTCACTCGAGAACTTTACTGCCCCAACGGTCATCTGTTCTACGAGCAATGTGCCCCGCCCGCTTATATAAAGTCGAACAAAATTTGCTAAAACTATTTAAACTGGTGCTTCTACCCATAAAACTGAACAACTTTCCCCATGAAACCCATAGTCAAATATCAAAAAAGAAATTGAACTTCCGATACTAAGTTGGCTGATCAGCTGATCGAGTTAGTAAGGGAGAGCCAATTTTTTTTGCGATTTGACTATGGGTTCTATGGGGAAATTTGTTCAGTTTCACGGGTAGAAGCACTGGTTAAAATCATCATCATCATCATCATATCAGCCGAAGGAAGTCCACTGCTGGACATAGGCCTCCCCCAAGGATCTCCACGACGACCGGTTCTGCGCTGCCCGCATCCAGCGGCTTCCCGCGACCTTCACCAGGTCATCGGTCCACCGAGTGGGAGGCCTGCCTACACTACGCTTTCCGGTGCGTGGTCGCCACTCGAGAATTTTACTGGTTAAAATAGTTACAGCTAATTTTTTACACCTTATATACTTTGCCTAGAGCCTTCTATGAGGCCCATAGTAAGCCCATAGTAGTACGTAGTACCTTAGCCAATGTTTATGTAACCTATTAAAAAATACTGTAACCTTATCACTGACTCGTTGGCGCAGTGATTACTGCTCTTGACTGCTGATCCGAGAGTTGTGGGTTCGATCCCCACCCAGGGCAAGCATTTGTGTGATGAACAGATTTGTTTGCTCTGTGTCTGGGTGTTAAATATCTATTTATGTATGTATTTAAAAGTATATAAGTATTTATATCAGTCTCTGGTTCACATAACACAGGGAATCCTACTTTGGGGCCAGATGACCATGTGTGATTTGTCCCAGAATATATTTTATATATATTTTACTGTAATCTTACAAAAACTACCATAACCTTACCTGGCAAAGTTTTGTATCTTTTTAGGCATAGTAGCAGAGAAGAGCAGCGTTTGTCTCTGGCCAGTGAAGTACGAGAATATTGTCCTAACGTCTTCTTCGAAACCCATATCGATCATGCGATCCGCTTCATCCATGCAGAGATAGCGGCATACGTTTAGACGTACCTAGTGAAAATTAAAGTTTTTTTTTAATTCACAATTGGTAAACCCTTGACAACATCTCACCTGGTGGTAAGTGACGATGTAGCCGAAGATGGAAGCGGGCTTACCAAGATTCCCCAAAGCAATGGGGAACTGGCTATCTTATCTTCATGCCGGAACACACCAATGATATCAACATTGATATTTGGCGGCAAGACTTAGATAAGATGGTGGTAGCTAGCCAGGCGGGTTTAGAAAATGCCCTACCACCAACCAAACCGAGTCTTACAATTGACCCCGCCGGGAATCGAACCCGCGACCACCTGTGTAAAGCCAGTGAACTTTGCCTCTGAGCTACGGAAGCGGTTGAAATCGCAAAAAAATAGTATACAAAGGAATGGACTCTTTTGGGTGGTATTTAATTGCGCAGTTAAATTGGGCGGTAAGATATTTAGCAGCAAGCTATTTTAAGCAGTTAAAAATAAAAAATGGGCGATAGCATCTTTACTTATTACTCATATTATTAATCCGAAAGTACGTGTGTCTGCTTGTTACTCTTTCACGCTAAAATTACTCAACATATTTTACAGAAACTTAACATAATGCTAGTAAAGGCTAGAGAAAACTATAAGAATGCATAGCTCCCGAGGGATCTGGGAAATACTTAAGTGCACTTTCGCAAGCCGCTTGCGTCTCGCGCAACGCGCACTCTTGACTACATTCAATTCATTAAAAACAATATCTACGCGGGTGAAGTCTGGTAGCTAGTAAGTAGTAAAAGAATATGGGAAGTGGCAGTTTAAAAATTTCATAGACGGTTTAAATAAACATTTGGGCGATAAAATGGTTGATTGGGTGGTAAGAATAATGTATGGTTTAACGGATAGAATAAAGGTACAAACGAATTCTAACTAATTCTGACTAAGTTCTTTGATAGGTATTATTATTATATCAGCTCATATACGTCCCCACCGAGGGGCTCGAGCCTACCCTGAATCAGGGCGATTAGGCCTTAGTCGACCACGCGGGCCCAGTGCGGGTTGGTCGACTTCACACACAACCTGCGAGTTTCTCCGCAGGCGTGTGCAGGTTTCCTCACGATGTTTGCCTTCACCGTTAAAGCAATCGGTAATGATATGTACGTAAGTTTTTGAAAAACTCATTGGTACATTGGCCGTCCAGATTTGAACCCGGTACCTCTGGTTAGATGGACCGAGTCGTTACCGGTTGAGCCACCGACGCTTTTTTGATAGGTATACTACGTGTCAATGAGTATAACCGCTTCCGTGGCGTAATGGTTAGTTCACTCGGGCTTCACACCAGGAGGTCCGGGGTTCCATTCCCGACGGGGTCTAACTTTGTACGACTTAGTTTGGTTTGATGCAGAAAGTTTATAATACTAAGGGAAGACCCTTAATATTATAAATTTTCGTTATTTTTATTACATGTTTGAAAATCCGCTAAAATAGCACTTTATTCTGTAAAAATTTTCAATAAGCTACCTATTACGGTTCAAAAATAGTCTTTAAAGGTCGGAGTTTATTATTTTCTTGACTAAAGTAATACTTGCTGCATATATGCTGTATATTTTTGCCTAAAACGTCTTTAAAATAGCATACGGGGTCCGGGACAGAAAACTAATATGCAAAGGATATCTTCATCTTATTAGCTCATATACGTCCCCACCGAGGGGCTCGAGCCTACTCTGAATTAGGGCGATCGGGTCTTAGTCGATTACGCGGGTCCAGTGCGGGTTGGTCGACTTCACACACAACCTGCGAGTTTCTTCGCAGGCGTCTGCAGGTTTTCTCACGGAGGAAAATTGAATATATTTCACGTTAAACAAAAGGCAGTGTGCCCCGTCACATCCCCACCCGATTTTTTGTGTTTTTGACTCCGGTTCCGCTTGGGCAAAAATGATGTCCGGCTGTTCTCCTCTACAGGTCGCAATTCTCAACCGATTCTCGTGAAACTTTGTGAGCAGGTTCGATAATTATATGGAACGAGCCGTCCGCCCGCGGCTGCGACCGCGTTGTTTTCGATTTTCCCGTGGGAATAAGACGTTTTCCCGGGGTAAAAAGTAGCCTATGTACTTTTTCAGGACCGAAATATACAGGTTTACAGGTTAAGTCGACCTAAATCCTTTAAGAGGTGGTAGTTTCCATCATTTCTGACTGATTTGACTATGGAACCCCATACCCCAAACTTAACCGTTCTCAAGTTATGGGACTTTGCAGATTTTTTATAAAAAATCCAGATTTTTTCTCTATTGTCCCCTTTTTTTGTGTTTTGTACCTGTAATGTTTTTGTATTTGTATTTTTTGTGTTGCAGATTAGTTGCTCCATTATTTTAAACACAAAAACTGCAAGTAACTGTACCAACTGAGTCGTATTAGACACCTATTTGTTAAAAAAAGAAATAAATTTGCGAAAAGTTTTTTTTGTAGGATATTTTAAAAAGTGATTTAAAGTTTTATCCCGATTTGTCCAGTGGTTGAAGCGTGAAAGAGTAACAAACATTCATACATACAGACACTCATATTTATACTATTAGTAGGTTTACGTTTTGCCTCTGTACGTAATGAAACCCTAAAAACATGTTTTTAATATTAGAAAAAATATGGTAAATGTGAGAGTGACATACCATCTTTTTGTCGAGCATGTCCATAAGTCTCCCGGGAGTAGCCACCATAATGTGAACGCCTCTCTGCACCACCTCCATACTCTCCGACACCGCCACACCTGACGAAAACCAAAAGAAGACTTTTATCATCATCATCATCGTATCAGCCGAAAGGAACATTCCCTCACGTATATCTACCAGATACGCTAAAACTACCACGTTTATAATATAGCGTCCCCACACTTACCTACCCTCGGGCATAACAGTGAGGGACAACCAAAGGATGGGCGGCAGCGTCCTTTCCGTGTACTATGCCACCACATCGCATGCTGCGATCGCCAACCCGCCTGCCAAGCGTGACGATTACGGAAGTGGACGTGTTGTCATCTCTGGCGCTTCTAATGAATTGTCCCGAACGGTGGCTAAGGCAATTGAGACTGAGATACAGTTTTTCTCATGGACGAATAATTTATTTTTTTGTGTTGTTCCTCACACGAACGAACTCGACTGTTTCGCCTCTATAAGATACTAGCTTATTCCCGCGGCTTCACCCGCGTGGACAACGTTTCTATGACTTTTCGAGGGTGCGCAGTGCGAGCGTAAAAAAAAAGTAGCCTATGTGTTAATCCAGGTCCTAATCTGTCTACCTACCAAATTTCAGTCAGATCCGTTCAGTAGTTTTTGCGTGAAGAAGTAACAAACATATACACTCACAAACTTTCGCCTTTATAATATTAGCGTGATGTTAACAACCCATAAACACCCCCCCCCCACTACTTTGGAGCAGGTCTGTTCCCAAGCTGGGGAAGGTTAGGCCATACTCCACACACGGGGACTAAGTCCGGGTTGGTGGAGTTTGTAGGGCCAGTGGCAAACCCCACTGCCAGAAGATTATCCAGCCTCGTCTACGGCATCTGACACGACCTAACGACTGCCATCTAGTGATAGCAACCGGCACCAACGGCATAGCGTGGCTTGCGAAGCACGGCAACGGCACAGTATTACGATATGTATGGCTTACAGTATCGCAACGCCTTTGATGTCGCACGATGCCGCCAACGGCGTTGGTACTAGCAGTACTAGCCTGTAGCCAGCCTCGGAGTTTGCCAGCCTGTGCCCCGCCGCCCGCTGCCCCGCAAGTACTCTTCCGTTGCACTACTGTAAGCCGCTATATTGTAATACTGTGGCGACGGTCAGGAAAAATGCCACTAACAGTCAAACGGGATCGACCAATCCACGGAAATCGCACTGAGAAACGAGTTGGATGTAAAGGTATCACTCCGAATCACGGAGGCGCTAATGGAGGTAAATGTGGGGCGGGGGTGGGGGGGTGGGGGGGGGCTACGATACACAAAGGATGAGGTTATAGTCACCCCCAATAGCCAAGCAGCTGCGTATCTCGGGCAGGCCGGTGATCTTGAGGTGCCGGATGAAGTGCTGTATAATGTCGAAGGTCTGCTTGGCCAGCTCGCGCGACGGGCAGATTATGAGGCCGTAGGGGCCCTCGTTTCTGGGGGGGGAGGAGGAATATTTATTAATTATTATTTTTTTCATTAACTAATAACTGATGGCGGTTGTGGCTATATTTCTGGGGGGAAGGGAGGAATATTTATTAATTATTCATAATTTCATTAACTAATAACTGTTGGCGGTTGTGGCTGTAAAGTTCTCGAGTAGGCAGGTCCCCTATGGATTTCCATCAAATATGACCAAGACCACCTTGGGCAATCTAACGTTAAAATAAATAACCGGCCAAGTGGGAGCCAAACTCGCGCGAAATAGGGTTCTGTAGTCTTTTCAAAAAATAAATGTATATCTATTAAATCTATTAAAAATTAAATATTCCTCCCTTCCCCCCAGAAATATAGCCACAATATATATTTGCAGGTGCAATATTTAGCATTCGCAAATGTATCGAAACTAGGGATGCATCGATACGCCTTTTTGCCGATACGATACCGATACTCTTATAAAAATATCGGTGATACCGATACCGATACCGATACGCTTATTGAATTCAAAAAGGAAGGTAGAATAAATAAAACACAATTAATTAATAGTTTTAGTAATCAAAATTAATATTTATAAGATTTTTATTTAAAAAACAAAGCATTCTTAAGTTTTGCGGGCAAAGGCGATTTCGCAAGTCTGTTTGAATAAGACCTGCGGTGGAAAATAGTCTCTCAGATGCGACAGATGCCTCGTTTGCAACGAAATAGATGGGACAACACGCGCGTTTACATTACATTTTTAAAGCGCGAAATTTGAAAAGTATCGTTGAATCTGCCATAAAAATATCGCCGATACCGATATATCGGCAAACCCGAAGTATCGCCGATATATCGGTATCGGTATCGGATGCATCCCTAATCGAAACATTAGCTCCGCGCGTACGAGTTTCAACGACGTCTGCCCTCACGTGTCTGCCCGCTCGGGTAAGCGCAGTCGGGAACCTGCGGCCTGCCCCCCGCGCGCTCCGCACCCGCTACCGATCAAGCCACGCCCCGCGCGAATTATAATTATTATTTACTTAGGCACCTATTACAGATTTATTATTAGTAAATAATGGTTCACGGTTTATTTATAAGGTTAGTTATATCTATATACGTGTATTTAAACTTATATAAGTATGTATATCAGTCTCTGGTTCCCATAACACAGGGTATCCTACTTTGGGGCCAGATGACCATGTGTGATTTCTCCCAGAATATTTGTGTTTATGAAATTAAATGTTTTTAAGCTATTGTATAGCTTTTATCGCGGGCTTTGAGGGGACCGAATCAAGAAATTTCGTAACGAAAATAAAACTTAACACCCCAAAAAAAATGATATTTTGAGTTCTAAAAAACTTACAGTGCCATCTATCTATCCATCATGATGATGATAATGACGATGACGGATGACGAATGACTGATGATGACGAATGACGGATTACGGATGACGAATGACGAAAAACGGACGACGAATGACGGATGACGAACAACGAACGACGAATGACGAATAACGGATGACAAATGACGGATGACGGATGATGATGATTAACTTTCTTAGTGTTAATTTATTGCATAAACATCCCGCGCTCCAAGGACTATATGGTAATGGTAAATACTGCTTAACTAAAAAATAAATAAATAATTATAATTGCATAAGTTGATAAAAAATGCTATGCAATAGCTTTACCGCGGCAGTCCCCGAGTGCCACATGTCTTTTTTTTATTTTTATATTTGAGTTGATTTGTGGAAGTTTGCATGGTAATGTACATAATATATTTTTTTAGTTTTATCTCTCGTCTCCCAGATTGATACAGATTGGTTACAGTTTGGTTGTCGAACGTATAGGATTTCGCCGACATTTTGTATGTTCCATCATTCGTTTTTTGAAATGTCATTTCTGGCCAGTTGTATGATGTGTCCAGGGTGTGGTTGAGAAATTTTACCTGATGAAGGGCGCCTCCATCTCCTGCTCGATGCAGAACATGATGATGGGCAGCGTGAAAACCAACGTCTTGCCTGAGCCGGTGAACGCTGTGAATACAAATAATTTATCTATTCAAGTAATATACTAATTGATAATTCGTCATAGTTTTCAAGTTCACTTAAATAGCTTTAAGATTTAAACTAGTAAAGTTAAATTAAACGAGTTTTTCGAAATAGCTGAAGAATATTTTTTTACGTTTCTCCCCGTTCGACCCCCATGGCTCCGCCATTTTGAGAAATTTCCAAAAACTGAATCGACAAAAAAATCCATATCATTATCAAACCTACTTACAAAATTTCACGAGAATCGGTTGAGAAAAGCGACCCGTAGAGAACAGCCGGACGTCCGGACATACGAAAGCATTTCTGCCCAAGCTAAAATGGAGAAGCTTAGCGCTTGCTCAGTCAAAAATAGCTACAATTTTGGGGAATAGTAGAAACTTCTTGCGGAAGTAACCCACGGCCCAGAGATAGCCTTAGTGCACTCGCTTAAGGCGAGGTGTTGATTGGAACAGATGTCTCTGTCTTATTCTTTACGTGTAAAAAGTTAAGAAAATAACCAAACTTTTTCACTTTTTCAATGGTTTTTCGTTTCAATCCAAAACTACAATGAAAGTATAAAAAATAATAACATAACTCACTTTTAATACAAAGTGTTGTATATTTTTTTTTAATTTATACTTCAAAATATTAGTCATAACTAGAGTTGAAAGTAACAGTATAGATCTATTTTTTTGGGATTTTTTCTATCGAGCCAAAACTGCTCAATCGTGTTTCTATTAGCTTTTGACTTTAAGGAACATCATCAACAATAAGTGTATTTTTTTCAACGTTGGGTTTTATATCTTTTAGGTGTAATTAACGTCAAAAATAACGAAAACCTGTAATATTACCGCCGTAACACCAGGAGGTTGCGAGTTCGATTCCCGCCGGGGTCTAACTGGTCGTATGTCTATGGGGTCTCCCCAATTTCAACATAGTGATGATCCTGGTACATTCCTCGCGTGTGAGGGTGATGACATGATGATTCGTTTATTTACAAGTCAACCTCTGCCGTGCCGTTAGTACTTTTAGCTAAAATCGATACGCAAGGGTAAAAACGATAATTAAATCATTGTAAATACAAAAGTACCTATTTAAATGTAATCAAAAATTATTATTATGAAACGTGTCATTTTTTTTACTGTTTTCTATCCATGACTTTAAACAGGCCACTACATATTTAATATGGTTTTAATGTGGAATCAAGTGCAAGAAAATGTTGCATAATACCTAGTTATGTGCAGTTTCATACACACCTTTATCTAATTGCATACATTGGGATTGAACCTACTAAATAAAAGATAAAAATTAAAGTTAGAAAATTATTCCCACGAAATGCAGTACAACAAAATCCCAGCACATCACCGCGTGCGCATGCGGGCGCCGTCACAGACAGTTAAAAATTGGAATCCAAACTTTTTTTTGTAATGCTATAAAAATGGCGCGTTCCAAATATGCTTTTCATTAGAAGATAATTTTGAACAAAAAAAACCGACTTCAAACAGGAAACTAAGGTTGCCCTCGATTTTGGGAATCCATTATCAGATCCTGGTTTCCTTATCATGTTACCACCCTTGGGATATTTCCTTTCCAATAAAAAAATAATCATCAAAATCGGTTCTTAAACGACGAAGTTATCCGCGAACACACATAAAATATATATATATATACCATACATATATACCACACATAAAATATATATAACCAGAGGTACCGGGTACAAATCTGGACGGCCAATGTACCAATGAGTTTTTCAAAAACTTACGTACCTACATATAATTACCGATTGCTTTAACGGTGAAGGAAAACATCGTGAGGAAACCTGCACACGCCTGCGAAGAAACTCGAAGGTTGTGTGTGAAGTCGACCAACCCGCACTGGGCCCGCGTGGTCGACTAGGCCTAATCGCCCTGATTCAGGGTAGGCTCGAGCTCCTCGGTGGGGACGTATATGAGCTGATATAATAATAAATAATAATACGGTCGAATTGAGAAACCTCTTTTTTTCAAGACGGTTAAAAATAATTAATGGAATCTCCTTGATGATGATATTAACTTCTGCGTAAAAAAATATTAACATTATTTTATTAGAGAAAGTGTTTTAATTTCATTATTAAATGTCAATATAAACTCAATTTGAAGTTTATGATTCGAATTTTACAATATGAGAGTAGATGAAAGTGTTTTTAAGGTTTTTAGTGTTCCGTTCCTAAAAAGGTAAAAACAGAAGCATTATAGGATCACGCATGTATGTGTCTGTCTGTACGTCCGTCTGTCACAGCCAATTTTCTCGGAAACTACTGGACCGATTGAGTTGAAATTTGGTACACATGTAAATCGGTGACCTAAAGACGGACGTGTAACGTAAATAAATAAATTTTAAACATAGTGACCACTTTTGGGGGGAAAAAAATAAAAAATAAAAAGGTTTTTCTAAATATATTGTATGACATATCAAATGAAAGGGCCTATCGTGATAATTTCAAATATATTTTTTTTAATAATTTTTAAATTGATAGTTTTGAAGTTATTTAAGAACATAGACAAAAATTGACGATTCCCCCCTTATCACGCGAAACTAATGGGCCTGAAATCTAGAAAAAATCATAGTATATGAGTTTGAATCCATAGATTACAGGAAAATCTACGAAAAAATCTAGTTATTCCGTTCTCACAGGAAAAATGAAATTTCTAAAGCCCACAAAAAGTAGAACCCTATTTACCTAGAGCAAAGTATGTACTGAGAGGTCTCGTTCTGTTGGTATTTATTGTTTTGGTGCGCAACCCTGTTTGTGTGACCCTGGTTTTTTTTTATTCAGCTAAATTGGTGTGGTTTAGGAGATATCTAAGGTCTTTGACTCTTTGCAAGTGCCTTTTTATATTGCTCGTCAGTCATTCAATGTCGTTTAGCAAGGGCAAAGTATGTATATATTAGTACTAACATACAGTATGGACACTCCCTGCCGCTATCTAGATTGCGACCTCACCGCCTCGTCACCCAGATTGATAAGGAATGGTTACAGTTTGGTTGTCGAACGTATAGGATTTCGCCGCCATTTTGTTTGTTCCGTCATTCCTTTTTACATTTAATTTTTTTACATTTAATTACAATAATTAAGATTTGTAATTTGATATGTTTATTGTAATGTTTAAAAATGTTTCTTTATATTGCCGTACGACTAAATAAATAAAATTATTAAATTTTATATTTTCATTTTAAGTACCGCTGTTCCACCTGCTTTCAGAAGTTCAGCCGTAATTCCATCATCACACGGTGCCTTATTGTTTTTGAGCTGTTTGAGAGCCATTGTAATCTCGTACAGGCTGACGTCCGGAATATCTTCTGTCGGGTTAGTCTGGCTCTTGGGTCTTTAGCCAGTTCGCTAACAGGCAGACTTGTGGTCATGTACAATTGTCCGTAGAACTTCTCAACTTCTTCCATCAACTCAGTCTAAGACGATATGATCCTGCTATCCTCAGTCTTCAGCTTGGTCAGTTGGCTTTGTCCAAAAGACAGATCTTTCGCAAACTATTTTGAGTCTCTGTTGTGCTCAATTGCCTCTGTAATACAATATGTATTATACTGGCGCAAATCGCGAGTTAGAGACTTAGAGATCTGCTTGTTTAGTTGCCAATACTGAGTAGCATCTTCAGAGGACTGCAAAACCAACCTGCGTCTTTCTTCCATGAGGTTGCTGGTGAAGTCTGAGATTTTTTTTGGTTCTGTTTGAACGGTGAGTTTAAAAAATCTTAGACCCGACCGTTTGGACAATTTCTATAAACCTGTCATTATATTCGTCCACATTATCGCAGTCTTCTAGGCATTTGAAGCGATTTTGTAACTCGAGCTGAAAGCTCTCGAGGTCTTGGAGCTGGATGAGCGCTGGTCTGAGCGTAGACTTCATCAGTCGACATCTTTCTAGCTTGGTCTTTAGATTCAATGTGCCTCTTACAATTCGGTGATCGCCTCCTGTTTTTACTGAGCTGATCACAGAGACATCATTGAATATTTGCCTTCTCATCGATAAGATGAAGTCAATCTCGTTCTTCTTTACGTCATTGGGATGCAACCATGTCCACTTCCGCCGTTTAGGCTTTTTAAAGAAGAAGTTCATCATAAGGAGGCCCTCTTTCTCCATAAAGTCGGCCAGCAGCTGGCCACGTGCATTTCTCCTCCATTTCCAAATTGCCCCACTCTCAGCTCACCATCACTTCGTTTGCCCAGTTTCGCGTTAAAGTCCCCCATAACAACGGTGTATTGGGTCCGGGAGCTATTATGTAGAGCTCTAGAGATATCCTCATATAGGATCTCCACTTAGTCGTCGGAGCGTTTCGCGGTAGGTGCAAATACCTGTATAACCTTCAGGGAATACCGTTTGGTTCTTCAGAGTATAAGGTACGCTACCCTCGTCGAAACACTCTCGACCCGGACCACATTGTTAATGAGGGACTTGTGGACTAGAACCCCGACACCACCCTCGGACAGTCGGTCGCCCTCCCGGTAATAGAGCAGGTTTCCGGATTTAAGGATTATAGTGTCTTCCCTCTCTCTTCGAATTTCACATAATCCTGCGATATCCCATCGTGACCTGCTCAATTCTTCCTCGAGTTCTGTCAGCTTTGCGTCGGTTCGCAGTGTGCGCGTGTTGTAGGTTGCCAGGGCCAGAGGTCTTTTGGTTTGGTAGCCTGGCATCTGCCGGGGATTCTTGGCACCCCATGCTCCGCCGTTATAAAGTTATAGGTTATAGGTAAAAATAGGAACAGCTGTATATCGTATAGGTTATAGGTAAAGATAGGTACAGCTGCGTATCGTCGGCGTACATGTGATACTGGCAGTGCCGAATAGACCTGCAGATATCAGCTGTGTACTGGGTAAATAGAAGCGGCCCCAGGATAGACCCCTGTGGGATTCCTCTTGTAACTGGGAGGGCAGAAGATAGTTTAAAGTCACCATCACTGCCGCCACTCAACCGAACCGCTTGAGTTCTACCGCTGAGATTTCATATGTACGTTTGGTCGACTACACACATAACTTTCGAGTTTCTTCGCAGGCGTGTGCAGGTTTCCTCACGACGTTTTCCTTTATCGTAATAGCGTCGGATAACATATGAAATCGAAATTCGAAAACAGGAGGCAGGGTTCCAACCACGACCTTGCCATTACGCCAACCGCGTGGTGTGACTAAGGCCCGATCGCCCTAATTCAGGGTAGGCTCGAGCCCCTCGGTGGGGAACGTATATGAGCTGATATGATGATGTACGTTTATCCGACGCTCCTACGGTGAAGAAAAACATTGTGAGGAAACCTGCACACGCCTGCGAAGAAACTCGAAGGTTGTGTGTGACGTCGATCCACCCCCACTGGGACCGCCCGATCGCCCTAATTCAGGGTAGGCTCGAGCCCCTGGGTGGGGACGTATATGAGCTGATATGATGATGATAAAATAGATCCTATACTAAAACAACAGATGAGAAGAACCGGTCATTTGCCAGTATAAGCCGGACTCGCACTCCGCACTCCGAGGGTTCTGTACCGTCACACATCAGATCCTCAATATTAGTCATAACCCATAAATCATAATAAGTTAGGCATAAAGTTTTTATTAAGGTGAATAAATAAGCCCAAACATAACGCTAATAGGTGTCACTAGAACTAATTATGTGTACCAAGTTTCAACAGAATCAGTTCGCAGATGAAAATTCAGTGGGGGAACAAACAATTATATTATAAACTGTATTCGTCTACTCTTAAGGGTGATCTTTTTCTTTAAATGGAAGTATAGAATCGAAAGTAAATCGAACTATATCCTATCAAATAAAAAAAATAATTATCAAATCGGATTACACTGTAAAAAGTTATGCGTGATCGATCATATAATAAAAAAAATTATTACGGCTTGCCTTGAGATCCCCTTTTTTTAAGTCGGTCAAAAAATGATAAAAAATTCACTTTAGTTTTTCTCGATTTTCCCAATTTCTTGGGAAACTTTTTCAATGTTTCTTTCCCTAAAACTAAAAACCTTATTCGGATTTAATAGTTAAAAATAAAAAATACGTTTAAAAAAACCCTCAACAAAAAACCACTAAAAAGAAGAAAATAATATGTTTTGGTCCTTTACGTTTAATATACTTAAGCAATTATATTTTGATCTAAGAGTCGTCGCGTAGGGGGACCGCTAAGTTAATAAAATAAAAGCAGAATAAAACTGTTTTACTTTACTACAACTAATTACAAAAAAATCACAACTTAGCGGAATTTAGGTAAGGCCGCTTCCATCTTCGGCATCATCGTCACTTACCATCAGGCATGTATTAGTTGCCCACATCCCTTCATCACCTAGATAAGAGCTGATGACCCTCAAACGGTTACACAGATCTTCATAAATTATAGCTAAGAACCACCTCGATCACATCAGCTTTCAAACAAAAAAACGTCATTCGTTTAAGAACTACGATGCCACAGACAGACACACTGATACACAAATACACACATAAACACGTTAAACTTATGACACTCTCTTTTTGCGTCGGGGGTTAATATGTCAAATCCGTCCAGCCGTTCTCAACTGATGTGCTTACCGACGGACATCATTTAATTTGCATTTAAATAGATTTGAACTGCAATTCACCTGATGGAAAGTGACGATGCAGTCGACATTAGTACACGTAAACTCAAATAATGACTATTCACTCTCGCCTTGAAGGCTCCCAAATTGTAATTTTGGGAAACACCAATGCAGGCAAAGAATTCCACTCCCATCGCTTACCTATGCCGATCATGTCTCTGCCAGCCAACACGGCGGGTATTCCCTGCACTTGAATAGGCGTCGGTTTCTTAATGCCCTTCGCCTCCAGTCCACGAAGTATACCTGGTAAACGATAGAGTAAATTTAATTTCACAGATTTGGACAGAAGGATCCGCCCGTCTCCATATTATACTTAGATTTTCTTCATACAAGCAAAAAGTAGCGCCATCTGACATAACTCGTACGAACTAGCGTTGGCGAGAGTTGACGTTAGTGCCGCTCTAAAAGGACCTTGGTAGAATAGGGATGACGACAGCATCAGAAATAAATTTTGAACTCTTGATCACTAAATTGCCCTCCCACTTAAACTTAAAACCTTACTCGTTTTGTTTTCCATCAAGTCTTCGATTTTTAACTCACCAAAATCACACAATGAGTAAATAAATGACGCTGCAAAACTATGACGTCACGCCTAGGTATTTTAAACATTTTTAGAACAAAATGTCGTTTTAGACAGATGATTAAAAGTAAATCAGATGACTAACTAGCATTCGTCATCCCTATTGTCGCTTTAAAAATGCATTTATTTAATTTGTTTACAAGACCAAATACAATGTAAGGTTACTTAACAAAGATACGATATTCCATGTTTCTTATTAGCCTTTCTTTCATGATTTTTGCAGCCTCTATCAACACAATAAGGCATTTTTAATATGGAATATCTTTCCACCGCCCTCTACAATTTCCCGCAGACGACTGAGTCGCGAGTGTGCGAAACTTTCGATTTTCGCACCAATTCTCTGGGAGCATTAGTCACGCGCGTTGGCCGGGTGGCTTTGCGCCAGTAATATAGAAGTCATTGTTTAATTTATAGTTTCGATTACTCAGATAAAATAGGAGCAGTAAATAGGGTGTAACATAATTGGTGTAGGTCGCGTTAACTGGGGCTTGTACTCATCATACTGAACGACTTTTATCTTATGACTTTGCTAAAATCGCAAAAATAACCTCTTCATACAAAACGTTCAGCTGATCATCCAATTTTGTGCATCTTTGTATGGAGGCTATGAAATCCACACCCAGAAAACGGGCCCCTAGAGGCGTCCGTCACTTACTCAAGGCCACGCTTTATATGCCTACCGCTAAGCGTATCGGAGACGATACAACGGACAGTAGGTTGACGCACGCCCGCCTGAGTGCTCGCACGTCACATTTACCGCTCTGACTATCGAAATGCCGAAACCACGCAATTATTGTGCAGTGGATGGGTGTCACAGTCAAAAGACAAATGAAAATTTTCCTTTTTTTCATTGCCGAGAGACGAACAAAGGTACCCAAGTTAATAGTATTTTAAATCTTTTGTTTTTATCGAATTCCCTTTTTTCATTACTTTACAAATTAACATCATTTATTCCTTAAACTTAGAACAATGGTGGGTAGGTACCTACTATGTTAATCGTCGTAAATTAAGAAATTCAGGTATTATTTATGTTTTTTTTTATATAAACAACAGTTATAATCCCGCAAGTTGCTTTAGCGCTGGAACCTTGTTTAATTAACACCCACGTGACGTCACCCGCAACAAATACAGCTAACAAAAAATTCTAATAGGTAGTTCATTTTTTATAAATAATAATTTTTGAACTCTTACTGAGACACCCTTTGTATAATAATTGTATGGAACTTTTAAAAATAAAACCAAATGTTTCAATAATTTTCAACGTTTATAGGCACATTTTTAAAATCTAACCTAACCTAACTCCTTAACTCCACTCATAAAATCTAAATCAGATTCAGAATCGGTTTGTGAGTCTGTTGTCTCTGATTCACTATCTAACTCTAACATTACAAAACTTAACAAAAACAACAGCAAACAAAACAAGGTAACAAGAAAAAACAACAATAAAAATGTGCGTTGTCACAATTTACAACTCGATACGCGTACTTGCCGGCTGGTGTTGCTAACGGTACTGAGTGTTCAATGTTACGAGATTACGTCATCAAAATGGCGGCCAGGCGCATTAGCAATTTGCGGGGATTATACCTACTTAAATAAATAAATAAATATTCTGGGACAAATCACACATGGTCATCTGGCCCCAAAGTAGGATTCCCTGTGTTATGGGTTACCAGAGACTGATATACATACTTATATACTTTTTTTAAATACATACATATATAGATAAATTAACACCCAGACACAGAGCAAACAAATCTGCTCATCACACAAATGCTTGCCCTGGGTGGGGATCGAACCCACAACTCTCGGATCAGTAGTCAAGGACACTAACCACTGAGCCACCGAGTCAGTCAATGTGACTTAATGTCAGAACATAGTAGGTACCTAGCGTCGTCGTCGTGATTTAGGTAGGTATGTCATAGAATAGAAGTACTTCTATAGCTGTAAATAAATCGTTTAAAACCAAAATCCAAGGTTTAACTTGTCAAGTACCATTACGTCATCGAAATAACTCCATCAAGCCCCGCCCCCCCCCGCGCGCGCCGCTGACTATTATTACCAGGACGAATGTAAACGAAAAAATCTCAAGAACTTAGCCCAGATTACTAAATAGTTACTTCGTAAACTATAGCTTGCATTCACAAGCCGTTTTTTGTTATGACTTGTAGATAGTAACAGAAAAACTATTTTTGTTACGTTTTTACCTAGCTTTCACTTAAAATAACAATAATTCAAGCTCACAACGAGGCCCTCTTGGGGAATGTTTTTGTATGAATAGTAGGTATGAAATTCTCCGTCAACTCAAGTAAAAAGCCAACTTTGATTGATTTTTCTCCGCTTTGCTCCTGTTTCCCTTTTGATTGTTAAAATTATTTACGAGGTTTCGAATATTTTCGACATTAAAATTTATTAATCGGGAATTTAGGGAAGGGAAAAAATGCATCTATCATTTTATTAAACTCAAACATATTTGATCGACAAATATAAAATAATTGATTTTCTACAACATTCGTTTCATTATCAAAATCATCATAGGTACAACCCTAGCACATTCGCTCGATGACGCGCTTGCACGTGGGTCGCGCGGCGGGCAAAACAATCTCAACTCTCTGTATGCGTAGTTATGGCACATTTCTTCTCGCTGCAAACAGCTGGTATTATTATTAAGATTTTGTAGGCTAATATAGCGTAGGTATTTAAGCTTTTGTATGGGAGTGATGTATCTGTTACGAAGTAACTATTTAGTAATCTGTGCCCTAGTAACTATTTAGTAATCTGTGTACGAAGTAACTATTTAGTAATCTGTGCCCCTAGTCCCCGGCGGCCCCGCTATTCCTGGCTCCGGTAGTAGTCATGGTAACGGCGGGGTGGGGGGTGCGAAGAATCCCCGGCAGATTCCAGGCTACCAAACCCAACGACCTTTGGCCCTGGCAACTTACAACACGCGTACACTGCGGACTGACTAGAAACTTACAGAACTCGAAGAAGTATTCAGCAGGTTAGGGTGGAATATCGTAGGTTTATGTGAAGTCCGAAGAGAGGGAGAGGACACCATGATCCTTAAATCCGAAAACCTGCTCTATTTCCGGGAGGGCGACCAACAGTCCCAGGGTGGTGTCGGGTTTCTCGTCCACAAGTCCCTGATTAACAATGTGGTCCAAATCGTGAGCGTTTCGACAAGGGTAGCATACCTTATACTCTGAATCACCAAACGGTATGCGATGAAGGTCATACAGGTATACGCGCCGACTACGGAACACTCAGACGACGGGACATCTCTACAGCCTTACATAGCACCAGGACCCATTATACCGTTGTTATGGGGGACTTAAACGCGAAACCGGGCAAACGAAGCGATGGTGAGTTGAGTGAGAGTGGGGCAATTTGGATATGGAATAAGAAATGCACGTGGCCAGATGCAGGAGGAGGAGGAGGAGGAGGAGGAGAAGGAGGAAGAACGCAGGAGAACTAAAGTAACCGACATAGCTCAGAAAATCGCTAAACTGAAGTGGCAGTGGGCAGGGCACATAGCTCGTAGAACAGATGGCCGATATGGTAGTAAAGTTCTCGAGTGGCGACCGCGCACCGGAAAACGTAGCGTAGACAGGCCTCCCACGCGGTGGACTGACGACCTGGTGAAGAGCGCGGGAAGCCGATGGATGCGGGCAGCGCAGGACCGGTCGTCGTGGAAATGTTTGGGGAGGCCTTTGTCCAGCAGTGAACGATTTCCGGTTGATATGATGATGATGATGTATGGAGGCACCAATTTTTTTTTAGAATTGACTATGGGTTACTTGGGGAAAACTGTTCAGTATGATGAGTAGAACCCCCAGTTAACGGGTCCTACACCATTTTATTACACCTGTATAAACATTCAGGGGCCAATCACAATGTGGTCAGGTCCCAAAATATCATTCCCTGTGCTATGGAAACCAGATGCTGATATACATACTTATATTTACATTTTACATACACATTAAAACACCCGGATCAAAGTAATTCCGGCCTCACCCCTCGTCACCCAGATTGATACAGATTGGTTATAGTTTGGTTCTCGAACGTACAGGACTTCGCCGTAATTTTGTTTGCTCCGTCATTTGTTTTTAAAAATGACATTTGACGAGCGTTGTATGCAGTGTCCGGGGTGTGCCCACAGAGCTAAATGTGTCCTATGGGCAGGGATCGAACCCACCATCCTTGGCCTAGCAGGAAGAAACGATGACCATTGGACCACCAGGTCAGTTAAAGCATGGCAGTAGTCGCCTGTTTGTGGAAAACTGCCTTTTTGCATATGTAGGTACAGCACTTGTGTTTAAATGTAGGTAACGATATAACATAGCATACACATAGCTCGTAGAACAGATGGCCGGTGGGGCAGTATTTTTTTTAATTCACAATTGGTAAGCCCTTGGCGTCATCTCACCTGATGGTAAGTGACGATGATGCCGAAGATGGAAGCGGGCTTACCAAGATTCCCCAATGCAATAGAGAACTGACTATCTTATCTTCAAGCTGGAACACATCAATTTTGTTAACACTGATGTTTGGCGGCAAGACTTAGATGAGATGGTGGTAGCCAGCCAGGCTGGCTTAGAAAATTTCCTACTACCAACCAACCTGAGTCTTACAAGTTGACAGTAAAGTTTTTGAGTGGCGACCGCGCATCGGAAGGCGTAGCGTAGGCAGGCCTCCCAATCAGTGGACCGACGACCTGGTGAAGATCACAGGAAACCGCTGCATGCGGGCAGCGCTGGACCAGTCGTCGTGGAAATTCTTTAGGGAGGCCTTTGTCCAGCAGTGGATGTCTTTCTGTTGATATGATGATGATGAAAAGTATAGCATACCTCTAGGGAACTTCATGTGCTCAAATATACTGCATACCTTTAGGAAACTTCATGTGTTCAAATGTAGGTATAGGTGGTGGGGGGTCCTCCCCCTCGACAAGTATCCGCAGCTTGTTGCGAAGCCGTTCGTGTCGCTCCGGAGGCAGATTCAGGATGCAGCGTGGTGGTCGCCAGGACGTTTTAATAGGGTCGTCATACTGGATTCCTGGGGAGTGTTGTTTTATAATTTAGGTGTGTATTTGGATATGAATTTATTTATTTTAGCCTTTATACAACGAGTGTCAGTGGCGTAACGGCTAGGGCCGCCGCCTCCTGTCCGGGAGGTCGTGGTTCGAATCCTGCCACGTACCAATGTGATTTCGAATTTAGATTTCATATGTACGTTTATCCGACGCTCTTACGGTGAAGGAAAATATCGTGAGGAAACCTGCACACGACTGCGGAGAAACTCGCAGGTTGTGTGTGAAGTCGACTAACCCGCACTGGGCCCGCGTGGTCGACTAAGTCCCGATCGCCCTAATTCAGGGTAGGCTCGAGCCCCTCGGTGGGGACGTATATGAGCTGATGTGATGAAGCCTTTACAAAAAAATTAAATATACTTACTATTAATGTGAAAATGTGTTTGTTTGTTTGTTACCTTTTGAAGCTTCAACACTTCGACCAATCTTGATTCAATTTGGCATGTAGGTAGCGTGTGTCACTGGGAAGGACATACGCTACTTTTTGTCCTGATAAAATAGCACAGTCCGATGCAGTTCCTTATAGAACTGAAGAACACTTTATTTTTGGTTAATTTATTTAACATCGCACGCAACGGAGCAATGGATTTTTTGCACAGAGATGGTTAAGGAGGTGGGAAATAACATAATTTACTAATTAGCATATCCTGACATAGTTCCCGAGGGATCTGGGGATTTCCACTCTCGCGCACGTCGGCGTCGCAACGGATTGAAGTAATTTTTTGTATAGAATTTGTTAAGGGGGTGGGGAGTGACATTGACTGCTAATCAGAACGGCCCGAAATAGATCTTGAGGGATCTGGAGATCTCATGTCCCCGTTCCACTCACCTACCACTCACCTTCAAAGACAGTCATAAAAACGATGTCCATGCGGGCGCAGCCGCGGGCAAAAGCTAGTTTTACTATAATTTTAAAAAGCCTCTTCTTCTTTTCAAGTTCCTTTTGTTGACAACCCTACGTCCCCACTACTGAGCCGCGGGTCTCTTCCCAAACTCGGGAACTCGAAGTTCCTTTATCCCTAGTATTTCCTGGCCAGGAAACTAACATATCTCTTTGAAAATGAATATCTGCCACTAAAACTTAACATAAAATTTCTAAAAACTAGTAGTAAACTATCACAAATGTTTTATAGTACATTACTGCAGCGGCCAGCAAAAGATGCATTGATGGACGAACGTGTAAATGTGAACCGAGGCGAAACCGAGGCAAACATACGTACTCGTAAGTCCATAAATGCCTAGTAGTGGCCAAGGCTTATATAGTACTTTTCTCAAATAATGCGCGGAAATTAAAAATATTTAGTAACAAGACACAACATTTTATTTGAAAATAGAGTTGTTGAATGTACATTTTTTTGAAATTTTGGACGTCGTTTTGGGATAATTTTAACGAGATCGAAGTTTGTTGTATAGTAGCAAAGTATATATAGTATATATTATTAGTTCTAACATACAGTCAATGGTGCTAGATCTGGAAAGTGAAGAATTTAAAAATCGGTATAATATCTGTATGTATTAAATTTATAAAAGTCCGGTCCGGTCAGGCTGCCAGCCCCTTTCCTCACATATTTTTATCAATGTTGCCAGTGTTTTCTAAAAAATTCTAGTTTGAGGGAAAATCTGTATAAAAATAATGTCAATGACGATAATCTGTATGAAATTAACTCCTTATTTTTATCGGTATGACATGTTAAATATCTGTATGAATACCGATAAATCTGTATATCTGGCAGCATTGCATACAGTATGGACACTCCCTACCGCTCTCTAGATTCCGACCTCACCCCCTCGGCACCCAGATTGATGCAGATTGACTATAGTTTGGTTCTCGAGCGTATGGGATTTCGCCGTGATTTTGTTTGCTCCGTCATTTGGTTTTAGAAATGTCATTTCAAGATCGTTGTATGCAGTGTCCGGGGTGTGATAGTAGTATCTTCAGTGTGATTATTTATTTCACAGCTTTGATGGGAGGTCGATGGTTGAGATTGGATACTTTCGTTGATTTTACAATAACATTTCAAAATCAATGACCAACAACGAATAGCAATATTTTTTTACGCGCTAAAGTATTCATTTGTTTTTTTTTAGTAAACAGCTTTCTATTTGAAAGCCAGTTCGAAATTTAAATAAAACCTTTGATAAGTTACCTCCTTTGTTGCCATGTTTCGGAGAAAAAGATCTTTCCATTTTTAAATTACACGACAGATATGAGTTTAAATTGTAATTTATTTGGCCGCTAAAACACGACAGATACAGATTTTCATACAACTTCGGTACAGCAATTTCGATTTATCTCGAAGAAGGTTGTCAAAATAATGCTCGAATTTCCAAGTATGTCTGAGAAATATGCATTTCTAACCAAATTTATTGCGTTGGTGCCATATCATCAGGCATGTCAATAAAACCCTTTAGGAACGGTGCGTTCCTACTCGAAGAGAGCAAAGGGAGATATCTCCGCCAGGCGAGGTGGTATGCCTGGGGTCCGGCCGTGGACCAATCGTTGATGATTGGTATCTGTATATATAGTCAGCGCTGAAGAAATTCCAATAGCGCGTTCTAGATGTTGTATTTCTTTTGTTCTATCGTCGCTTGTGTTAGAGTTCAGTGGCGGGTTACTGCAATTGCCGCCACAACCCTTTATCAAGAGTCGAATTACATGTCAACCAAGAATTTTTAGAATATGGAAAGAGCTAGAAATGATGTGTATTAAAACCTTTATTTATTATTAAAAATTTAAGTGCATCAGCTCATACACGTCCCCACCAAGGGCTCGAGCCTACCCTGAATTAGGGCGATCGGGCCTTAGTCGACCAGTTCGACCACGCGGACCCAGCGCGGGTTGGTCGACTTCACACACAACCTTAAAGTTTCTTCGTAGGCGTGGGCAGGCTTCCTCACGATGTTTTCCTTCACCGCAAGAGCGTCGGATAGACGTACATATGAAATCGAAATTCGAAAATACATTGGTACGTGGCAGGGTTCGAACCACAACCTCCCGGACTGGGGGTAGCGGCCCTAGACACTGGAGGATGTATCACGCAATCACAAATAGTATCACTTCACTCTCGCCTTGAAGATTCTTAAATTATACCAATCAAGGGACACAAATGCCTGCAGAGGATACCTCTCCGGCCATTCTCATGACAAAAGGTGAAAGCAAAATGCTTTGTGTGTATGAATGGAATACCAATGACAAAGGAGTGGATAATTTTAAACAAAAAAAAACGACTTCAAACGCACTAGTCGTCACTACGATTTATGAAGGTTTCTCTCGATTTCTCTGAGATGTTATCATCAGATCCTAGTCCTAGTTTCCTTATGGTACCACCCTTGGGATATCTCCTTTCCAACAAAAAAAGAATCATCAAAATCGGTACATAAACAACGAAGTTATCCGCGAACAAACAAAAATATACATATATGGTCGAATTGACCTCCTCCTTTTTTTGAGGTCGTTTAAAAAGGGGGTAGCAGATAAAGTTTCAGGGAGTACTCCCCAAACCGTATCCTGTATAGGGTTGCCAGCTGATTGATAATTTAATAAAGGAGGTCTGATGGGTCTAAAAAAGGGGAATTTTTTTTATATAAAAAAGGAGGACATTTACAACTAAACAAGTTTTTTTAAATATTATAATTTGCATTATTTTAGTTTAGCCGTTGGATGCGGGCAGCGCAGGACCCGTTGTTGTGGAAATACTTGGGGCAGGACTTTGTTCTTTCGGCTGATATTATGATGAATTAATACTAACCTTTAGCCAACTCAGCCACACCCATAAGCGCTTTGCTCTGCGCAACGCTTTCCAATATGTGTTGCTCCTCCCTCGCTTGCCGCTCCGCTGCAGAAAGAGCTCGCGCCTCCGCGATACGCTTCAGTTCACTGTGCTGGTCCAGGAGGGACACATTGTACCGGCGGCCCCACTCTTCTTGAGAACCTAGAAAAGATAGTTATGCTGTCAACCCATATTACCCATAAAGCCCCGTGGTAGTGGGTGGGGTACATAGCTCATAGAACATATGGCCGTTGGGGCAGTACTGGACGCATGTGAGTAAGTGCTATATTATATTTTATCTCCAGCCGTTTTTTTTTCAAGATTCCTCTATTTAGATATTTTAGCCAGATCCCCATTGTGTTGGGGAATCTTGGTAAGCCCGCTTCCATCTTCGACATCATCGTCACTTACCATCAGGTGAGATGATGCCAAGGGCTTACCATTTGAGAATTTAAAAAAATATATTTAAGATTGCCAGCATAATAAAAAATCCCTTTTTTTCCAATGGCTTTAACCATTTTGGTGTAAATATAACTTTATATGATTTAATTTAAGTTTCAGTATGTTATTTTAGGAAAAATCTGAATAAGGGCAGGGGTACCTCCTCTCATACATACACAGGTTGTTTGTTACTTTTTCTCAAAAATGCCTCTTACAATATTAATGGAACTTTGTGAATAACTAGGACTTTACAAGACCTACAACACTGGGTAGTTTATTATTCCAAGAAAAATAATAAGGCACCTCCATTACAAATTTAAATTATTTGTAAATATTACATCAATTCATAAATTGGCTCTCCCATACTAACTCGATCAGCTGATCAGCCAACTTAGTATAGGAAGTTCAAATAAATAATTTTGAATTAGAATTTTTGTCTTGTTGGTATTTAATTTTTCACGTATTAAAGCTGTCACACACGGGTGCTAAAAACTAAAAGCTAAAAACTTATAGCATAGCAAGGTATTACACACAGGAGCTGTACTATAATATATGAAAACCCCACATTCTGTTGCGAGTCTTTGAATGAGCTACATCTACAACGTTTTATACAGGCTGATTACGAAAATGAGTTTGCGTATGTTGCTATTGGACTTACTAGACAGTTCGTCAGAGGACGAAGCCGACTTTGACGAAGTGACGATGATGCCGAAGATGGAAGCCGGCTTACCAAGATTCCCCAACGCAATGGGGGATCTGGCTATCGTATCTTCAACCGGAACACATCAATGTTGTTAACCGCCTCCGTGGCGTAATAGTTAGTCCATTCGCTTCACACCAGGAGGCCGCGGGTTCGATACCCGGCAGGGTCAACTTTGTAAGACTCGGTTTGGTTGGTGGTAGGGCACTTTCATAGCCCGCCTGGTTAGCTACCACCATCTTAACTAAGTCTTGCCGCCAAAACATCAGTGTTAACAACATTAATGTGTTCCGGCTTGAAGTAAGATAGCTAGTTCTTCATTGCGTTGGGCCATCTTGGTAAGCCCGCTTCCATCTTCGGCATCATCGTCACTTATCATCAGGTGAGATGATACCAAGGGCTTACCAATTGTGAATAAAATATATATATATATATATGTATATGTTTGGCGTCAACCGGCGGATTATGGTGATTTTAGGGGAAACTATGTTGATTTTGATTGATATTATGCCGGTTTTAGATAGGACTCTTAATTGTTAGTAAACCTAGTAAAACTAGAATTAACACAATTTCTTTGGAAATTGTTAATTTCCAAAGAAATTGTGTTGATTCTAGTAGACACTTTGTTAATTTTTATTAAAATATTTAAGAAATAGTGACTTTTTGTCTGTTTTGAAAAAAATGTTGTAGGAAAGACTGAGTTGAATTTAAGAGATATTATGTTGATTTTTGTTATATTAAAAAGAAATACATATTTTTATGCCTTAATTCTCTAATAAATACTGAACAAATAAAAATCAAGAATTTCTCGATTTCCCGAGAATTCCCGGGAAAGAGGGCTCGAGAATTCTAGAAACCTGAGAAATTAAAAACATTGAGAAATCATAAACCCTAATTTCAAGTCTTATCTCGATAAGTATAATTGCTAAGAAAATCCATTTTACAATAAAAATATTTTTTTAAAGTTACATGCTAAGGAAACTCTGAGCAACGTTTAATTGCCCAGGTTCTGGCCTTTAAATTACTAATGGGCGACTAGCAATGGCTCGATAACTACTACTTTGTACAGCGTTTAGTTGGCTTCTGGATGTACAGATTGTTCAGCGCATGGACAGACAGAATTTTTTTGGGAGAAGGTGAGGTCATGAGGATTATTTGACTCCAGGGAATCATTGTAAAGTTGTACCCTGTAGAAGTTTTCTTAATAAAAATAATTCTTGTCTAGTGTTTAGTTTTTTTCATAAATTTAGAAAATTGATATTTTTTTCTTTTTTTGGACTTTAAAGGCCCATAGGTTAATTTTTTGGCTGATTTTGTGTAAGATAATGATTTATCTAGAACAAGCTACACTTAAAAATACAATGAAAGTATTCTTTTGCCACTACCATCACAAATACAAAGTTATCATAATAAAATGTGTGATTTTGAGAAATTTTCAAATAAAACATCCTACCTCTGTAACCATAAGACTTAGGATAAAGGTTCGCTGGAGTCAAATGGTCCTAATGACCTCACCTTGTCCTCGAAAAATTCTGTCGGTTCATGCGCCGATCACCCTGTATAATCAGGAATGAAGATGTTATCAGCCATATCGTAATCATTATCATATTATAACATGTGGAACGAAACGCATAAGCAACATGAAGTTCCTGGTGCTTACGGCGCACAGTATGTGATGGAGCCCTTTTAGGACACTCTTTTTATTTCAAAAATAAGATAGTTCTAATCATTTAAAATGCTACAGTAGAACATCCGAGTGGCAATACTTTGTTACTAAGATATTTTTTTTATTTGTATAATTTTCATCCAGATTATAATGAAAATAATTCCTACACTGACACTAAAAATTATTTAAGTACATGAAATAGATAGAAATAGAAACTTGAGTTGAGATTAGAGTTGATTCAAGACTCTAATTAAGAGACTTAAACAAATGTTTTTTTCTTATCCATGATTGGCAAGCCCTTGGCAATACTTGGCATCATCTCACGTGACAATGATGCCTAAGATGGAAGAAGACTTACCGAGATTTCCCAATAGCATGTTGAACTGACTATCTTATCTTCAAGCCGGAACACATTAATGCTGTTTACATTGATGTTTGGCAGCAAGAATTCGATAAGAAGCTAGGCCATGTTTGGGAGAGCTACTACATGGCGTATTTTTTATTAATCGCAAATTTTTTGTACGGTAGTTCCTAAAAGTGTACACCAAGCATTACCTATATGCTATATTATAAATGTACAAATTTACAAGAATGTATGTTGAATTATAGAACGTAAGTATGTTAAAATTACTACTATAATTGAATGAAAATTCTTACCAATAGAGTAAGTATAAAAAGAGGCTTTAACTGAGCTCTATAAATAATATTTTGCCTTTGAAAACTTTTTACCTACTTAGTTAGAAAAACTAGTGATACAAACCTTCGTCGTCCAAATCATTGTCGCTGGAGCTTTTGGGTTCGGCGGAAGCTTCAGCGGCGACCTGTCCTAGCCTCCCCAGTTTCTGCAGCTTCTGTTTTATGCGTTCTTTTACTGGCACGTAGGGCTCGTAATTATCCAGGTCTTCCTCGGAATCTGAGGACTTCTCCTCTCGTCTGTAGCGCTTGATAGGTGGAGGAGGCTCATTTGTTTTGTCTGCCATGATTTCATGTGATAATTCTCAAGTTTCGAGTATATGTAGAAAAATTAAAATTAATATTTCACAACAAAAACAAATACCTATTTATCTGATTTTACGTTAGACGTATTTGACGTTTTGTTCGTTTTGTTTTCTTTGATTGTTATTTTGACAAAGCGTCCTTTTGTAGAAAGAGAAAGACATTAAGTTTCAGTTTTGTTTCACAGGTTTTTTACTTACTGCTTTATTTATAGTATCGTAAAAGAATAAAGAAAACTATTACATACTTTAAACATTATAAGTATATATATTAGTAACTATAAAATCAAGTGTTGTACAGTTTGTATTGTGTTTGTTTCCACTTATTGTTGTTGAACTTGTTCCTCTAATTGATTCGTTTGTATTTAAAATCTAGCAAAACAAACGCATCATACGTCATACGTTGCGCGCGAAGTAGCTATTCCTACGGGGCACAGATAATTTTTACCCATAAAAATTTTTTTTTTTGTTGCTCTGGGTACAAAATATATCAATTTTTTCACCAATTTTGGTGGTTTTTTTGTGAATCGGTAACTTCCAACTCTACAATATTTTTTCCTGAATGTTGGCTGTTTTGACAATTTTAGACAACTAAAAAACAAACAAAAGTCAACCCTAATGACGTTTGTTGTGGCTATTCTCACGGGTTGCTATGGGTTACCAGACAGAGTATCGTGACGTCATCACACCGGCCAGCTAGCCAGACGGGGTTGATTTTAAGCTTCACAAAACATATATGTGAAAGGGAGCCAAGTTCGATATCAACAAATTACGACTGAATGGGTAGGTTTGGTACCAAGTTCTATAGTGGTTCTTAAATCATCTTTAAATAGAAATATTAATTTTAGACTTCTCCAAATAATAAGGAATGTACAGCGGTTTTCAGTTGCTTAAAAAAAATGTGTTCTGTGCTACTACATGGTGTAACTTGGCAAGTTTTCACTATCCAATTTTATTTTACACACAGAACATAACACATTTTTCTAACCAACTGAAAACCGTTGTACATTCTCTATTATTTGGAGAAGTCTAAAATTAATATCCATAGCCATTATTCAGGAGCCACTATAAAACTTGGTACCTAGTCATTAAGAACGCTGTGTTTTTTTATATCAAACTTGGCTCCATTTCACGTTTATATTTTGTTGGTAGGTATATCATTATTTTTTTGTAAAATATTAATACAAAATCGTTATTCAAGTAATACACATACATATAAGATATTTTTGGTGGTACCGAACCCTCGGTGCGCAAGCCCAGAGTTTTTTGAACAATGCCAGTTTTTTGAATTTTTACTCAATGCGCCCAATTAACCTATTTCAATTCCAAACCTCAAATTAAAAAGTCACCTGGAAGTGGTCTATATCATTATTCCCATGTGTTCTGCACCACCACTGTACGGAAAACAAATTTCGTGATTCCGACTCGCACTTGGCTGGTTTCTCTTTTTTCTTTGTATACGCCTATTAACCTACCAACAGTGACTTATATATTACTGGCGTAAGGTCCCGGCCAACGCACGCGACTAATGCTCCCAGCGAATTGGTGCGAAAATCGAAAGTTTCGCACACTCGCGACTCAGTAGTCTGCGGGAAATTGAACAGTGCGGACGAAAGATATTCCATATAAAAATGCCTTATTGTGTTGTTAGAGGCTGTAAAAATCATGAAAGAAAGGCTAAAAAGAAACATGGGTTGTCGTATCATCGTTAAGTAACCTTAAATTGTATTTTTTCTTATAAACAAATTAAATAAACGAATTTTAAAGCGACAACTCTACCAAGGTTCTTTTAACGCGGCACTGACGTCATCTCTCGCCCACGCTAGTTCGTACGATTAATGTTAGATGGCGCTACTTTTTGCTTGTAAGTTGTATCAAGAAAATCTTAGTAAAATATGAAGGGCGGATCCTTCTGTTCAAATTTGTGCCTACCAAAATGCCAAACTAGTATCTAAGTCACCTGGAAATGGTCTATAATGTGGTCGGTAATGGAAGGAACCCTAATTACGCATTTTTTTTTGTATACGCCTAATGTAATAACTTACCTCGATGCCAAATTTCAAGTTTCTAAGTTACGTGGAACTCGTGGAAGTGGTCTATAATTTTGATACGTCAGTCAGTCAGTGAGTGAGTTATAAAAATAGTGATTTTCGGACGTCATTAACTCAAAAATGGTAAAAGATGTATTTATGAAAATTGGGATTTTAGGTGATAGCGTGGGTCTTACTAGACACGCGAAATCGCAAGTGTGTAAGTCAAACAGATTTTAAGTTACTGGTATGTAGGTCAAAAGTTGCCCGAAATGGTTTGTGTAATAAAACTCACGGCCGGTGTCGCCTTGTTCTTTTCGAACTTGGCGGACACACTGCCGTGTGTCTCGATATTATTAGTTTTGATTAAACTTAGTGATTTCTATACTTTTTGGTTTCTTTAGTCGCCCAGACGCTAAGATAATAAAATAAAAACAGAATACAACTGTTTTACTTTACTACAACTAATTACTAATAATTTCACAACTTAGCGGACCTACCAGACACGCCTATCTGTCTGTGCTGTCGTGGCAATAGCAAACAAACAGCTTTGGGCGCATTAAATTAATAAATTAAGGTTATTAATTATCAGATTGCTGCAAGCAAGTGTAAGTAGTAAACTCTTAAACTTTGCTGCTTGCAGTAAAGTACTTACTGTAAGCAGCAATTTTCTCATTTGTCTGTGTTTAAGTTTCAACTACATGATCCTAATGGGCCAGTGATAACTCGAGCCTAAACCATCCTTTATGTATGACAGACGGCTTGATAAATTAGTAGTTTAGAACGCTCTGTCATGTAAAATCTTAACTGAGAAAACAGTTAAGATTTTACATGAAATTTCTCTTCCATTTCAGGTATACTGTCGATAGGATTAAGGAAGAGGAACTATGCAACCTGGAAATCAGTCCCATAACGGAGTACTGTAGAAGGAGTTCAAGGTTTGAGGGTGGGATGCCACTGGGGTCACAGTAACCATTGTACCACCATGGGAATAGGATGTAATGATTCCACTTAGACATGAACACTCGCCTGTACCACGCAGGCGTCCCACCCAACAATAATAATATTTATAGTGTGACTGCAAGTTGGACCTGGAATTGGTGTTGGTACAGTAACGGCAGAATGAAATGATTGTGAGTGGACAAGAACAAGCAACAATATTGTACATTAGAGTGGAACTGTTATTTTCAGAACAGAATTCTAACCAAACGAGGAACTGGAAGTCAATGTGAGCCACTTCATCTGCCCACAGAGTACTAGGACCTAATAGGTTTTGCCGAACCAGTACCTAAAAATCCATCATTTTCTGTTAAATTTAAAAGCTCAAACTGATGGTGCCTTAATTTCAAACTGCATGAAGATCTGTAACATGTATTTCCAACCAATGAAATGAGATGCTCCTCTTTTAAGGACGTAGATCCAAGTGTATATTCCTTGTATTCTTTTACCATTATCAACTAGCCATCTTTGTGAATACTACTTGGAGATGTAGCATAGGCAGGCCTCCCACTCAGTTGACCGACGACCTGGTGAAGGCCACTGGAAGCCTCTGGATGGGGGCAGCGCAGGACCGGTCATTGTGGAAATCCTTGGGGGAGGCCTTTGTCCAGCAGTGGACATCTTTCGGCTGATACAATCTTTGTGAATTCCAAGTATATATTCCTTGTATTCTTTTACCATTATCAACTACCTACCTATCTTTGTGAAAGTGGTATTACAATGCTGTTGGGAATAAAAACGAAACAAAGAAAGGGACTACAAATGTTGAAAATGATCTCCGTTGTGCACTGAGAAGCCAAGGAATCACTTATGTACTGTATGTTTTACTTTTGTTAATTGATTACTTACGAGTGCTTGTCATTTCAATAAAAATGCCCATTTTTATTTTTTCATTTGTTTATTACTTATTTTGACACCCCATTTCGGCTCCTCTTGCAAAGTAAATTATTGAGGGCATATGGGCATAGTATTTTAGCAGAGAGGTGGGTGAGCCGCATAGGGTATAAGGTTGATCCCTGTATCTTGAAGAAGAAAATTATTAACCTATGTGTAAGTATAAAGTTGTGTGCATACAACTTTACCACAACCACCACCGTGGCGTATTGGTTAAACATATAGAAGATAAATGCGAAAATGTGTTTGTTTGTTACCTTTTCACGCTTCAACACCTAAACCAACCGCCTCCGTGGCGTAATGGTTAGTCCATTCGCATTAAACCAGGAGGTCGCGGGTTCGATTCCCGGTGGGTTCATCTTGTAACTCGGTTTGGTTGGTGGTAGGGCATTTTCTAAGCCCGCCTGGCTAGCTACCACCATCTTATCTAAGTCTTGCCGCCAAACATCAGTGTTCACAACATTGATGTGTTCCGGCTTGAAGATATGATATCCAGTTCTCCATTGCGTTGGGCCAGTATAATAAAGAGTACTACGTTGGGGAATCTAGGTAAGCCTGCTTCCATCTTCGGCATCATCGTCACTTACCATCAGGTGAGATGATGCCAAGGGCTTACCAATTGTGAATAAAAAAAAGTGAAGTCAGTGATTCAACACGGACCTACTTTTGTCCCTTTGTTCATAATGGAATTGTAAAAGTAAGTGCTAAGTATTAAACTTTTAAGGACATGTCAAGTTTTCCGCCCATAAGTCAGCCCCGCATGCTTTCCCCGCCTTGATACTCCCACATTCCCATCGGATCCCGGAGGTTTGTTGATCAAAATTGTTGGCGGGGGCTACGCTTATTATAAATCTTTCGGAACGAAGTTGGAGGGTTCGGTCATCTTTAGTCTCATACAATACACTCCAAAGATGACATACACTGCATTGTTTCCAGATAATTTTATTTAAAGGAAGTAAGGGGTAACGTACTCCCTTCTCGTAGGGACCTCCTCCCCAGCCTCCCCCTAAACTCAATACTTTTTCAAAAACAAACATCTTTGGTGGTGTGTATTATATGAGACTAAAGATGACCTAACCCACTAACTTCGGTCCGAATTTTTTAAATTCTGTAATGTCTATGCTTTCTTATTTTCTGCTCGTTATTAAAATGGACAAGCGTTTCCTTGTCGATTGGCACAATTAATTAGTTAAAAAGGAAAAAGAGTCTTTTAACTTTCTCTATCATTATTAAGTTTTCTCATTTTTAACTCGAAATATCTCGGTACATATAACCATCGAAGTATTATGCACCACAACACAGTAGCAAAGTATATTATATATTAGTACTGACGTAACAGTAGGTAGGGCAATAGATTAATGCCCGCCGATTAAGGGTGGAGTGCGGATAAACACTAGGAAACGTAGAGAGGTGCACGCGCAACAGGGGGGGGGGGGGGGGGGAAGGGAGCGAGCCTCACTTCGCGGGGCTCTTGACAGTATAATCATTCAAACCTAACTGAAACTAATATCGCTCTCAAGTCGGACCTGCATGCTTTTCCCGCCGTGATACTCCTACATCCCCTTCGGATCCCGAAGGTTTTTTGGTGATCGAAACGGATAGCGAGGGCTACTAATTGACTCTAACCAAACCTTGCACCTAACGTAACCTCGGCCCTGATCTTGGTATTGAAATTACCTTGACAGATTATCTGCCAATATTTCAATTTGTTACCCCCACGTTTTCCTGTAGAAAATCTTTCGGAACGAAGTTGGTGAGTTAGGTCATCTTTAGTCTCATATAATACACTACCAAAGATGACGTATACACTGCATTGTTTCCAGATTTTGAAAAAATATTTTTCAAAAAGTATTGGGTTTTGGGGGGAGGACGTTGAGAGGGGTTAGGGGGAGAGTAAACCAGATGTAAACTAAGAAGGGGAAGTACGCTATTTCCCTCCCTTATTTAAATTGAATTTTGAAAATATTCTATATGGTCATCTTTGACAAAAAATCTGGTACGGCTATAGATTAATGCCCTGGAATTTAGGGGGCTAAGATCCCGGAGAGTGGGATAAAGCTCTCCCATGGGAGAAGGGTGAGAGCGTGAATGATCCCCATTTAGAGAAAATGAATTTTCAAAATTTAAACTATAAGGTAATCTTTGACCAGAACTTTGTTATTACCTACCGAAATCTTAATCATTGCCTTCGTGATCCGAGGGGGACGTGGAAGTACTAGAGCTGGGAAAATATAGGGGTTCCTCTGGGTGGATTGCGGAAAACACAGGTTTCGACATACTGATCTTTCTAAATTTATAGGTTATGCTACTTTTCATCATCTTTTAAGCGATTTAGGAATGCGACTGCTCCGGGACTGCGGGAATGGCAGCTCCTTTGCCCTTGCGTAATAAAGAGCAGGTACTCAGGCGAACCGCAGTGGCTGAGGCTGGTCGCCGAAAGCGGGGCTGCCCTCCCTCCGCGCCCCCAATTTAAAAAAAAACACTAGTGAACTTAAGGAAGTGGACTCGTCCTACCTAACCAGCCAGAGTCCTACATTTTGACTTGTAGGTCAACAATGGAGGGGGGGGAGGCTCTTGATAGTATCATCAATCCAAATCTGACAGAATCTAATATCACTCGCTTCGCACGCTAAAGTTTTTTTTTCCAATTTCAAGTCGAACTCTCAAGCTTTCCCCGCCCTAATACTCCCACATCCCCCTTGGATCCCGAAGGTTTGTTGGGGCTCGAAACGGTAAGATGGGGCTTCGCCTTCGGAATGAGTCATTTAACCCTCACTGAACTCTGAATCTAACCTAACCTTGAAAGTTACGTTAACGTTTTTTTTTTGTTTTCGTTAATTTCACTTTGCTGTGTTTGTGATTTTGTTAAGTTTTTTTGTTGTTTGTCACTTTTTGTTATTATCAGACGTTTTGTTAAGACTTTGTTGTGGTTTAAAATGGCTCAATTTACCAATGCGGAATATGCGGACATTTTATTGGCATATGGAAGTGCTAACTCCAATATGCCAATAAATGACAAAAGATAGCCATTATGTGTGTGCAAGAATGTAAAAAAACGTACCTGCTCTTTGTAACCGTCCCAACAGTAAGTATTTACATTATTTTCAACTTTGCATTTGATACATTTCACAAAACATGTAACTAGTGGAATTTCGTCAACATGGTCCAATTGAGTAAAAAAAATTAACAACTCCGGTTACAAAAAAGATACCGAAACAAATTACATACCATTCAAAAGCCTAAGCTTTAGAGATGTTTTGAAAAAAACAGAAGCCTTCCAGCCCCATTTTTTTTTTAAATGCATCGCAAAGTTGACTTTTAAATTTTTGTTCAACTTTTTTTTTAAGTTCGGGGGCCCACATTTTTGTTTTTAGCAATAACTTGAAACAATCATAATTTTTTTTAGAGCCGACAATCTTATAAAAGTCTATTAAAAAAAAGATTTTGGAGCTAGCTTTAAAAAACAAAAAGTTACATGTGTTCAAAGGTATAAAAATGGCAAAATTTCTAAAAAAAGGAAAAAAAATCCTGTAAAAAAAATTACAAGTCCTAGATTTTTTTTAATTCTCAAAATAGGTGGGAGGCGACCCCACCTATCCCCCATTTTCGTATTTTCAACCATCTGCCGAAGACCCTGTATACCTTACTTAGATTTTCCTCGAACAATGAAATACCGACCCAGCGCAGTAGGCTTTGATAAGTCCTTATTATTTACAAAGTTTCATTAAAATCGTTAGAGCCATTTAAAAAAAAGCACTAAACAACCTGGATTTGTATGGGAGGTACCTTATTCCGATTTTTCTTTGAATAACGGACTACACCGCTTAATGTAGGCCATACACAGTTATAGCACTTTGCTACCGTACACTCAATCATATCGTACGGGACCGAACTGTGCGCTAATGCTGCAGACTGGCATCGTGTTTTTGTGATCAGAAGCGCGCGATCCGTGCAATGGCCGGAATCCCTGACGACGAGTCCGCCCACGGGTATTTTAAACAATTTAAAATATTAACATTGCCCTGCATACTTATTCAGCAGGTGGCTATGTTTACATACACAAACATTGATTTATTTAAAAAGCGTAAAATTAATCAAAATTTTAACTTAAGGAGTAATAAACATAGCAGCCGTCTTGCGTCTGTGCCGCACACACTAAAAAAGAGCGAAAGGTCGGTGTATGTTATGGGACCAGCCGTGTTTAATCGGCTACCAGACGACATCAGGGATGCACCCTCTACCCACTGTTTTAAGAACAGACTTAAGGAGTGGCTTCTAGAAAAACAGTTCTATGACATAAAAGAATTCTTGCAGACAAAGCTCCAGCTCACGTAGGGCCTGCAGTTATTTTAGTACACTAATAATAAGTATTACTTTACATATCAATTATCATTTTTTTGTATCAAATTCCTGACATTTATTTTTATTATTCTTGCATTAGCATTTTTGTATATTTTTGTGTAGTATTGACTACATTGAGTGTAGTAGTAGACTTGCAACAAATGTTAAAAATAAATTTCATTTCATTTCATAGCAAAGGTGAAAGACTATTTAATATCGTAAGTTATACCTAATAACATACATCAAAATCAAAATCTTTGAGCCATTTTTGAAAAGAACGCATAAGACATAAAAATAATATTGCCCTTACCCAAACACCCAAATCCGTTTTTAGTTTTTAGTAGTTTGGGAACTAGCACCTGGCGGACGTACAGATACGCACATAAACACAATTTTTTTTTTGACTCTATTAATGTAAGACAATCGATACCTACCTAACAAAACCTTAACTTTTTTTGTGCTATCACAATACCTTCTTCACTCCTTCGTCGCTCGAAAGTAAAAATGAGATGCGTTTTTAAAACGAAATACCTACCGAATAGAGAAGATGTATAAAAACACTCAAGACAATGTCAAAAATGACATGTGACATGTCGGTTGTCAGTCAGTCAGTCCATCTATAGTCAGTCAACAAACGTCAACCCAAAATATGCAAGTGACACGTAACTTCACATAATTAAATTTACTTTTTGTGACCTCCAAATGTGTAAATTGGTGAAAAATTGTATTACAGCCGGTTGATAGTTTTGTAACAACATGACGGATAGAAGTTTTGGCGATCACACCAACAGGAACATTGTCAAAAACCCGCTTCTCTCCACCGCAGTTACGGGCCTCTCGCTTGAAGATTTGACGCATAATGCCGTCTTGTTGCCTGTTTCCCAGAGCCAAGAGCTGATCACACGATCAGGTAAGTTCTATTATTTATTTATAACGCTAAACAATGCATGAAACATCAATTTAGCGACCTTGAGACGCAAAAACATCGCTCGCAGTTTCCGACTATTTTTGCGATCAAACTGTCATTTTTATCTTGTGTGGTGAATTTCTTGTGAAACAGACATTCTTGTGATTATTGAACAGTGATTCCGTGCTAATGGTGATGTGTTTTGGTTTATTATTGCGTTAATTTCTTTTATGAAACATCTATTAAGGATAGTCGTAAAGGCTATGTTTTGAACAAGATTTGGGGTTATCATTATCAATGTCATCATTTCTCTACAAATCTTGTAAGAAAGCTCCTTTCGAGAGCGGCTACATCCCGGAACTTGATGTTATGTTGCAAAAGTTTATTGATGACATGACTTTAGTAAGTAAAGAAACAAACAATTCTGTTATCTCTCATTAGGTATGTTCAGGGTATATCATCCAAAAACCTTATTAAATCTTCATTTCATTATTCATTCAGTTAGTTTTTATTGGGTGCTATTACTTATAAAGAGGACTTATAAATTGGGCAACTAAAATAGTGAGTGACCAAAATACCTACTGCACTAGTGACAACAATATTGAGTCAGACTGGACATATTCTCAACTGAATTAAACTTGAACAGTGAAGCAAGCAATAATGGGTTCGTTAGGTTTGATTATGATACTGTCGAGGAGCCTTGCGAAGTGAGAGCCTGGGTGGTGGTTCTGACAGATATGAAAAACAAAGGGTCACAGTCAGTTGCTCACTTAGTATTTTAGTTGCTCACTCAGTATTCCAGTTGCCCTTTAATTTGAATTTACAGTCACTCATTAACACTAGAGTGGACAAGCAGGGTCATAGGTATCCTAGTGTTTTGTTTTGAGCAATAACTTTGCGAGTCAAATTTAATTTGATATTATAAGACTGAGCAAACTGATTTTCAAGATAAGGTCACGTGTCCCCCATGCATACTCTCACGTAACTAATAGGGGCGTGTCTGCTCTAGCGTTAAATACTACCCTAATACAAAGTATATTTTTATTTTTTACATTATTTTTATGTAACTAGTCTTTATGTAACTTTTTTATGACTATACAAAATTATTTGTGATTAATCTGAAATCTCTTAGTGGTTATACTACTGATGAAACTCGACAACTTTTGTTTTACAAATTTGCTGAAATTGCAAAAAAACATTGAGTGGAGTGATGTTGGGGCACACAATTGCAGGTTTTAACGTCATACATCTATGGCAGCAAGGGGCTTTTAACGTTTTAAAGCCTGAAATGAAAGCAAAATTGATTTTTCTCTTGATATTTTAATACAATGCTGACCCTGAATGGGTAGCACATCCAATCCAATCCAATCAGTTGTTCCCCCAATGCTGGGGATCGTGACCGTCATGTCATTGAAGGGGCGCAGATTGCTCTCCACCGGGCTCTGTCACTTGCTGCGTGTGCTGCTTCGTGTAGCTGCAGAGCAGTGGTGCTGGTGACTTGGGTGCACCACTTGGCAGGCGGTCTTCCCCGAGCTCTTTTGCCCTCTACCTTTCCTGTCATTATTTGGTACTCTAGGCTGTTGGGTAGCACATGGTATAACTTATTTCAATCAATATTAGAAGAGATACAGGCATTCGCGGAGTCAGCGTCATTTACTAAGTGTGTGCCTAGGCAGCTTTGAGATGCTCCTCGGTTGCTCAACCCCCTTTTTCTGAAGATAGCTGTGATATATATTTTTGGCTGGTATTTTCACGGGCTAAGGATATTGAATTTTCATATTTTTATATTTTTCTTGCTTATTTTCAACTATAAACATTGTCTAAATAAATTTTTATTTTATTTTAATTAATTGATCTAAATCAGCTCTATAAACACACAAAAGAATCACTGTGCTATCACGTGTGAGTCAGGAGTTATACTGAAAAGTAAGAAGATAATGCACTGGTTTAGTTAATTTTACGCAAACTCTAGATCATAACAGCTTGCTGACTATTCTAATATAAGCTGCTACTAATATTTACTAATATAAGCTAATTAATTACACTAGATTCATGTTTCTACAGCTAATAGTTTTTTAATTATAAAGGTTAGAGGTAGGATATATACCAATTAATTTTATACTTATATATTTACTAGCCGTCCGCCCGCGGCTACGCACGCGTTGTTTTCGATTTTGCCGGGGTAAAAAGTAGCCTATGTCCAATTCTACGACCTAACCTATATGTGTGCCAAGTCTCACCCCGATCCGCCCAGTGATTGAAGCGTGAAAGAGTAACAAATATCCATACATACAAACTTTCACATTTTATTAAGTAGGATTTCCTTAATTTTTACCTCACATGACTTAACCAAAGAGTATGGTACTATTCATATTATTATTACAAATGTAATTTAATACTTTATTGAAATTGGAATTTTAAATTTCCCGCCATTACTACACATGCTGCAATTGCTCGCAGCACCTTTCGAATTGCTACCCAAATAATCGTTGTTGTGAATGAAGTTCAAATACTCGACAACAGATGGCGCCACTACACTTAATTTCCCAGTTGAAAATGTTTTCAGAACTAATTTGAATAACTAAAATTATGTCGCTTTAACTCCAAAATATAAGTTAGCTACTGCTGTATAAATACACAAAATTTAATAACTTTATTGTAGTAATAAATGTAATTTAAGACTTTATTGAAATTGGAATTTTAAATTTCGCGCCATTATTGCAGCGCCTTTCGAAATGCAAACCAAATAATCGTTGTTCTGAATGAAGTTCAAATATTCGACAACAGATGGCGACACTACACTTAATTTCCAAGTTGAAAAGTTGGAAAAGCCCTTACATCTTTAAAAACACGCCCTTTAGGTTAAAACGGGAACTTTCTTGTTCGAGGGGGGATAAAGGGCTATCACACTATATAAGTCCCTTTATCGTGCCGGGACTCCTTTTTAAGTTTTATCGGCACGCACATTTTATCAACTTAGTTTTATTATATATAATGATTTATAGATATTTTTTCTTTCTTGGGCTGTATTTTGGTCAGCACTGCCCGACTATTAGAAAGAAAAAATATTGCCAGAAAATTACATCAAAAATTCCTTAAAAGAAACCACATGTAGTGTCACCCTCTGCTTAGAGTCTTGTGCTTGTTCGACAATATGAAAACATTGCTAGAAAAAATACATCAAAAATTCCTTAAAAGAAACCACATGTAGTGTCACCCTCTACTTAGGGTCTTGTGCTTGTTCGAAAATATGAAAATATTGCTAGAAAAAATACATCAAAAATTCCTTAAAAGAAACCAAATGTAGTGTCACCCTCTACTTAGAGTCTTGTGCTTGTTTGACAATTTGAAAATATTGCTAGAAAAATACATCAAAAATTCCTTAAAAGAAACAAATGTAGTGTCACCCTCTACTTAGGGTCCTGTGCTTGTTCGACAATGGTGTCGATTCGGTGTTACAAGACTTAACTTAATTGACAGGATTAAACTAAATTTACACATTCTGTCTTTTATTTTCTGTATCGAAAAGACAAGGATAGAATGCTTAAATTTAGTTTAGTCCTGTCAAATAAGTTAAATCGTGTTACACTGAATCGACACCAATATGAAGTGTTGTTTTAAAGTTAATAGACAGTTTATTTCCTTTCTCCATTTCTTTTACATATACTTTACCCTTTCCTCTAGTTTTAGTTCATCTGCTTTCCTTTTTCTATCGCCAAACTTTAATACAAAGTTATAAAATGAGTTGATCGATTTGTATTGTAAGACCAAAATTTTTTTGAGATAATATTATTTATTTATGGCATTAGTGTCCTATAACACTCCTTGGTAGGGGTTTTATATATTATAAAAAATACCATTTAATATATAAAAAATATGGATTGAGCTACAAACAATAAATTACAGTGTAAACTGTATATAGCGACACTCAAGGGACCGGGCATTTTGTGACGTTATCGAGAGTTTTCGTTATACAGAGAAAAATTAGCGTCAAAGTAAACCAGCTGGAGCCAGAAAATTTTGATGTTTCATAGAGTGAATTGTTATAACGAGTGACGTTTTACAAAGTTTAACTGTAGTTACATACAAAACCCCACACTATGCTATCTTAATTAATAGCATACTAATCAGCCTGCTTTGACATGTGATGATGACCATCATCCATCACACAGCCAAAAGACTTACACTGCTGGACATAGGCCTCCCTAGAGTTGGCAGGGTTTTGCTGGAATCACCACGTTTGGTAAGCGGGCAATCATAGTGGAAGTGTAGTGGCACAGTATGCAGAAAGGACAGCACTGTCCGTCCTCTAGTTCTTGATCCCTTAGTCGCTTCTTACGATACCCTTCGGAGAAGATGGGGTGGTACTGTTTTAGGGCCGTAGTTGCATAACTTAATACCATGACCACCACCTAAATTAAATAAACCAATAACTCGGGAAATGCTCATTAAAAATTAATAAAACACACAGTATTCTTGAAATTTTATTGTGAATAACAATATCTTTTACAAAATAAAATATGGCTTAAGAGCTTACAAACTAATGAAATAGAATTATATTTTAAAAATATTGTACTACCCGTATTAGTAAAATTAATATTTTATTAAGTTAGTTCTTGCAATTCTGGAGCGCGCACGAGCTGTGTTATATTTCTGTACAAATTAATTATGTAGCAAAAAATGGTTGAAAGTTAAGTGTAGGTTTTGCTTATTTTTTGTAATAAAGATTATAATAAGTCCTTCAGTGTATTGAAAAATGTTGCTCAAATAGTTTCTCTATTATTCTGAATAAATTTTCAAACTGGGTTGTAAATATTTCAAGTTTAGGTTTGCTTGTTTTTTAACTAGACCAGACCTTCAGTATATTGAAAAATATTGCTCGAATCATTTTTCTTTTGTTCAAAATAAATTTTTCATCTGGGGTATTCAGCTCATTTTCATCTTATACATAGAGGGTTAACCTTGAATGGTAACATTTTTAACCTTACAATATCCCATCCTCATAATGCTGTAATTTTTAAAAAAGACATTACGTTTACCTGTATTCCTTATAATTTATTCTTATGTCATGAAAATCATACTTCATTATGTATATTATCTCAACTTCTAAACAAGGTGTTTCGTTTTGGTTATGGCGCAAATTTCAAATTTTCCAAGATTTTTTGTGATTGACTCCATATTTAATTTTTTAACAAGTTTAGCCTGTTTTGCGACACCCCTATATTTTTCTACCAATTTCAATGAATTTGTCAAAAGTGAAATTCCTTATTTTGGATGTTAATAGATGTATAAGTAATTACAAAATGACATTTTTCTCAGGTTATCACCAAAATTAATTAATAATTAAATTAAATAAATAATAATTAAATTAATAATTCAGGACAGGCTCGAGCCCCTCGGCTGATATCATCAACCAAAATAAGGAATTTCACATTTGGCAAATTCATTCAAATTGGTAGAAAATTATGTAGGGCTATAACAAAACATGATAAACTTGTTACAAATTAAACAGGAGTCAAAATTTACAAAAACCCTTGAAAAATTTGAAATTCTATCCATAACCAAAACACTTTTTTTAACCGACTTCAAAAAAGGAAGAGGTTTCTCAATTCGACCGTATATATATAATGGGTGTTCGCGATAACTTCGTCGTTTATGAACCGATTTTAATGAATCTTTTTTTAGATATCCCTAGGGTGGTACCATGATAAGGAAACCAGGATCTGATGATGGTATCCCAGAGAAATCGTGGGGAACCTTAGTTTCCTGTTTTAAGGCAGTTTTTTTTTGTACAAAATTATTACACTAACATGTTTCATGTCTGATTCATGATCGCAGTTTTGTCCCTGGTCTGATAAGTTCATGAATCAAATGTAATTAAATTTTGACATAACTTTGCATCCAGAAGTAAGCATTGGCCGTACGGCATTGAAAATACACTCTTGTATGGGGACTGGGAACAAGTTTAAAATGGGATTATCTCATACAATAATTAATTGTTTATGCCTTTCTTATCACACATCACAATGTATATCAAATAAACTTAATTCCATTTAGTATGGTATGCTAAAAGTTTATAAATAACTTAAGTACTTACATACATTATGTTATGGGTGTTTTTTCCCATTTACTCATATTAATCGAGAAGAGAAAAGGTAATCTAAGATAGAGTTTATTTAGAAAAGTAATCAAAATTACAAAATAAAACTCTAGTCTTGGCATGTTACTGATCAGCTGTTTAAACAAATATGGAATTTACAATTTGCATGCCTTGAGCTAATTTAATCAGTAACGAGCTTCAAGGAAAATTTAAACATTAAATTAAGACTCTTTTATTTGATTTTACTAAGTACATTTTTATTGAAAGTATTATGTGTACTTATAAAGCTTTATTTTATATAACTACCTAATACTTATGTCACTCTGATCACTAAGGGATTCTAGTCTCTATTACCAAAGAATACAGATTATCACTACGAAATTACTTAGTGTTGTAATATCATGGCAAAAAAAACTGTTGGCTTACCTGGTAGGATTAGATTAGATTAGATTATTTATTCCATGTCACCAAATACATATTTATTATTTATAAAAAATATATTTAAAATTTCATAGTGGAACATGAACGTCAAAAAATTCATAAAATAAATGTCACAATAAAAATAAGATGCCAAAAAAAAGGTTAAAATAAAATTGGATGTCAAAACAATATAATAAATTCATCATAATGATGATTAAAATAATTCATAAAATTAATGTCACAATAAAAATACGATGTCAAAACAAACAAAAATAAGATGTTAAAATAAAATAGGATGTCAAAACAAAATAATAAATTCATAATAATGGTGACTAAAATGGAATGGAAAGTATTAAAGTAGGAAAAAATGGAAAGTATTAACAGTTGTGAATTAGTTTTCAGTTTGTCATTAAAGTGTGATTTTTAGTTTTTTTAAACTGTAGTAGTTATTTTCTGTGCCAAACTGTTTCTCACCATCAAGAGCGTGTTAATGAGCTTGTCATAATATTGTCAATATGTCCTGTAAGCTCAGTTTAGATTCCTGGAAGTTGACGTGGAATACGGCAGCTCCCTGGACTCCCTCCTCTTCCTCACACACCACGCGATCAGGAACACGAGGAGGGCTATCAGAGCTATGAAAAGGAGTACTCCTAGCACTATAGCCGCTATGCTCCCCTCGTTAATGTAGCCTGAAACAAATGATAATTTGTTTAAAAGCTTTTTACCTGGTTGCCGATGAAGGAATGTAATGTTCGGATATATGTAGGTCTGTTTCTTTAGCTGAGCTTGTGGCTTAAACGGCTTGGTGTATTTTGAAATGCAAGATGTCGTTATCGTTCGGATCGTCTTAGCATTAATGCTTATTGCTCTGCTGTTTACTATATTATGAGCCTGCACATAGCAAGCATAACAGGTGGCTTTTGGGACAGTAAAGTTCTCGAGTGGCGACCGCGCACCGGAAGATGCGCTAAAAGATTCCTAGCGGAGACTAACTTTGTGAGACTTGGTTTGGTTGGTGGAAGGGCATTTTCTACGCCCGCCTGTTGCTAGCTACCACCATCTTATCTAAGTCATGCCGCCAAACATTAATGTTATCAGCATTGAAAGATAAAATAGTCAGTTCCCCATTGCGTTAGTAAGCCCGTTTTCATCTTCGACATCATGATAGTCACCCACCATCAGGTGAGATGATAACCAAGGGCCAATCGTAAATTTAAGAAAAACTATTACTGTTTTTTTTTTCTGTTTAAACAGTTACAACCACTGTTAAGACAGTAACATTTTGACTCTATACTTATCTGTTTTCGGACCAGTAACATCACAGTAGGCTCATATCATCATCATCACATCAGCCGAAAGACGTCCACTGCTGGACAAAGGCCTCCGCCAAGGATTTCCACAACGACCCCAAGGATTTCAACAGCGGTGCCCGAATCCAGCGGCGTCCTGGAATTCCACTCGTGAACTCTACTGCCCCACTGCCACTTCAGTTTAGCGATTCTGTGAGTTATGTCGGTTACTTTGGAGTCCCATACTCACTTGATATGTCCACGACGTAGCTGTTGGCATTCCCGAACGCGTCCACAGCGGTCACAGACAGTCGCGGAGCGCAGCAGGTTGCTCGGTAGGTGGCTATCACTTCTTCACGTGAACCGGAGATAAAGTTGCTATCGTAGACCAGGCCCACAGGTGATGAGGAGAGGCGGAGGAGACCTGTCGAGGGTTGAATTGTTAATATTATGGCAATATAACTGATGAGGGCTGGAAACCAGCGCTGTGGCAACACAGAGGGTTGTCCTATGTCCTATTGGCATTTACATGGTTTAAGACCTTATGTACTTGGCTTACGGGTGATGAGGAGAGGCGGGGAGACCTGTATTTTATGCCTTTTGCCCGCAGCTTCGCTCTCGTGGGCATTGATTTTGAGGGTGAGTAGGCGCGATCTGAAAGCAGTTCGCGAGAGTAGACTCTAGAGTAGAGTCGAATCTAAAACATTTTATAGGTACCAATATAGGTAGGTGATAGGTAGGTGTGTGCTGGCACCAATCTCAAAAAAAAAATTTAGGCCTAGCGTCTCTGTCTGTAATAGTGACATACCACACTTATTGGAAACATTTAGACCCCGTCCGTCCAATGCAGTCCTTTGCAAGGAGCTCAGAGGAAGAGACGAAACTAAAATATGGACTTACCTGATACAGCGTCTCTGTCTGTAATAGTGACATACCACACTTATTGGGAACATTTAGACCCCGTCCGTCCAATGCAGGCCTTTGCAAGGAGCTCAGAGGAAGAGACGAAACTAAAATATGGACTTACCTGATACAGCGTCTCTGTCTGTAATAGTGACATACCACACTTATTGGGAACATTTAGACCCCGTCCGTCCAATGCAGGCCTTTGCAAGGAGCTCAGAGGAAGAGACGAAACTAAAATATGGACTTACCTGATACAGCGTCTCTGGCAATAATAGTAGCAGACCACACATGCTGAGCACAGTCTGACCCAGTGCGTCCAATGCAGGTCCCCTGGAAGTTGTGACGCAGCTCGGGCGCCCAGGTGTCGGAGAAAACATCGTTACCATTGATCACGTAAACGTAGGCAGATATGGATACTTGTTCTAGACCTGCAGAGGAATACGTTAATTTCAGGCAAATGTCCTTAAATGTCTGGTCGCTTACTATGGGCCTCCTATCAAGGCTCAAGGTCACTCAAAGGGCAATGGAGCGTGCTGTGTTCGCAGTTTCGCTGCGCGATCGGATCAGAAACGAGGAGATCCGTAGGAGAACCAAAGTTATCGACATAGTTTTCAGAATTGCTAAACTTAAGTGGGAGTGGGCAGGGCAAATCGCTCGTAGAATAGATAGCCCTTGGGGCGGTAAAGTTCTCGAGTGGCGACCGCGCACCGGAAGATATAGTATAGGAAGGCCTCCCATTCGGTGGACCGATGACCTGGTGAGGGTCGCGGGAAGTCGCTGGATGAGGGCAGCTCGGGACCGGTCGTTGTGGAAATCATTGGGGGAGGCCTTTGTCAGGCAGTGGACGTCTTTTGGCTGATATGATGATGATATGATGATGATGATATGTCCTTGTCTATAGTATAAATTAATATTATTGAACCAAGGGTTTGTTCATCTACAAGTTCCACAGTTGCCTTTGTCATTATAGACCACAGATATCAGGATATTGACTCATAGACGTAATGTCGCTCCTTTTATACTTACCCGTCTCCCTAAGAAAGAGGATGTATGTATGTATGTATGTTTCTTCAGCTGAGCTTGTAGCCTGAACGGCTTGACCTCCTTCCATCCAAGTGCGAGGTGTGTCGTTAGATTCTTCTAGATCCCTTGATTAAGTGACATACGAGTAGGTTACATTTTTATGCATTCGGGTTTTTAATATTTAAAGTGAAAACTTCTTAAGGCGCGTTGGGCATTTTTTGAGATGGGAAAAAACCAAACAAAACTCGCGAAACTGTGACGACACCTTAATGTCTCTGGTTACAAGGCCGACACCTTTAACGTTTCTGAGTACAAGGGGTAGTTCAAGTTTTCACGTCTGTCGGCACTCCCTGAGTGCTTTTGTGTTTTTATTAAGGCCTTAAGACGGGTCAAATGACTATATTCAATTCAAATTATTGAAAGACTGTGTAAAGCTATCACCATAGAAAAAAAAATACACTTAAAGCAATAAAAAATCGATTTAATTGAATACAATTTTAAAAATATTTCCGCTTTTGATGTAAAAAAATAGACTGCAGACTGTTTTTGGCATTAATTGCAAAATTTCTCGATAGTTAATGTAAATGAACAAATAGTTAATGTTAAATGAAACCAACACACAAAAATCGGTGACTATATGACCTTTCATTTTAATTGAACACGTTTTTTTAAACTTATTTGAAAGTCATGTAAAGTAATAAAAACATGTAAAAATCGAGAACTCGGTGTTCAGTTTCAACGTAACAGCCGCGTTGAAGCCCGCATTGATGTGAACTTAAAATGAATAGACTTACGTTCGATATTATTTAAAAACGTATCAACCTCCTCGGATTGGGTGATCTTAAAGCCTTAAGTTAGGTTATTACCATAAGCGGTGAAGGTGACCAGGTCCCTCGCGCCAGGCTGGGCAGTCGATGTTATAGTGAGACTGACGATCACGTTGGCGGTCTGACCAGGTTGGATCGTTTGACTGAAAGTAAACGGTATAATTGTTTTTATAGATTAAAAAAACGGCCAAGAGCGAGTCGGACTTGCGTAAACTAGGCCTGCGTAGTCTTTTCATTTCAAAAAACCGGCCAAGTGAGAGTCAGAAACGCACACAAATGGTTCCGTTCCATCATACTAGATGGCGCTGGTACAAAGGGTTCCGTATCATCATACTAGATGGCCCTAGTTTCTTCACGTTTAAAAAAAACAGATTTTTTATATGGAGACCCCTTATTTTTTTACTTTTTCGCGGCAACAGAAATACATAATCTGTGAAAATTAGAACTGTATGGCTATCACATTACATTGCTTTAACGGTGAAGTAAAACATCGCGAAGAAACCTGCACCTCTGTTCCCAGATGAATATGAAGGTCGCGTTGCACACGTCCGTAGGTGTAAATCTAAATGCCCTACATGTGACTGCGGGTGATGCTAAGTGCAACACCAGGCAACGGCCGTCTATCTCTTGGATAACAGGGTTAATTGTGCCACACGATGAAAAGGATGACATAAATAAGGCTTTAAGACTATGGGTGATGATAGGAAGAATTGGCGATTACTCCACAGACAAGAGCACACTAAATTAGATGATTATTGTGACGGTATTTTTACCTGTTGGGGTTGATGCCTTGCAGGAACCTCAGTTCGCCGACTGCTCCGAAGCTGAACCTCACTGCTTGCTCCCTGTAGTTGGTCACCTCGAAATGTAGCTGGAACATAGATTTAGAGCCCGCTAAGCCCCTTTCCGAGACCGAAACTAGGAGATCGGTAGGAGAACCAAAGTAACCGACATAGCTCTCAAAATTGCTAAACTTAAGTAGCAGTGGGCGGGGCACTATGCTCGTAGAACAGATGACCGTTGGGGCAGTAAAGTTCTCGAGTGGCGACCACGCACTGGAAAACGTAGTGTAGGCAGGCCTCCCACTCGGTGGACCGATGACCTGGTGTAGGTCGCGGGAAGCCGCTGAATGCAGGCAGCGCAGAACCGGTCGTCGTGGAAATCCTTGGGGGAGTCCTATGTCCAGCAGTGGACGTCGTTCGGCTGATATGATGAAGCCCGCTTCCATTTTCGCCATCATTGTCGTCACTTGCCATCAGGTGAAATGTTGCTAAGGACTTAACAATGGTGGATAAAAAAAAACTGCAGCCTCGACGCGCTCTTCGTTCCGCGTCTAAGCTTGCGCAAGTAAGTTTTAGAAGACTTGTATGAGGGTCAGTGTTCAAATTAATTATAAAGAATACGTTTTAATTATATTTTAAAAAATAGCGAAAATAATGTAAATAATAAAAACGAACAGTCGAAAAAATTTAATACAGCCTGATAATGGCCGGCCGATGACTCGTGTCATGGACTTGAACTGAAATAAAAGCTTGTACCAAAAAAAATAAAAATAGATCGTGATATTTTTTACCTGTAATGAATCCCCTGGTGCTCCGTACAGTCTGGTGCTCAGTCCGATCTGAACAGCTGTCAACAGTGTCCCCTGTTGGTTCACCACCTGGTATAAAGATTATAAAGACTTCCATAACATAACCACCATAACATTCTTCTTGTTAGCCACCACGCAAAAAAGGAGAATTGTTTTAAAGCCTGGGTCTGTGTGTGTCTGTACATGTAATTGCAGTTTTTTAATTGAAAGTTCTTAGCCATGTTTAATAGAAACCCATTCGGCCGTTCGTGGAGACTGTCAACTGCCCGCTGAAACAGTAAGGCGCTTTGCACACGACGGGGCGGGGCGGGGCTGTCAATTTCGCCGCCAAAGTTAGCAGAAAAGGAATCCTATACTACCAACGCACATGGAGGATAAAAAGACCGCGCCGCTGGTGCCCGGCGGGCATTGGCGGCACGGCATGTCCGTGGCTGCCCGCCATAGATCACACAAACCAGTTTGTATGCAGTAACGCAGACGGCGGCGCGGGGCGGATAGCTCAGTCCGCGCCACGCTTCACTAGAACGAACGTACTGAACTGACCGCCTCTGTCCCTCGTGTGCTTTGTGTATGCGGCGAGGGTAGCCGCGGGCATCGACGGGCAGACGCATTCTTTATTGCTTCGCGGTCAAAAAGACTGCCCCTTCCCGTCGTGTGCAAAGCACCTAAGAGATATAGGGGTGGGGCTCTGACCCTTTTACGAGAAACAGTACTACGGCGAACAAGAGAAAACTGAACCTCATTTGAGGTCAATACAGGTTAATATTGACGCAGCATCCCTGGCAAACATATTGCAAATGCTCCTCGTGAGAGGGTTAACTAAAAATGTATACCCTGGGCAGATTTTAAGTGCAAAATCCCAGTAAAAGTTTCAGCGTTTAATTTTAAAACGAGTCTATACCTTATGGGGTGTTATCAAGGTTAATTTTGCTTAGACAGACAGACGCTCACAGGATGCAATGGCGAAAAACAAAATGGCCACCGAAAGTGAACTAGTTACCGCGGTTACAATAAATTATTTGAGTATTGATTGTGGCTCTGTTTTGAACGAAATTTGGCCGTGGATTTTTAATTTCACAAAAATATTATTTCTGATTTAATTCCATTCCATTATTATAGTTGGTCACCTCAAAATGTAGTTAAAATATACAGTCAGAGGATGCGATCCTAGAATAGTATCTATTACCCCAACTCTTTCCGAGGGTGTCTAAGGGATCCAAAACAGGAGGATAGGGAGCAGCATTCTTTCCGCGTACTGTGCGACCACAATGCCAAGTGCACTAAAATAATTATTTCCCATTCTATTCCATTCCATTATTATAGTTGGTCACCTCAAAATGTAGCTGAAACATAGATTTAGGGGTACTAAAGTGGTTGGTTGGTCTGTGGTGCGGCCCTAGAAAAGTACCCTCTTTCCGAAGGTTTCATAAGACGCAACTAAGGGATCCAAAACCGGAGGATGGTCCAACAGCGTTCTTTCCGCGTAATGTGCCACCACAATGCTAATTTCACTCAAATAATTATATCCGATTCTATTCCATTATTATAGTTGGTCACGTCAAAATGTAGCTGAAACGTAGATTTAGGGGTACTAAATGGGTTGGTTGGCCTGTGCCGTGGCCCTAGAATACTATTACCCCATCTCTTTCTGAGGGTCCAAAACCGGAGGGTGGGTCAATAGCGTTCTTTCCGCATACTGTGCCACCACAATGCTAATTTCACTAAAATCATTATTTCCGATTCTATTCCATTCCATTATTTTAGTTGGTCACCTCAAAATGTAGCTGAAACATAAATTTAGAGGTACTAAAGGGGTAGGTTGGCCTGTGTCGTGTCTCGTGTTGCGAGAAAACTGTTTTTTTCTGTGTTGAATAAAAACATGAAAAAAAACCATGACAAAAACGGTTTTATTTCTGTAACGTTTTTTTTCACAAGTTCAGAACCTTAAATTTATATTTTATAAGGCAATTTTCTATTGATATGATATGATTTAGAGTTTATATCGAATATTATTATGTTCGTATCTACTTTATATTTCTGGTTCAATTAAAAAAAAAACATGTAAATAGTAATAGTAGGTAATAGTTTTTGTCAAAGAGTTTACGATTACGGAATTCCCCGAACAGGCTTATAATATTGGATTCCCGGCAGGAGAATCCCTTTTTTTCGTTGTTTGACTTGATCTTCACTTGTGTGACCGTTATGTGCGAAATTTCTGCCATTTTGGTAATTTACAATGTATTCTTTTTTTGAAAAAAAAAACCCCAATCTAGATAAAAAAAACAATGGTGCCAGGTTTTTTTTTCAATTTGCAACACTAGACTCGTGACCCTAGAATAGTATCGCCCCATCACTTCCCGAGGGTTGCATAGGAGGCGACTATGGAATCAAAAACCGGGGGATGGGCCAACAGCGTTCTTTTCGCGTACTGTGCCACCACAATACTAATTTCACTAAAATCATGATTTCTGATTCTATTCCATTCCATTATTATAGTTGGTCACCTCAAAATGTAGCTGAAACATAGATTTAGTTAGAGGTACTAAAGGGGTTGGTTGGTCTGTGGTGCGGCTCTAGAATAGTATCACCCCATCTCTTTCTGAGGGTGTCGTAAGAGGCGACTAAGGGATCCAAAACCGGAGGATAGCCTAACAGCTAATTTCACTAAAATCATTATTTCCGATTCTATTCCATTCCATTATTATACGAGTAGTTGGTCACCTCAAAATGTAGCTGAAACATAGAGTTAGAGGTACTCAAGGGATTGGTTGGCCTGTGTCGTGACTCTATAATAGCATCACCCCATCTATTTCTGAGGGTTTCATAAGAGGCGACTATGGAATCCCAAACCGGAGGATGGGCCAACAGCGTTCTTTTCGCGTATTGTGCCAACACTAGGCCACCACAATGATAATTTCACTAAAATCATTATTTTTTTATTTTTTTTATTAACAATTGGTAAACCCTTGACAACATCGATATTTCCGATTCTATTCCATTTAGGCGCGCTAATTTATAAGTGTGCCTTTTACAATTTACTGAAAACAATGATATGTTAATTTAGGTAGATCATCACGTGTATTTCAAATATTTTTATGTTTTTCATGAATTATTATGATTCCATGTGTCGTGTTTGATATGATAACGCGTTCGGAGTAATACTTGCATTTTCTACCAATTTTAGAGTTATTTATCCATTACAACATCACAATTTCAAAAATCTTCATTTTTCTACAAAAGTAGCGATCAATATTTAATAAAGCTCCACGTTCAGGAAAATAATTGCATAAGGTTGTATTTTGAATGACAAGTTCATTGTAACGAAATTAGAAAATTCCTTGCAAAACGACTACAAATATAATCAAATGACCTCACATACCAATTGTTTAATTATAGTGCGTTCGCTAGAGTAGCTGCACCTTTGATAAATGCAACAACAGTAGCGACAGAGGCGCCGCCCACGCCCGACCCTATCTCGCTACCTATGACGCGGGGCGAGCGGCATTTATCGAAAGTGTAGCTGATAGGGTTATATGCATTATTTTTTTTTGTGTTTCAAAAGAAAATTTAAATCGGCCAAGAAATACGGAAGACATAAACATTTTCAACTATTAATAAGACAGAGAGATCCGATATGTAAATGTGACAACATAAAATACACAGTCCATATAAACTCTATGCTACATTCTGTTTTGCTAGAAAGCGATAAGAGACAAATCTTTAATGGTTTATATCTTGGTTATTTTTATAGTTATTCAAAAATGTTTTTGTATACTGTTTCTTATATGAATAAGCTTTTCATCATCATCATAATTTAAGAGCCGTACTCTTGTCGGTGTAGCTCTTTCCAGGTCTCTCTATCCCACATTACCTCCTTCATTTCTCTATACGTTTCCACCTTAACTTTCTTCTTAACTTGGTTTATATAAGCAATTCTAGGTCTTCCTCTTCCGCGATTGCCTTAAAGTTTTTATTAAAGCAAAAAAAAAATCATGCATATTCCCCATTCAGCGAACGAACTTTAGACTAACATTAATTTTAAGACTGTTACTAACACAATAACAATGAATAATTAAGAAATATACATGTAAAAACAAATTAATAATAATAATAAAAAAAACTGCCAAGTACGAGTCAAAACCGCACACAAAGGTTCCGTACCATCATACTAGATGGCGCTAGTGCAAAGGGTTCCGTACCAGCACACTAGTTGGCGCTAGTTTCTGCACATTTAAAAAAAACACGTTTTTTGGTACGGAGACCCCACCTTATTTTTTCTCTTTTTCTAATTTTTAGTATCTGTCGTTATAGCGGCAACAGAAATACATCGTCTGTAAAAAATCCAACTGTTTAGCTATCACAGTTCATGAAATACAGCCTGGTGACAGACAGACAGACAGCGGAGTCTTAGTAATAGGAACCCGTTTTTACCCTTTAAGTACGGAACCCTAAAAATGTCAAAGCAGACGGTTCTTGTCTTGATTTAGTATTTGACTTTCACTTGATAAATAAACACGATATTAATTAAAATCCCCAGTAAAAGTTTTAGCGTTTAATTTTGAAGCGATTCTATACCTTATTGGGTGTTATCAAGGTTAATTTTGCTTACACAGACGCTCACAGGAAGCAAACAGCAAAAAAAAAAACAAAAACGAAACAAATAAAACAATCACAATTTTTACCAAAAAGACTTTATTTCCCATCCATCACACCAAAAACACATTAGAATACCTGAGATATAGCCCTGTTATATGGTAACACATTGCTCTCGTTGTACCGCAGTCTCTGGTTGTAAGCTCTTGAGTTTTCCACCTCAGCCTGTTCGAGGTCGTTGACCGCATCAGGGAAGGTGATGGAGGCTGAACGGCTTAGTCGGACCTCTTGTTGGCCAACTTGTTGGCCAATTGGACCGGATAGACGGACGAAAGGTTCGCCTGTGAGAAAACATTACATCAATATTAAGCGTTCAAAGCAAAATGTTAAAGCGAGGCATTTGTAAAACAGTTGTCTCTGTTTTTTCCTTTACGTGTAAAGAGTCAAGACAATAACCACACTTTTGCACTTTTTTCAATGTTTTACGTTTTTATTAAGACTTCAATTTAAAAACTAAAATTTAGCAGATACTAAAAAGAAATATCTCCATGTAAAAACTATGTGCAAATTTAGAAATTTTATTAATAAACAATTCGTTTTAGCTTTTTTAAAACATTTTAGACCTGTTTTTAGTTTTTTTTATGATCGAGCAAAGTACACACTATCGTGTAACATATTAGCTTATTTCTCAGACAATATCCTTAAGTATGTCCAATATTTTTTGTAAGACCGATATTTAGTGGTAACTACCCAAAAAATTTGATCTAGCAAAAGGGTTTCTCCGCTTCTCCACCGGTGCCTGTGTCTCGCATTAAATGTTCTTCGTCTTGCCATCCCGTTACAAAACACACCGCAAAAATTGAGTTTTTAGGGTTCCGTAGTCAACAAGGAACCCTTATAGTTTCGCCGTGTCTGTCTGTCCTAATGTCCGCGGCTTAGATCAGGGACTATTAGTACTCGTAGAACGGACGGCCCGTGCTGCAGTAAAATTCTCGAGTGGTAATCGTGCACCGGAATATGTAGCGTAGTCAGGCCCTCCACTCGGTGGTAAAGACTACCTGGTAAAGATCGCGTGAAGCTGCTGTATGCGGGCAGCGCAGGACCGGTAATATTACCGGAGGAAAAATGAAATTTCTAAAGTCCAGAATAAGTAGACCCCTATCTACCTAGAGCAAAGTATGGACTGAGAGGTTTTGTTCTGTTGGTAGTTATAGTTTTGGTGCCGAACCCTGTTTGTGTGACCTCCAGTCGCACTTGGCCGACTTTTTAAATCTACAATTGGTAAGCATAATCTCACCTGATTGTAAGTGATGATGATGCCGACGATGGACGCGGGCTTACCAAGATTCCCCAACGCAATGGGAAACTGGCTATCTTACCTTGAAACCGGAACACATCAATGCTGTTAACATTGATGTTAAGGCTGCAAGACTTAAATAAGATGGTGGTAGCTAGCCAGGCGGGCTTAGAAAATGTCCTTCCACCCACCAAACCGAGTCCTACAAAGTTAGACTCCGCTAGGAATCGAACCCGCGACCTCCTGATGTGAAGCTCATGGACTAAACCATTGCGCCACGGATGTGGTGATGACTTCGAGGGACTTTTTGTTTACCTCCTATATCCCTTCCATTGACCTTGACGTAGACCTTGGACCCCTTGACAGAAGGCATGGGGACGTCAGCTATGATAGCTGGCAGATTCGTTGATGGCGTTTCAAATGCTTCGCCTGCTGTTGGCTGGTAACTGTAATTAAATGTAATGAAAAACTTACGGTTAAAAACTTTTAAAATTACAATTCTATTATATTTATTTCGGCACACCAGTCTTTTTACTGACACAACATTTGGTAGAGTTTAATGGTTGGAGTGGACAACTGAGAAGAAAGTGTAGCAATTGTCACCACCCCGGTGACAACTGAGAAACATTCTTCCCAGTTGTCCCCTCTAGCGCGTCTCCAAAACTGAGACATTTTTTTTCCAGTTGTCCCCTCTGGCAGGAAGCGGAAGGGGACAGATGGGAAGATTTGTCACCCCGGTGACAACTGGGAAAAAAAAAACACGGGACAGATGGGAATAATCGATGTTTTAAGGCTTAAGTCTCCTGGTGAATATGAAGTCCTAAAGCTTTACACGAGAAACGGACTCTCCTCGGTGGTACTTGATATTCTTCGATCTTAACACTCATTGCCAAGTTTTTACCCGATTGTCCAAAAATTAGAGTTATGTTTTTCAGGTGTATGTAGGTATGTATGTTGGATTTTGAAGTGCGGGGTTTCGTCGTCGTCGTTAGATTCGTCTTGATCCCGTGTATGACATAGGATACATTTTTACCCGACTGGCCAAAAAGAGGGGTTAAGTTTTTACTTAGTAGGGTTTTTGATTTTTAATGAATTCCTAAAGTTATTTCTTCATACAGGTAAAAGTTAACTGGGTATAGTGTATTCAACTAAAATTCAGCTTGGACAGCTCGGTCCCGTACTCGTCGATTAGGACAGACTCGCGAACGCTCGCCACCGGTCCCAGTACACGAATCTTTATGTTATCTGTGTTTATTTCAAGACCCGCTTGTTGAGAGACGTTTTCACAGGTAAAAGTTAACTGGGTATAGTGTATTCACCTGAAATTCAGCTTGGACAGCTCGGTCCCGTACTCGTCGATTAGGACAGACTCGCGAACGCTCGCCACCGGTCCCAGTACACGAATCTTTATGTTATCTGTGTTTATTTCAAGACCCGCTTGTTGAGAGACTTTTTCACAGGTAAAAGTTAACTGGGTATAGTGTATTCACCTGAAATTCAGCTTGGACAGCTCGGTCCCGTACTCGTCGATTAGGACAGACTCGCGAACGCTCGCCACCGGTCCCAGTACACGAATCTTTATGTTATCTGTGTTTATTTCAAGACCCGCTTGTTGAGAGACTTTTTCACAGGTAAAAGTTAACTGGGTATAGTGTATTCACCTGAAATTCAGCTTGGACAGCTCGGTCCCGTACTCGTCGATTAGGACAGACTCGCGAACGCTCGCCACCGGTCCCAGTACACGAATCTTTATGTTATCTGTGTTTATTTCAAGACCCGCTTGTTGAGAGACTTTTTCCCAGGTAAAAGTTAACTGGGTATAGTGTATTCACCTGAAATTCAGCTTGGACAGCTCGGTCCCGTACTCGTCGATTAGGACAGACTCGCGAACGCTCGCCACCGGTCCCAGTACACGAATCTTTATGTTATCTGTGTTTATTTCAAGACCCGCTTGTTGAGAGACTTTTTCACAGGTAAAAGTTAACTGGGTATAGTGTATTCACCTGAAATTCAGCTTGGACAGCTCGGTCCCGTACTCGTCGATTAGGACAGACTCGCGAACGCTCGCCACCGGTCCCAGTACACGAATCTTTATGTTATCTGTGTTTATTTCAAGACCCGCTTGTTGAGAGACTTTTTCACAGGTAAAAGTTAACTGGATATAGTGTATTTAACTGAAATTCAGCTTGGACAGCTCGGTCCCGTACTCGTCGATTAGGACAGACTCGCGAACGCTCGCCACCGGTCCCAGTACACGAATCTTTATGTTATCTGTGTTTATTTCAAGACCCGCTTGTTGAGAGACTTTTTCACAGGTAAAAGTTAACTGGGTATAGTGTATTCACCTGAAATTCAGCTTGGACAGCTCGGTCCCGTACTCGTCGATTAGGACAGACTCGCGAACGCTCGCCACCGGTCCCAGTACACGAATCTTTATGTTATCTGTGTTTATTTCAAGACCCGCTTGTTGAGAGACTTTTTCACAGGTAAAAGTTAACTGGGTATAGTGTATTCACCTGAAATTCAGCTTGGACAGCTCGGTCCCGTACTCGTCGATTAGGACAGACTCGCGAACGCTCGCCACCGGTCCCAGTACACGAATCTTTATGTTATCTGTGTTTATTTCAAGACCCGCTTGTTGAGAGACTTTTTCACAGGTAAAAGTTAACTGGATATAGTGTATTTAACTGAAATTCAGCTTGGACAGCTCGGTCCCGTACTCGTCGATTAGGACAGACTCGCGAACGCTCGCCACCGGTCCCAGTACACGAATCTTTATGATATCTAGTTAATTTCAAGATCCACTTGTTAAGAGACTTTTTCATAGGTAAAAGTTAATTGGGTATAGTGTATTCAACTGAAATTCAGCTTGGACAGCTTGGTCCCGTACTCGTCGATTAAGATAGACTCGCGAACGCTCGCCACCGGTCCCAGTACACGAATCTTTTATGTTATCTATGTTAATTTCAAGACCCATTTGTTGAGAGACTTTTTCACACGTAAAAGTTAACTGGGTATAGTGTATTCACCTGAAATTCAGCTTGGACAGCTCGGTCCCGTACTCGTCGATTAGGACAGACTCGCGAACGCTCGCCACCGGTCCCAGTACACGAATCTTTATGTTATCTGTGAAATCAACAAGAAAAAAATCGGCTCTAAATATTTTCAAATTCAATTAATTGTGCAAAAAATTGCAGTATATTAAACTTATTAACATCGGTTTAACTAAACGGCATTTGTGTGTATTTCGGCATATTAAGAGTATTGTGAAGCTGCGACTTTTCATACAAACGGCGTTAACGATTATCACCTCTTAAATGTTAACCGATTTGGACCAATTTTTGATAAGTTGTCAGCCAGAACACAAGCTAGGCCGTATTCCCGGTTATTTTGAAGTTGATCTAATGATGAACTTCGGAGGTGAAATCAGGTCCCAGAATCGTCTTTTATTTTTCAATAGAATCGTAGAAAATACAATACTGTGCTCACCTTTTTTGAATTTGGGACCGTGTAGTTTTTTTTTAAAACTCATATGAGCATTTACATTTTTGAGCTTAAAATCTCTTTTCAAATAAAACCTTGTACCAAAAAGCTTTTAGGTTTTTCGAAAATTATATTCACATCTCTTCGCTCAGCTTCATAGGATACGGTTCAAGAGGAGAGAAGATGTCTTATAATTGTGTGGCGTGATAAAGGGGAAGATGTAAGCTGTTTCTCGCAAGCGGCGAAGCACCTGCACTAGTGGTGATGAGGAGTACTCACCATGGTGGAGACTTGCACTAGTGGGGGTGAGGCAGTACTACACCACAGTATATATATTAGTACTAACGTACAGTATGGACACTCCCTGCCCCTCTCTAAATTCGACCTCACCCCCCCGTCACTCAGATTGGGTGTAGATTGGGTACCAAACGTAAAGGACGAGCTACGCAAGCACTTTTATTCACTATATTCACTTTGCGCGCCGCTGTGATTTCGTTCACAAGCATAAAAACCAACCAGTTACCGAACTTAAAGGCCTAACTGAAATCTTTTTTTTTCATACTTGTCATGTTGTAAACAACCACCGCTCGAACAAAAAACACCACTTTCCAAATACACCATACACAGTATGAGACTATAAAACATTGTAAATGGTAACTGCGACGTGGACGTATAAATTAACACTGAAAACCGCTATTATTTTATACGGTCTAACACTTTTTCCATAAAATTTGGGGTTGTAAATGGGTGGAGCGGGCTGGGCCCCCTGGACCCCATATCATGAATCTTGGTGATCAAATTGACTTCACCTTTTTTTGGAATAAGCGTTAGCGATTTTCGCCCGTCAGAGAAGTGAAGGACCTTTTTTTAATAAGCGGCAGCGATTTTCGGCGTCATAGAAGTAGATGACCTTTTTTTAATAAGCGGTAGCGATTTGTCGGTCTAGGAAAAAGTGTTTAAAGATGTACAAAATAATAGCAGGTTTCAGTGTTAATTCGTACGTCATTCGGAAAGTGGTGTTTTTTTTTTCGAACGGTGTTCGTTTACAACGAAAAGTATGAAAAAAAAAGAGTTTAGGATTCACACAGTGTTCAGTAATAACTAACAAACATTTTGTGACCAATACCGCCGGTGTGATTCAACCCTACCTGCATTCTTGCCTATAGATACGTCAGTTATAATTATGTATATCATTTCTCGCTCGTTTGTATGGAGTGTCCGGGGTGTGACTACACCGTGGTGGAGTCGTGGCTCGGCTGACTGGCACCTGCATGGTGAGGCAGTACTCACCATGGTGGAGTCGTGGCTCGGCTGAGCGGCACCTCCACTGGTGGTAGTGAGGCAGTACTCACCATGGGGTGGAGTCGTGGCTTGGCTTAGCGGCACCTACACTAATAGTGGTGAGGCAGTATCACCATGGTGGAGTCGTGGCTCGGCTTCGCGGCACCTACACTAGTAGTGGTGAGGCAGTACTCACCATGGTGGAGTCGTGGCTGAGCGGCACCTGCACTAGTGGTGGTGAGGCAGTACTCACCATGGTGAAGTCGTGGCTCGGCTTAGCGGCACCTACACTAGTAGTGGTGAGGCAGTACTCACTATGGTGGAGTCGTGGCTGAGCGGCTCCTGCACTAGTGGTGGTGAGGCAGTACTCACCATGGTGGAGTCGTGGCTCAGCTGAGTGGCACCTGCACTAGTGGTGATGAGGTGAGAGGAGATGTGAGCGGTGTTTGGCGAATGGCGAGCGATGCCGCAAGTCTAGTCCGGTCTAGCTAGTATACATCTCCTATAGATCTCCCTCTGCTTAGCTTCGGTGGATACACCCAAGCGAATAAGGCCTAGACGTTAAGCCGCTTTTCTCCTCTCCGCTTTGGTGGATACCGGGCCTTATATTTGTTTATTTTATTTATTCTAGAGATAACATCATTTTCTCTATACAGGATGGAGTGCAAATCTTTTGCAAAATTTTAACCCCCGGATCTACCCACAAATGTAAAAACGTAAAAAACAACTCTCGCCAAGGAACCTTTTGGACTTTTCATATTAATAGATTAGCTGATAAACCAACTTCTTATGACATAAAGTAATTTTGTACGACTTCAAAATAAGGAGGAGTTTCACCAACTAAACTATGTTTTAAATGTTTGTATGTTACGCGATATCTTCACCGATTGTGAACCGATTCTTTTTCATTCGTTAGATTATGTCTTCGGGTTAATGTCATATAAATTTATAGTACTTTTTCCCAAGTTGACAAAACAAAATAAATATAGCGAAATTGTACGTGTTGCTATTGAAGTTATATTTACCCGTTTGCCAAAAAAAGACGGTAATTTTTATCGGGTGTTGTATTTCTGAGCTTGTAGCCTAAACGGCTTGATGCATTTTGGTGTGCGAGTCGTCGTTAGATTGGTTTTGATCTCGTGAGTGACATAGCATAAATTTTTCCCCGACTGGCCGAAAACGAGGGAAAATGTTTCAATGCAGTCCGATTTTTTAAATATATGTTTGTATTTTTAGACGGAAAATAATATTCCTTAATTAATCTATACTTACTTGATACTTTTATTTGAAGAAAAGGAATTTAATTATAAGTTTACAAAAGCCATGCGCACACGCCTCGGGTCAGAATTATACTCATCAACTTCCAAAAAAATACGAGGGGTGACATCTACTATCCCTCGCACGTCTTGATATTGGTTGTCCTTCTTATCAGTATTTAAACGTATATACCTAATCCATTGTACAGGGAATCGTATTTCGGAGCCAGATGACTGTGTAATTTGTCCTCATATATTCATCATCATCATCATCATCATCATATGAGCCGAAGGACGTCCACTGCTGGACATAAGACATATATTATTACATTCTAATTATATTATTATTATCTATGGAAATGTAGATGCTATGCTATTCTTTGATCGACTCTAACCAGCTCTCGCGTTGGATGGTTTGACCACCCCTGCTCTAAACGTTATCTTAGGCTCGTGTTCATATAAATGTAGATGCTATGCTAGTCCTTGATCTACTTTAACCAGCTCTCGCGATCGACGGTTTGACCACTCCTGCTCTAAACGTTATCTTGGACTCGTGTTCATATAAATGTAGATGCTATGCTATTCCTTGATCGACTTTAACCAGCTCTCGCGATCGACGGTTTGACCACCCCTGCTCTAAACGTTATCTTGGACTCGGGTTCATATAAATGTAGATGCTATGCTATTCCTTGATCGACTTTTACCAGTTCTCGCGATCGACGGTTTGACCACCCCTGCTCTAAACGTTATCTTGGACTCGTGTTCATATAAATGTAGATGCTATGCTATTCCTTGATCGACTTTAACCAGCTCTCGCGATCGACGGTTTGACCACCCCTGCTCTTAACGTTATCTTGGACTCGGGTTCATATAAATGTAGATGCTATGCTATTCCTTGATCGACTTTTACCAGTTCTCGCGATCGACGGTTTGACCACCCCTGCTCTAAACGTTATCTTGGACTCGTGTTCATATAAATGTAGATGCTATGCTAGTCCTTGATCGACTTTAACCAGCTCTCGCGATCGACGGTTTGACCACCCCTGCTCTAAACGTTATCTTGGACTCGTGTTCATATAAATGTAGATGCTATGCTAGTCCTTGATCGACTTTAACCAGCTCTCGCGATCGACGGTTTGACCACCCCTGCTCTAAACGGTATCTTAAACTCGTGTTCATATAAATGTAGATGCTATGCTATTCCTTGATCGACTCTAACCATGTCTCGCGATCGACGGTTTGACCACCCCTGCTCTAAACGTTATCTTGGACTCGTGTTCATATAAATGTAGATGCTATGCTAGTCCTTGATCGACTTTAACCAGCTCTCGCGATCGACGGTTTGACCACCCCTGCTCTAAACGTTATCTTGGACTCGTGTTCATATAAATGTAGATGCTATGCTAGTCCTTGATCGACTTTAACCAGCTCTCGCGATCGACGGTTTGACCACCCCTGCTGTAAACGTTATCTTAGACTCGTGTTCATATAAATGTAGATGCTATGCTAGTCCTTGATCGACTCTAACCATGTCTCGCGATCGACGGTTTGACCACCCCTGCTCTAAACGTTATCTGAGACTCGTGGTCATATAAATAGTCTGTGGATAACCTGTGACCTTAAACACGTCATACTTCCTTATTTAGTCTTTGTGACGAAACAGCTTGATAATGCAGGGTTTTACTGGTTGTTGCCCGCGACTCCGTCCCTCACGAAATACTCGACTTTCAGTGTGATTTATTTTTAGCGTTCCGTACATCCATAATAACCTCCGTACCATCTGCACCTCATATGATGGTAAATGCCGATGCAGCCGAGGATCTAAATAGTGCATATTCACTCTCGTCTTGAAGATTCCTAAATTATAATACGAATCGGGGAATACGGACGCCGCTGGCAGGAAATTCCACTCCTTGGCCGTTTGAAAAATTAACATAGAAGCAAAACCATTTGTGCGTCGAGGTGGAATATTAACGACACAGGGGTGGAATCGCCCTCCGCGCCTAGTTGTCCGATGATGAAATGGAGAGGGGGGAATGAAGTGAAGCTCCAGGGCACACTCTCCGAAATGAATCCTGTAGAACACCGATAGACTGGCGACTTTGCGGCGATGCTCGAGGCTTTGGAGCCTGTTTGATATAAGTTCCTCGTCGTCATCTGTCTGTCAGCGGGCTATATTTTATGAATCGTTGAAACTTTTGAGGTGTATGTATTTCTGTTGCCGCTTTAAAAACAAATAATTGGAAACGCTAAACACGTTAAAAAACCGACTTCCATCGCAACAATTAAGTACAATTTTGCATCATTATTTTTGGTTTTTATTAATTTTCTAATAAAGCACTACACCGATTTTGATAAAATTTCTATGGGACCAACTCGGGAGCATACCCTATCGAATAAAAAAAGAATCATGAAAATCGGTTCACAATCTGCGAAGATATCGCGTGACAAACATACAAAAAAAAAAAACAATACAGTCGAATTGAGAACCTCCTCCTTTTTGGAAGTCGGTTGATTATTAAAAAAAAATTAAACGTCTCTTCCAAACTCGGGAAGGCCTAATGTAAATAAGGTTTTTTTTTAAATCTTCATCCCTAATTAAGTTAATAACTATAACGTAAAACTAGTAAAACGTGAAAGCGTGTGTTTCTTCCTATTTCACGCGGGAAACTGTTCGGCCATGACACGACGAACATACTATCGCATTTATATTTATTTGTTAGGAAAGTACTACATTACATATCAGTCATTACTTAGGCGTGATAGATAAGTAACCTATCGTACATGCGTTATGTATAAAATATTGTTTTTGTTTAGTAGCGAGCTGCTTAGCGTCGCGAAGAAACGTTTTTAAAGTGAAACTTTTATTACATCGTCTCAAATTTTTTCGTCTGTGTGTCGCGTGACGGTCGGTATGATCGTTTCGTCCTCTGTACCGTAGCTCCAAGACGAGAGCAGCCATGATCGTTTCGTGCTCTGTAAATGTCTAAAATGTGAAAAAAAAGTTTCACTTTTACCGTGGTATCATAAAACCACACACTCTTTTTTTTTAATTTAAATAATTTTCGTAATCGATCAAATTGTTAAGTCGATGGTGATAAAAAAAACACAAGTTTTTGTTGTATTCGATTCATTTAAATTGTGCAATGTTTTTGCGAAATTATTTTGTGATCATTGATTCATAGTTAGATAATGATAATGAATGGGGCGAATCTAAGTTCCGTCTAAAGTGTTTTTGTGCGTTTGTTCGTTGTTGTGCTTCTTTAAAATATCCTGATTATAAATTATCAATTACCTATTTCTTATTTTTACCCGACTAACTTGTGCGAGAGCAAAGGCAGGGTTGTGTTTTTGACGCTTTAATAATTATCTCGTGTCTTGTTTTTAATTCAACAACAGAAAAGTGAAAACCAATATTCATGTTACAGCATCTATGTTTTTACTAGCTGTTTCCCGCGGCGTCACCCTTCTATGACTTGTCGAGGGTGCGCAGTGCGCGAGCCGCTAGCGGCTCGCAAGCGTGAAAAACAGTAGCCTATTTGTTAATCCAGGTCCTAATCTGTCTACCTACCAAAATTCAGCCAGATCCGTTCAGTAGTTTTTGCGTGAAGAAGTAACAAACATACACACTCACACACTCACAAAGTTTCGCCTTTATAATATTAGTGTGATTGTCTGTTTCTTTGGCTGAGCCTGATAGCCTGAACGGCTTATTGATGGATTTTGGAGTGCGAGGTCTCGTTTGTTAGATTCGTTTGGCGAGAGTGAATAGGCATTATTTGAGTTTGCGTGTACCATCCTCGACTACATCGTCACTTACCATCAGGTGAGATATAGTCAAACGCACTCAACTTTTTACTAAAAAAAACCCGCGAGTGACGTATTATGAATAAGCATAGAATATATTTTTTATCCGACTACCAAAAAAAGAGGGGTCATATTTTTATGCAGTCGAGTTTTAAAATAAATTGGTTAGGTTATTATATACATTAGTATGTCGAATTAACTCATAAAAATATTTCCTTTTCTCGATACAACGTAAAAATTTAAACTTTTCCATTCATTTCAATATATTTATTGAAAATAGGTGCAAATTACACTCTTTCTAATAGTCATATAATAATAATAACAATGTCATTTGTAAAGAATCAAGAAAGAAACAATAATTAGTCAATAACGTCAAAATTTAATCCTTCATATAAACCAGACTATGTCATCACAGCATGAAAGCAATATGACACGAAAAGTTATACATAAAAATCATTGAATGTCATTAATGCCTTTTACAAGAGTAGGCTAGTTCACACGGACAGCACCCGGTCACGAGTATAACGCGAGAGTCAGCAATCGCTCCCATCAACCATATTAGAGGGAAAGGAACGACCCGGCTCCCGATTTATCTATAACTGTTATATAAATTGACCTAATTTTCTTATAAATTTAAATGATAATAAACAATGCTATGGTGTCCTTGGCCTACTGTGTGCGTCCGTCGCCATCTATAAACATGGCCGCCCCATCTGTCAACATGACATTTACAGGTATTTACTCTTTTTTGTTCGCGCATGAGTTTCAAATAAATATTTCTATTGTTTTTGTTTACATGACTTTCTAATGATTTTGTTCGCACGAGCTTAAATAATGATTTGTAATGTTTTTGTTCGCATGAGTTTCAAATAGTTATTTCTAATGTTTTTGTTCCTGCGAGATTCATTTAATTATTTCTTATGTTTTGTTCGCACGAGCTTCAATAATGATTTGTAATGTTTTTGTTCGCATGAGTTTCAAATAGTTATTTCTAATGTTTTTGTTCCTGCGAGATTCATTTAATTATTTCTTATGTTTTGTTCGCATGAGTTTCAAAAAGATGTTTGTAATGTTTTTTTCGCATGCGTTTCAAACAACTGTTTCTCTTGTTTTTGTTTACATGACTCAAATATTTTTTTCAAATGATTTTGTTCGCGTGAGTTTTAAATAAATATTTGTAATGTTTTTGTTCGCATGAGTTTCAATTAATTATTTCTAATGTTTTTGTTCGCACGAGTTTCAAATAATTATTTCTAATGTTTTTGTTTGCACGAGTTTCAAATAATTATTTCTAATGTTTTTGTTCGCACGAGTTTGAAATAATTATTTCTAATCCATTCAATTTCAACGGTTTACTTACCAGTCCCTGTTTTTTAAACCCAGATGCAACATTAGGAGTGTTATAAGTTTGAAGCTTGAGGTTTGTCTGTCTGTGCGTCTGTACATGTCATCGCAGCTCCTAGACCTTTTTGTATTTTTTTACATTTTATTTTAATCTTTTGCCTTTTCCGTGCAAATCGCGCTATGTTACGGTTAACTCTTTTTTTATTTTTTTTATTCACAATTGTTAAGCACTTCTTCCACTATTATCTCTTTAGCTCGTAGTTCTTCGCTTCTAGATCATCACGTCAGTCCACCTGGAGACGAAAGCAGTTTTTAACTCTTACCGTTATTCTCAATAGAAGTGTACAGGTGTATCAAAGACTTGGCTGTGACATGCAGCCTGTAGTCGCAGGTGTCACAGCGCACGCTCAAATGCCACAGCCCCACTGTTGGGGCTGCAACTTCTGGGCCTTTTGGAGGCACCGGGATTACTGTTAACCTGTGGGGACGAAAATGTTAGATAAAAGAGACAGTTCCATTGGAGTTCCCTTAGGCGCTTTGCAGACGACGGGGCGGGGCGGGCCGGTCAATTTCGCCGCCAATGACACAAAGGGAATCCTATACTACCAACGCACATGGAGGCCAAAAAGACCGCGCCAACCGCGCCGCCTCCAAATTGACCGGTCCGCCCCGCCCCGTCGTGTGCAAAGCGCCTTTTAGTTTTGCCATATCTATCTTTCCGTCTGTCCGCGGCATAGCTCAGAGACTATTAGTAATAGAAAGCTGTAATTTGGCATGGATACATATTAATCACGCCGACAAAGTGGTACAAAATCTTCAAAATTAAATTTTTTTAGGGTACCTCCCCTAAAGCAAAAAGGGAGTTGCATTTTTTTCGTTAACGTACCCTAGCATGTAGGGTAACGTTGAAAAGGTTATTTCAAAATAGGTATTTCGATATAGGATTTGGTTTGCGAAATATTAAGCTTTAAATTGCGAATTTTTGTTAGAGTCTAGTGTCATCCCCCCTTTACCCCCCCCCCCCTTTAAAAGGAAAACTATAACGGCTAAGTGTAGGCTTTCTTAGTTTAGTCGACCAACTTAAGGTGTGCAGTTGGATTTGTAAAGATATAATTTTGTTTTTTTAAAATATACATTAATTTTTGAAAAGACTACGCTACCCTAATTTGCGTGAATACGACTCGCACTTGGCCGGTGTTCACAACTAGATAAGTGACAATGAGTCTTGAACATTAACAAAGAATACTTAAAAAAACTCACGTATCCTCATTAGGGTGAAATCCAGGAAAGACCAAGGTCACGTCTCTGGGAGAAGTCTTCGACGTAAGTGACGCTGGTGAGAAGGCGCGTACTGATAGGTTGTTGTACAGGTCTATTTGTGGAGCTGAAAGTGAATAATCTTATTTTAACATTATTCATTTTATTCTTTGGCTGAGGTCTCATTTTAACATTACTCATTTTATTCTTTGGCTGAGATCTCATTTTAACATTACGCATTTTATTCTATGGCTTGAGATCTCATGTTAATATTACGCATTTTATTCTATGGCTGAGATCTCATGTTAACATTACGCATTTTATTCTATGGCTGAGATCTCATGTTAACATTACGCATTTTATTCTATGGCTGAGATCTCATTTTAACATTACGAATTTTATACTCTGGCTGAGTCTGTACCCTAAACGGTCTGATAGATTTTGGAGTGCGAGGTGTCGTTAGATTCGTCTTGATCCCGTAAGTGACATATTATGATACATTTTTACCCGACCGCATAAAAAAGAAGGGTAGTGTTTTTATACTGTAGAGTTTTAATTGGTTATTAGAAAATCGAGTAAGATTAGCTTGCTATAGTATGAATTGGAAACGCTTAAAACGTTAAAAAATGTTGAACTTTTTGTTTTTTCTTAATTTCCTAAAAAGTACAGGTGCCTACACAATATGCGAAGATATCGCGTAGGGATGCATCGATACGCCTTTTTGCCGATACGATACCGATACCGATACTCTTATAAAAATATCGGCGATACCGATACCGATACGATTATTGAATTCAAAAAGGAAGGTAGAATAAATAAAACACAATTAATTAATAGTTTTAGTAATCAAAATCAACATTTATAAGATTTTTATTTAAAAAACAAAGCATTCTTAAGTTTTGCGGGCAAAGGCGATTTCGCAAGTCTGTTTGAATAAGACCTGCGGTGGAAAATAGTCTCTCAGATGCGACAGATGCCTCGTTTGCAACGAAATAGATGGGACAACACGCCCGTTTACATTACATTTTTAAAGCGCGAAATTTTAAAAGTATTGTTGAATCTGCCAAAAAATATCGCCGATACCGATATATCGGCAATCCCGAAGTATCGCCGATATATCGGTATCGGCATCGGATGCATCCCTAATATCGCGTAACAAACATACAAAAACATAGAGTCGAATTGATAACCTCCTCCTTTTTTGAAGTCGGTTGAAATTTAAGGCTTTAGGATGCCTCAATCCAAGCAGTTTGATACGTGTTAAAATAATATCGAACGTAAGTCTATTCACTTTAAGTTCAAATCAATGCAGGCTCCAACGCGGCTGTTACGTTAAAACCGAACGCCCAATTCTCGATTTTAACATGTTTTTATTACTTTTCTATACTTTCAAAAAAGTTTTAAAAAAAATGTGTTCAATTAAAATGAAAGGAATTAAAATCACCGATTTTTGTGTGTTGGTTTCATTCAACATTAACTAATTGTTTTCGAGATATTTTGCAATTATGCCAATAACAGGGTCCAACTCCATAGTATATTTTTTTACATCAAAAGTATTTTTAAAATTGTATCCAATTAAATCGATTTTTAATTACTTTAAGTATATTATATATTTTTTTCTATGGTGATAGCTTTACACAGTCTTTCAATAATTTGAATTTAATATTGTCATTTGACCTATCTTACTCTTAAGGCCTTATGCGTGTATTATGTCACTAAAATAGCAAAAATAGTGTTAGAACTATATTTACTGGTGGCTCTGTAACCTGTAGACCTCGTTAGTTTTGTAATGGTTAGTCAATTCGCTTCACACTAGGAGGTCACGGGTTCGATTCCCGGCTGGGTCAATTTTGTAAGACTCGATTTGGTTGGTGGTAAATTTAATAGCCCGCCTGACTAGCTTCCACCATCTTATCTAAGTCTTGTCGCAAAACATCAGTATTAAGGCGGTAATATTACAGATTTTAGTTTTTTTGACGTCAATTACTGCTAAACGATAGAAAACCCAAGGTAGAAAAAAATATCCTTATTGTTCCTTAGAGTCAAAAGCTATTAGAAACACGATTGAGCAGTTTTGGCTCGGTAGAAAAAAAACCCAAAGATAGGTCTACACCGTCACTGTCAAAAAAAAATTCCCTTGCAAAGTGATTTCGAGGCCATCCTTGCCCTGGGCGGGTCCACCATTATGATTGGAGACTTCAACTCCAAACATACTGACTGGACTTGCCTTAAAACCAACAACAATGGCGTAAAGCTCCTCAAAATCACTCAAGATCTAGATTTAACAGTATACTCCCCATACGCCCCAACCCACTACCCGGACAATCCGGACCACGACCCGGACGTACTCGACTTTGCCATAGTTAAGGGCGTTTCCCTTAACGTATGCGCAATTGACACACTTGACGAGCTAGGTTCGGACCACCGCCCAGTCTCCCTAAAACTAGGCCCCCAAATTAGCACACCCGCCCCCACGACAACAAAATTCACCAACTGGGACGGTATCACAGACTCACTGACCTCAGCCATTGACGCCCCCGACTCCGCATACGCTTTCTCGCCCGACTACCTTGACAGTACTGACAAGATAGATAGCGCAGTGAGTAGTATCACCCACTTAGTTCAGGCTGCGATTAAGGAGAACGAAAAGGTCGTTACCACCAAAGACCGCAAACTCCCGCGTGAGACAAAACTCTTAATCGCAGAGAAAAGAGCAGCTCTCCGTAGAGCCGCAGACTATCCCACACCCGACAATAGGAGGGAAGCCAACTCCCTACAGCGTAAGCTTAGGAAGCATCTTTCCGAACTGAGAAACTCCAACTGGAGTAAACTCATGGAGGATATCACCCCCTCCCATACTGCCTACTACAGAGTAGCCAAGGCTCTCCGCGTAGACGCAATCACGCACACCCCTCCCCTTACGCGGCCAGACAATACGATAGCCTTCGAGGACACAGAGAAAGCGGAATGCTTCGCGGACAGCATTGCCTCCCAATGCACCCCTAGCACACAAGAGTGTGATCCCAATCATATAAAAATAGTGGAGGATGAGGTACGTAGTAGGAATTCGCTCCCCCTAACTGCGGACCCCATCTCAGTATCAACTGACGAACTACGCTCCATTATTAGAGGTCTTAAACCTAAAAAAGCCCCCGGAGCTGACGGCATCTCAAACCAAGCGCTTAGGTACTACCCGGAACAGTTACTTGCACTGCTAGCTATTATCATCAACGCCTGCTTTGAACACTGCTACTTCCCGACAGCATGGAAGGAAGCAATAGTAATAGGCATCCCAAAGCCAGGCAAGCCCCTTAACATCCCCGCAAACCACCGCCCCATAAGTCTACTCAAGACTATGGGGAAGCTTTTCGAAAGAGTCATACTCAATCGAATTAAAAGTCATATCTTCCCGCAGGACAAACCTCCCCTTATAATTAACCACCAGTTTGGGTTCCGCGCCAAACACTCGTGCCCTCAACAAGTCCACCGCATTGTCGAATACATACTGGACGGATTTTACCCAACACGCGAAAGGACAGTAGCAGTCTTCTTCGACGTCGCAAAGGCCTTCGATAAGGTCTGGCATGCGGGACTTGTATACAAACTCTACCACATGGACCTACCAGACAGACTTGTTAGAATAGTGGAGTGCTACCTCCGAGACCGTAACTTCCGTTTTAGACACGAAGGGGTACTTTCCTCTCCGCGTCCCATTAGAGCCGGGGTCCCCCAAGGGTCCATACTCTCCCCAACATTGTACACTCTGTACACCAACGACATCCCCATCCCAAAACCATGCAAATCAGGGCTAACAGTACAGCTCTCCCTATTTGCTGACGACACTGCCCTCTACGTAAGAGGGCCTTCCGTTGAGCTAACACCACAAATAGCCAAACTGCAAACCGCAGTCAACGAGCTAGGCAACTGGTTTAGGAAATGGAGAATCGAAGTGAACCCGAGCAAAAGCTCCGCGGTCCGCTTCGACTACCATCGTAGGATCAACCAGCCCGCAGACTCAATCCGCATGCTAGGAACCCGCGTTCCCTGGCAACGTAAAGCCAAATATTTAGGAGTCACTCTCGACTCATGTCTCTCTTTCGAACCTCACATTACAAAGGTGACCCGAAATGCCCGCTTCTACCTGGGCAGGCTAAACAGCATGTTAGGTAGGCACAGTAAAATGTCCCCCATGAATAAGCGAACACTCTTTAAGGTTTGCATCCGACCGGTAATGACATACGCGGCCCCCGTTTTTGCACACGCGAACCCAAATATGATGGATAAGATCCAAATAGTCCAGAGCATTTTCTGCCGTAGGGCTCTGGACGCCCAATGGTGCGTCAGGAACCCAGACTTACATAGGGACTTAGGCATACCTACAACCCAACAATTCATCAAAGGCCTCTCCGAGAACTTCTTCAAGTCCTCGGAGTCGCATCCCAACCCACTGATTCGCGAGGCAGCGAACTACTCCCCACGTCCCGTTCTAACTAGTAGTATGGTCCGCAGACCAAGAAATGTCCTCACCGATCCTCCCAATAAAATATCAGCCGACCTGAACTGCCTCCTGGCAGCTCAGGGAGACTGCTAGTGTTATTATTTGAATAACACCGTCCCCTCACTTGCACACTTAATGTGATAAACCAAACGGCCCTCCCTTCAGAAGCTCGCCGCGCTGTTCTTAGGTTAGCGTGTATTTTTCGCACCCCCCCCCTCCCTAGGGGGGGGCGTCGCTCCGATGTACTTTTAGGGCGGCTTTGCTGCCAAAGTTCTTCGGGGGGTGTTAGTGGGTAGTGCGGCTCGACAGCTGTGAGTCCCACATAACCGGTGCAGCTTTATCGCTGCACAGGTATACGTAAACGTATTCACCTCTCTCCCCACCAACCATCTTTCGGGAAAAAAAAAAAAAAAAAAAAAAACCGGCTTGAAAATAAGAGTGGAGAATCTTGTAGGCCGCTTTAATCTTCGGTATAATCGTCACTTACCATTCAATTCAATATATTTATTTAAAATAGGTGCAAATTACACTTTCTGATAGTCATAAAATAATAATAACAATGTCATTTGTGAAGAATCAAGAAATAAACAATTATTAGTTAATAACGTCAAAATTAATCCTCCAGATTATGTCATTAGAATATGAAAACAATATGACACGAAAAGTTATACATTTAACAAGAGTATGCCGCCAGTTCACACGGACAGCACCCGGTCACGAGTATAACGCGAGAGTCAGCCATCGCTCCCATCAACCATCAGTTGAGATAATGCCAAGGGCTTATCAATTGTGGTTTAAAAAAAATACACACACAATCCAATTTCAATCATATCGAATTACTGTAAGTACACAATAGATATAAATGGCATTGTCCTTGCGTAGCTACGCAATACGTATACTTACAGACATCCATCATAAATAATAACAAAACAACAATGAATTGTTTGCGTAAATTGTGGACGTAATTACGTAAACATAGTAGAGTAATAGTATTCATTCTAGATTTTAAAGCGACTTCCAAAGAGGAGGAGGTTCTCAATTCGTCGTCTGTATGTTTTTTTTATGTGTTACCTCATAACTTTGGACTGGGTGAACCGATTTTTATGATTCTTTTTTATTTGAAAGCTAGTGCTTCCCGTGTGGTCCCATATAAATTTTATCAAAATCGGTGTAGTACTTTATCAGAAAATTAACAAAAACCAAAAATAATAATGCAAAAATGTACTAAGTTGTTGCGATGGAAGTCGGTTTTTTAACGTGTTCAGCGTTTTCAATTATATTGGTCTGGCACAACGGCAAAACTCATATTTTTTTGGGTGAAGCAACGGGACCCTATTACCACACCCTGGCTACTTCATAAAACGGGTCAGAAAAGACATTTCAAAAAAGGAATGACGAAAAAAACAAAATGGCGGCGAAATCCTATACGTTCGACAACCAAACTGTTACCAATCTGTATCAATCTGGGTGACGAAGGGGTGAGGTCGCAATCTAGAGAGCGGCAGGGAGTGTCGCTACTGTACGTTAGTACTAATTACATAATATACTTTGCCTTCGCTGGCCCGTCTGTCCGTGTGTTAGCGTGCTGTATTTTATGAACAGTACTAGGTAGATATTTGAAATTTTCACACAGTGTATATTTATTTCTTTTGCCTCAATCATCATCATCATCATCATCAGCCGAAAAACGTCCAGCCGCAACACCAACAAATAAATACTATGGGGTCTCCTGTGAACTGTAGACCTCGCGAGTTTTACTAAATAACTGAAATATGATATTTTTTACAAGCTTTCATTCAACTTGCAATGTATGTATGTTTGTTCGGGTGAAATCTTGCAAGTTACATTTAACCCACTTCCAGGTTGCCGATTGAGCTGAAACTTTGCATGCATATGTATATCGTGTCAATGCTATATTAAAAGCTTGTAAGTACCTAAAGGTTTTTAGGTTTTTAAAGTGAAACTTTTATTACATCGTCTCAAATTTTTTCGTCTTTGTGTCGCGTGGCGGTCGGTATGATCGTTTCGTCCTCTGTACCGTAGCTCCAAGACGAGAGCTCAGCCATTGTCGTTTTGTCCTCTGTAAATGTCTATAAAATGTGAAAAAAGTTTCACTTTTACCGTGGTTTCATAAAACCACACACTACTATTCGAAAATATTACGTTTTCAAACCCCAAGGCTCCGCCATTTTGAAAAAACGTAAAGTTTCATGTAATTATCGGACCTGCTCAGAAACTTTCACGAGAATCGGTTTAGAAATGCGACCTGTAGAGGAGGACAGAAGTTCAGAAGGACAGACATACGAAAGCATATTTGGCCAAGCTAAAACGCAGTCGCTTCCGTCGCGCTTCGCGCTATCTTGGTCAAAAAAAGAAATGGAGGGCCCCCCCCCATAGAATGACACATTTGCACTTTCTTTAGAAACTAGTGACATCTTGTAGGAGTGACACACACACACACACACACACACACACACACACACCAAAATCCACTTGCATCAATTCAAGATCTTTTAAAGTGAAACTTTTATTAGATCGTCTCAAATTTTTTCGTCTGTGTGTCGCATGACGGTCGGTATGATCGTTTCGTCCTCCGTAACGTAGCTCCAAGACGAGAGCAGCCATGATCGTTTCGTGCTCTGTAAATGTCTATAATGTGAAAAAAAGTTTCACTTTTACCGTGGTTTCATAAAACCACACACACTTTTTTATTTTAGTTAAAACTTAAGCATAGTTTTGTTCACATTTAGTAGATATACCATCTTCAGTTTAACTAGACTCCGTTATTTGCCAATAATTATATATACCATAGACTAAGCGATGGAAGAGTGAGATTTCCTTACACAGGTATTTGTTTACCTAAAAGGAGATCACAGCCTTAAAAAGTTGATAATTTTTGGTAACCAATAAACAATTTTCATTTTCAGTTTCATCTAGTAGTATCTTCTACATAGATGTTTTGGTACGGAACCTTCAAAGCGCGAGTCCGACTCACGCTTGGCTGGATTAAAAAAAAAGGTTTTTTTAACTGTAATTACAAGTGATCTCGAAGCCTTTTCTTACCTTCATTAGGGGGGTACAACACAGCATGCTCGACAAGTCCCTCGATGAGTATTCTAAGAGCTGATACTCCGTTTTCCACTGGAACTCCTAGAGAGAGGGCTTCTCCGCCTCCGCGTCTTACCAGGAGTGTCTGATAAGAGAAACCATCAGTTATTTTTATTCTTCACTAGCTGTGCCCGCGATTTCGTCCGCGTGGAGGTTTTGAATTTTCCCACGGGAACTCTTGAATTTTCCGGGATGAAAAGTATCCTATATTTTAACCCGGGATATAAGGAACCACCATACAAAATTTCATCAAAATCCGGCTGGTAGTTTTTGCGTGATGGGCAAACATACAGGCAGACAGACAAAAATTCCAAAAGTTGTTGTTTTGGCTTCTATATCGTTAGTAATGTCCACCACAGTTATTATTTTCCAAAAATATTTCATGTACAGACACGGCCCCGTTACCGTTGTATTATATTAACAGATTTATAAACATCAGCACCATTACCATTTCACTAATTATCAACCGACTTCAAAAAAGGAGGAGGTTCTCAAGTCAACCGGCACATTTTTAAGCTATTGCATAGCTTTTATCGCGGGCTTTGAGCGCGGCGACCGAATCAAGAAATTCCGTAACGAAAATATAACCTAACAACCCACGCTCGGCCGAGTTCTTAAAAAACTTACAGTGCCATCTATTAGCGATTTGCGGTACTAAAAGGACTTAGTCAATTTTACTTGTGTAACTTTTTTAGTGTTAATTTATTACATAAACATCCCGCGCCCCAAGGACTATATGATACTGGTAAATACTGCATAAATAAAAAATAAATAAATAATTGTAATTGCATAAGTGTATAAAAATGCTATGCAATAGCTTTACCGCGGCAGTCCCCGAGTGCCACAGGTTTCTTTGATGTGTAACATCTTTGCTCTCGCTTTCCTGCAATTTGTGGGAGTGATTTCGTGAAATGGGACGGAAAAGTGTCCCAGGGAGTCGCGTTTTTTCAGGCTTTAAAAGCGCGGAAAAGGCAAAGGTATCTATGACCATACAGCCTAGTCTGCCGTATTTTTGCCGTCCTTTTTTCAGGCTTTAAAAGCGCGGAAAAGGCAAAGGTCTCTATGACCATACAGCCTAGTCTGCCGTATCTTTGCCGTCCTTTTATACAGTATTTTTTCACAGGTTACACATCATATGCGAGTACTGTAGGTCTCGCTCGAATTTTTTTTTTATGTATGACCACGCATAGCTTTTTACATTCATGTCATTACATTTATCCGATTTCGATAATTATTTTTTTATTGGATAAGATATACCTCCCTTATACATTTTATCAAAATCAGTTTAGTTATTGTTTAGAAAATTAACAAAAACAAAAAAGTAGCAAAATTGTACTCGGTTGTTGCGATTGAAGTTGTTTTTTTTAACTCTTGTCAAAAGTCTCATGTCACAAATCGGTCTATTGGTGAAAGTTGTTCAGAATCACGGGTAGAAACTCTGATTAAGAGAATGACAGCTTATAAATTTGGACTTTGTATGTCAATAGTCTCATGTCACATCAGTCGATGGGAGAAACATATTCAAAATCACGGGTAGGAACTCGGATTTAGAGAATGACAGCTTATAAATTTGGACCGTATATTATGTCAATAGTTTCATGTCACATCAGTCAATTGGAGAAACTTATTCAAATCACGGGTAGGAACTCAGATTCAGATAATGACGGCTTATAAATTTGGACCTTATATGTCAATAGTGTCATGTCACATCAGTCAATTAAAGAAACTTATTCAACATCATGGGTAGGAACTCTAATAAAGAGAATGACAGCTTATAAATTTGGACCTTATATGTCAATAGTGTCATGTCACATCAGTCAATTAAAGAAACTTATTCAACATCATGGGTAGGAACTCTAATAAAGAGAATGACAGCTTATAAATTTGGACGTTATATGTCAATAGTGTCATGGCAAATCAGTCAATTGGAGTAAAATATTCAACATCACGGGTAGAAACTCTGATTAAGAGAATGACAGCTTATAAATTTTGACCTTATATTATGTCAATAGTCTCATGTCACAAATCAGTCAGTTGCAAAAACTTGTTCAGAATCACGGGTAGGAACTCTGATTACGAGAATTACAGCTTATAAATTTGGACCTTATATGTCAATAGTGTCATGTCACAAATCAGTCAGTGGACAAAGTTGTTCACTCTGATAAGAGAATGACAGCTTATAGATTTGGACCTTACAAATCAAACGTCTCATGTCACAAATCAGTCAATGGAGAAAGTTGTTCACTCTTATTAAGAGAATGAAAACTTATTTTAAACCTTATATGGCAAATGTCTAATGACTCATGTCACAAATCAGTCACCTTATATGTCCAAAGTCTCATGTCACAAATCAGTCAATGGAGAAAGTTGTCAGAATCACGGGTAGGAACTCTGATTAAGATTCTGACAGCTTATAAATTTGGACCTTATATGTCAATAGTCATATGTCACAAACTTACGTCAAATTTCTCATCATCTGCTATGCCTTGGACTCTCCCCTGTCTCATTTTCGTGGTCTCCATGACTAGCTGATCCGCCACATTGCCTGTGCTCTCCATGTCCTAAAAGAGATGACCATAAAATATTTTATTGTATTTACAATAAGGCTTTGATTGATTGATTGAAACCATTTTATAGCGAAACATAAAACGAAAATACAGGTAAGTGTATAACTAAGGACGATATACATTTAGGCGGTCTTATCACTAAAAAGAAATCTCTTCCAGGCAACCGTGTAATTTTGCATACATTACACGTTAAGTTTAGAGCACAATTCATGATTAGTTGAGTGACGTCATTCTAATGCCAACATGGCGGACTCCCAAAGATGGCGGACCAGTTTTTTTAAGCACCCCCATTATATGGATGTCAAATGATAGGGCCTGATGAGAAGAATACGAAATAATAAAAATTCTACTTCATCATATCATCATATCAGCCGAAGGAAGTCCACTGCTGGACATAGGCCTCCCCCAAGGATCTCCACGACGACCGGTTCTGCGCTGCTTAATAAAATTCAAATAAAAACTTGTACCTAAAAGTTTTTCGAAAATACGTAGCAAAGCTTCAGACTTGGATTAGATCTTCGACGAAATATAATAGACCGGCCCTATCCATACATCAAGTTCGTAAAAATGAGTCAAAAATACAACTAAACGCAAACACACACTCACACCACAATAGTCTATCGAGTCTCGTTCAAATATAAACAATGACAGACATAGAGAGACTACTCGGAATGTAGCACGAATGAGATAATAAATTTAACTAATTCCGACCTTAAACCTATTTGGGGAATGTTGATCGAATAAGGCGAAATGAGCGAATGCGCTCATTCTGTTGGCATCAAAACAGCTGTTTGCATAGGTCCATCCACAGTTGTTACATTGGTGGAAGGGTTAGATAGGAGAGGCGACTTAAGAGTCTCCAGGAGGCTCGAGTTTCCATACAGACGTAGTTTCGCTTTAATACAAAAACTACATGCCGGATTAAATCCAAACTTTAGACAAATAAAAAACAAATATCGATGTTTGTAATTAGTTTTCATCGTAGTAAATATTAACGTAACTAAACGAAGGCTTAAATTAGTTAAACTGCTCTTATTTTTTTCCGTTTTATATTAGTACATCGAAAACTAATTACAAACATCGATATGTGTCTCCTCAATATATTTGCAAAGTTTGGATTCAATCCGGCATGTAGTTTTTGTATTAAAGCGGAACTACGTTTGTATGGAAACTCGAGCCTCCTGGCGGCCCTTAAATTTTGTTATATTTTCATTATTTTTTTTCTATACTCACCATGACCTGCAGAGAATACGGCAGCACATCACCGTCGGTGTGCTTGGAGATGTTCTTGAGGTCTTGCAGCTCTTTCCCCGACTCGTCTGATGGGTACGCGGGGTCTGTCCAAACCGTGTACACCTGGAAGGGTGCGTTTATGCCTTTATAATCAACAGGATTTTTAAGTTTTCCTACTAGAATTGTAAATAAAAATAGCCTTTGCTTCTTTGTTTTTTTGTAGTTTTATGACTTTGGCTAGGGCCGCCGCCTCCTGTCCGAGAGGTCGTGGTTCGAATCCTGCAATGTACCAATGTGATTTCGAATTTAGATTTCATATGTACGTTTATCCGACGCTCTTACGGTGAAGGAAAAACATCGTGATGAAACCTGCACACGCCTGTGGAGAAACTCGCAGGTTGTGTGTGAAGTCGACCAACCCACACTGGGCCCGCGTGGTCGACTAAGGCCCGATCGCCCTAATTCAGGGTAGGCTTGAGCCCCTCGGTGGGGACGTATATGAGCTGATACGATGCTGATGAATGTTATGATTTTGCATTCTGTGAAACAATCAGTCTACAAACAAACAATGTTCCAGCATTAAGATAGATAGACAGTTATTTACTGCGTTGGGCATTGTAAGTATAGGTCTGTAATTTCAAAGCAGTATCAAAGACAGTGGAGCGTCGATGGCGTAACAGATAGGGCCGCTTCCTCCTGTTTCGTCGCCGGGAGGTCGTGGTTCGAATCCTGCCACGTACCAATGTGATTTCGAATTTCGATTTCATATGTACGTTTATCCGACGCTCTTACGCTGAAGGAAAACATTGTGAGGAAACCTGCACAGCACACGTCTGCGAAGAAATTCGAAGGTTTTGTGTAAAGTCGGCCAACCCGCACTGGACCCGCGTGGTGAACTAAGGCCCGATCGCCCTAATTCAGGGTAGACTCGAGCCCCTTGGTGGGGACGTAATTGAGCTGATTCGATCGATGAAAGACAGTACATACCTTAAGTCGTTTCTCCACAAGAGCCCTCAGAGCCAACGAGAGTCGTCGCCCGTCAGCAGGCGCTTTGTCTGTCAGTACGAATATAGCACTGTCGTAGGGCACCAGCTTTGTAGCTGAAGACAGGGCTTTCATGGTCGCGTCTGATGACACATCCGTGTTGATACCCTGGAAAGGAAAATTGTTAGATTTAAAACGCTAAACACGTTAAAAAATAGACTTCCATCGCAACAACTTAGTACCAATTTGCAATATTATTTTTGGTTTTTGTTAATTTTCTAATGAATTACTTTGTCCTCACTAAGTCTTCTGTTTATTATTGCAGAGGTTGACTGGAAGAGATCCCTCTAAGGGATAAGTCCGCCTTTGTACTTAAGGTTTTTTTTTATAACATTATTTTAAGATTTTGTACAATAAAGAGTTTACAAACAAACAAACAAACAAACAATTTTGATAAAATTTATATGGGACCAACTCGAGAGCATACCCTATCTAATAGAATAAGAATAATGAAAATCGGTTCACTATCTGCGAAGATTTCGCATAACACACACACACACACAAAAAACAGTCGAATTGTAAACCTCCTCCTTTTTGGAAGTCGGTTGCAAATTGGTATTGAACTTTACAAACCAGCCAAGTGCGAGTCAGAACCGCACACATAGGGTTCTGTACCATCATACTAGATGCCGCTAGTTTCTTCACGTTTTAAATAAAACACGTTTTTGTATGGATAGATCCCCCTTATTTTTCACTTTTTCTCATTTTTGGTATTTGTTATTATAGCGGCAACAGAAATACATCATCTGTGAAAAATTTCAACTGTCTAGCTATCACGGTTCATGAAATACAGCCTGGTGACACGCGGGCAGACAGACAGACAGACGGACAGTGGAGATAGTGACTAACAAACACACAAAAAAACATACAGTCGAATTCATGTTTTTTTTAAATTCACAATTGGTAAGTCCTTGGTATCATCTCACCTGATGGTAAGTGATGATGATGCCGAGGATGAAAGCGGGTTTACCAAGATTCCCCAATACAATGGGCAGCTGGCTATCTTATCTTCAAGCCGGAACACATCCTTTTTGAAAGTCAGTTGATTCGATTGCAATTGATACCCTCATCATTGGAACCCGTTTATACACGACATTGTAGCACTTGAATTCTGCACGGTTATCAAACCATGCCACGATGAGTTATAAAGATTATTGTTTCTTTACTTCTGTAGTGATAAAATGTAAATTTACTACGCCGCCGACGTCACATATTGTGTTGGTATTTAAATAATATGCAAGTCGTTTTTAGTTTCGAGAAAAATACGTGAACGAATTGGCTTGATTCTTGTAGTTGTATCTTCATATCAGCTCATATACGTCCCCACCTATGGGCTCGAGCCGACTCTGAATTAGGGCGATCGGGCCTTAGTCGACCACGCGGGCCCAGTGAGGGTTGGTCGACTTCACATACAACCTGCGAATTTCTCCGCAGGCGTGACCAGGTTTCCTCACGATGTTTTCCTTCACCGTAAGAGCGTCGGATAAACGTACATATGAAATCTAAATTCGAAATCACATTGGTACGTGGCAGGATTCGAACCACGACATCCCGGACAGGAGGCGGCGGCCCTAGCCGTTACGCCATCGACGCTCTTTTTGTAGCTGTATCATCTTTATCTTATTAAAGTGAAACTTTTATTGCATCGTCTCAATTTTTTCGTCTGCGTGTTGCATGTCACGTGACAGTCGCTTTCGTCTGACGGTATGATCGTTTCGTCCTCTGTACCATAGCGAGAGCAGCCATGATCGTTTCTTCCTCTGTAAAGTTTCACTTTTACCGTGGTTTCATAAAACCACACACTTACTTTTTTGCTTTGCGGCTGCTGGCACCAGACTTGCCCTCCAAATGTTCCTCGTTAAAATATTTAAAGTGTACTCATTTCGATTATGAGGCCTCGTAAGAGCCCCCGTATCGTTATATTTAGTCATTAACTACCTCCCCGTGCCGGGAGTGGGTAATTAGCGCGCCTGCTGCTAACCTTCGATATGGCAAAGTGTATAATATATATTAGTACTAATATGCAGTATGGACACTCCCTGCGGCTGTGTAGATTACGACCTCACCCCCTCGTCACCCAGATTGGTTACAGTTTGGTTGTCGAACGTATAGGACTTCGCCGCCATTTCGTTTGTTCCGTCATTAATTTTTTGAAATTTCATTTCTGGCCCGTTGTATTAAGTGTCCAGTGTCCAGGGTGTGGATATGGTAGACGTTTCTCAGGCTCCCTCTTCGGAATTGAACCCTGATTCCCCGGTACCCGTGACAACCATATGGTAGTCGCAGAAACTACCATCGAAAGTTAATAAGGCAGACATTTGAAAGATCTACAGGGTTTAAAATAATTGGTGAAGGTCCCGTTAACTGGGGCTTCTACTCATCATACTGGACAACTTTCCTCAAGGAACACATAGTCAACTCTTAAAAAAAATTGGACCCTCCATACAAAAACGCACTAAATTGGTTGATCAGCTGATTGATTTGTATCGAAAGAGTAATAACCGCCTCCGTGGCGTAATGTTTAGTCAATCCGCGTTAGGAGGTCGCGGGTTCGATTCCCGGTGGGGTCAACTATTAAGACTCGGTTTGGTTGGTGGTAGGGCATTTTCTAAGCCCGCCTGACTTGCTACCACCATCTTATCTAAGTCTTGCCGCCAAATATCAATGTTGATATCATTGGTGTGTTCCGGCATCTTCGACCATATATAAAAAAACTCCGGCATGAAGATAAGATAGCCAGTTCTCCATTGCGTTGGGGAATCTTGGTAAGCCCGCTTCCATCTTCGGCATCATCGTCACTTAACATCAGGTGAGATGATGCCAAGGGCTCACCAATAGTGAATAAAAAAAAAGGTTTTTTTTTTTGCAATTTTTGCAGTCGTAAAACAAAAGTAGAAACCCCAGTTAACGGGATCTACGCCAATTTTGTTACACCCTATATAATTGTTTTTTCAACTGACTTCCAAAAAGGAGGAGGTTCTCAATTCGAGTGTACTTTTGTATGTTTGTACTTGTACTCTTGAGAGTTTTTCTTACAAATCTATTAATAACTTGTATTACATATTAAAAAAAATGTATTTTGTAAAACACCTAGATCTTAAATGACTGTTATTTCATAGTACAAACACTATGGTTATGTGTAGGTGTACTGTGGCAATAGAGTTCATTCAAAGACATTGACTGACTCGGTTGCTCAGTGGTTAGTGCTCTTGACTGCTGATCCGAGAGTTGTGGGTTCGATCCCCACCCAGGGCAAACATTTGTGTGATGAGTATATTTGTTTGCTCCGTGACTGGGTGTTAAATGTCTATATATGTATGTATTTAAACGTATATAAGTATGTATTTCAGTCTCTGGTTCCCATAACACAGGGAATCCTACTTTGGGGCCAGATGACCATGTGTGATTTGTCTCCTAATATTTGTTTATTTATTATTTTATTAAAGAGTACATTTCCTTCGATATCCGGATGCCTCTCCGTAAGGCCCGTAAGTGCGACACGGCACGCACTATACGTGGGGTCCTGCGCCCACATATTATTACCCCGCGGGCAGCGAGCGTTTAACACCACTTTAGCCTCAGCCTCTTAAACTTGTTTCGCTCATCCTTCCATCTCCTTGGTGAAGGATGTACAGGTTTTTGACGGTGTTCATATTATTAGGTACTCACTTGATATTTGAGCATTAGCTTCGACAGTGCTTCTGCAACGGTTCTGTAGCCGTTCCCATTTTTGGAATGCCGGAGATTGTGACGCGATCTCCAGTTCACTCCTGTAATTAAAAATAAATTAGATATTTTAGCGAGGTGGGTTAGCGAGCGACGAAGGGGTGAACAAGGTATTGTAATTGCAAAAAAAAATCGAAGTTAAGATTTTGATGCATGGCGATCGATGATCGATTGTCTTACACTAATAGAGTCTAGAAAACAACAAATAAAAAAAAAACCGGTAAAGTGCGAGTCGGAATCGCGCACAAAGGGTTCCGTACCATTGTACTAGATGTCGCTAGTTTCTTCACGTTTAAAAAAAAATCACGTTTGTTGTATGGGAGCCCTCCTTAAATATTTATTTTATTCTGTTTTTAGTATTCGTTGTTATAGTGGCAACAGAAATACATCATGTGTGAAAATTTCAATGTCTAGCTATCACGGTTCATGAAATACAACCTGGTGACAGACAGACAGACGGACGGACGGACAGTGAAGTCTTAGTAATAGGGTCCCGTTTTTACCCTTTGAGTAAGGAACCCTAAAAATGTTTGTGTGTCTGTGCGTCCGTCCAGAGCTTACAAATTACTGAACGTATTTGGGTAAAATTTACGTAAGGGCAATATTATTTTTATATTTCCACCTGTTTTATCAAATAATCTTGATTTTTAAGGTTGCATAATATTATTTTTTAATACTATAGTTGATTACTTGAGGCAATTTTGGAATGATTTTGGCGATTTTTTTTTGGCGAGATGTCGTGAGATTGGCTCGACCCTAATCTCACGGAGATTTTTCAGAATGCGTATTTTCAGTGTAAATACGCACTTTCGGCGCCCACTCTAGTTGTCGTAATCATTGTCATCTAATTGTCACGATGATGATGGCAGTGAATGTGTTAATGTGCGCTTGATTGCTTGACAAAATTTGCTTATTTATTTTTCAAACGACTTTATGTATGTTTTTTTTTATGTGTGTTACCGCCGAACTTTTGACTGGGTGAATCGATTTTTATGATTCTTTTTTAATTTGAAAGCTAGTGCTTCCCGTGTGATCCCATGTAAATTTTATCAAAATCGGTGTAGTACTTTATTAGAAAATTAACAAAAACCAAAAATAATAATGCAAAAATGTACTAATTTGTTGCGATGGAAGTCGGTTTTTTAACGTGTTTAGCGTTTTCAATTATTTTACATCAAAAGTGGTAATATTTTTAAAATTGTATTCAATTAAATCAAATTTTATTACTTTAAGTATATCATATATTTTTTACACAGTGATAGCTTTACACAGCTTTTCAATAATTTGAATTAAATATTGTCATTTGACATATTTTAAGACCTTAAGGAAACTGTTACTTGTCCGTAGTCCTATTGACAAAAAAAAAAACGTGTTATTTTTTCCCCCTCTTCCCAACATGAGATTGGGTGAGTTTCAGCTCGATACCGATAGCGCCTCGCGTAATTAATGCACGCTCCCTTTATTATATCAGCTCATATACGTCCCCACCGAGGGGCTCGAGCCTACCCTGAATCAGGGCGATTAGGCCTTAGTCGACCACGCGGGCCCAGTGCGGGTTGGTCGACTTCACACACAACCTTCGAGTTTCTTCGCAGGCGTGTGCAGGTTTCCTCACGATGTTTTCCTTCATAGCTAAAGCAATCGGTAAGTATATGTACGTAAGTTTTTGAAAAACTCTTTGGTACATTGGCCGTCCAGATTTGAACCCGGTACCTCTGGTTAGATGGACCGAGTCGTTACCGGTTGAGCCACCGACGCTTTACACGCACGCCCCCTTAGAGAATAGAAATATAGTGTTGTACAGATCTATTTAACCTTGTCAAATCCAGTGAATGTAATTCTTATGACTGTGAGCTGTAACTCTGCAAGGGGTTTCACGCTCTGTTTACCGATTGGTAAAAATATACTTGATAAGTTGAAGGTTGAAGGCTTATTGTAATAAATCTTTGCATGCACATTATTACTCCGGTTACGATTCTTAGTCGTCTCTTACGACACCCATTGTAAGAGATGCGGGGGCCCTATTCTAAGCCGGGAGCCATACGGGTTTCTGTGAACTGTGCCACCACACTACACACTGCGATCGCCAACCCGCCTGTCTAGCGTGGCGATTACGGCAAAACCTCCCCATCTCAGGGAAGGCGATTGCCAACTTGCCTGCCAAGGTTCGCAATTACGCCAAAACCCGCAACTCAGGGGAGGCGATCGCCAACCCGCTTGCCAAGCGTGGCAATTACGGCAAAACCCCCAAATCGGGGGAGGCGATCGCCAACCCGCTTGCCAAGCGTGGCAATTACGGCAAAACCCCCACTCGGGGGAGGCGATCGCCAACCCGCCTGCCAAGCGTGGCGATTAAAGCAAAATTTCCATTCGAGGGAGGCGTTCGCCAACCCGCCTGCCAAGCGTGGCGATTAAGGCAAAACCCCCAACTCAGGGGAGGCGATCGCCAACCCGCCTGCCAAGCGTGGCGATTACGGTAAAAAGGGGAGGCCTATGTCCAGCAGCGGACCTCCTTTGGCTGATGTGATGATGGTCATCATCATCACACCCAATCCAAAGCAGGCTGATTAGAACATTATTGCTATATACCACACATTACAATTTAGCAAATCACCTGACTAAATGAATAATACCTTTAAATTAAAAAAATAATAAAAACACATCTTCACAAAAATATTACCCCTATTTTTTGGAAAGTCGGGTAGAATGTATCACTCACGCACGGGATCATTTTACTATGATGGGATCGAGACGAATCTAACGATACCACGCTCTCTAAAATCCATCAAGTCTTGATCCCGAGAGTGAAATAGGATACTTTTTGGGCAGACGGGTAAAAATATATATATATAGAAAAAAATATATATTTTTTTCTATGTACCTTTTCGTACCTCGTGAATAATGATTATTTTTATTTCAATTACTTATTTATTTCAGTTTGAATAATGAACATGTAAATTACTTTAACATGCCATAGAGACAGCTGATAGCTGGTTTAAAGTATATTTAATTATGTAGTGCAATTAGCAACGAATGGTGGTTTTATAATAATATAACTGGCGGCAAATCATATATATTGCTAACTGGCTTATTTTGTTTATTTGTGTTAGTAAATTTAAGTTTTATTTAACGCTTTCGAAATCTGGACCCTCCATAATTGTGAATTGTTTTGTTGTTATTAATGATTGAAAACGATAAACACGTTAAAAATCGACTTCCATCGCAACAACTTAGTACAATTTGACATTATTATTTTTTGGTTTTTGTTAATTTTGTAAAAAAAAATACTACACCGATTTTTATAAAAATACTACACCAATTTTAATAAAAATACTAGACCGATTTTTATAAAATTTATAATATGGGGCCAACTTGGGATAATATCCTATCGAATAAAAAAGGAACCATAAAAATCGGTTCACAATCTGCGAAGATATCGCGTAACACACACAAAAAAATACGAGTGTGCTTTAGACCACACGACTGAAGTAAAACTTCTTTAACTCCATCTGTATACGTTTGAAAATAAATACTTAGTCTACAAAAATAATCAAATCTTTTTTGTCATATGGAGGTATCAAAGGGTAAAAACGGAACTCTATTACTAAAACTCCGCTGTCCGTCTGTCTGTCTGTCTGTTCGTCTGTCACCAGGCTGTATTTCATGAACCGTGATAGCTATACAGTTGTTTTCACAGATGATGTATTTCCCTTATGTTGCCGCTATAATAACAAATACAAAAAATTAGAAAAAGTGAAAAAATTGCAGGGTCTCCATTCTAAAAAACGTGTTTATTTAAAACGTAAAGAAACTAGCGCCATCTAGTACGATAGTACGGAACTCTTTGTGTGTGGTTCTGATTCGCACTTGCCCGGTTTTTTTTAAATTTCAATTCGTCCTCTACTAAAATAAGCTTGCTAGGAATTTGTTTTACACTTCTTTTCGAGTCGACGACAAACTCAGATAGTCACATCCCAAAAAACTTATATTTATGGACCTTTTAGTCTGATGAAATAAAGTGATGTTAAAATTTTCCATGTGAGAATACTTTCTTTAAGGCTTTGCGATGACTCAATCCCAGCAGTTTGATACGTGTTAAAAAAATAGAACGTACCCAAGTCTATTCATTTTAAGTTCAAATCAATGCGGCTGTTACGTTGAATAAAACCGAACGCCCAATTCTCGTTTTTTTTTTACATTTTTATTACTTTTTGTCAATTTCAAATAAGTTTAAAAAAATGTGTTCAGTTTAGAAGAAAGGTTTTAAAGTCACCGATTTTTGTGTGTTTGTTTCATTCAACATTTACTTTTTTTTCCGAGAAATTTTGCAATTAATGCCAAAAGCAGGGTCTACAGTATATTTTTTTTACATCAAAAGTGGTAATACTTTTAAAATTGTATTAAATTAAATCGATTTTTTATAACTTAGAGTATATAATTTTTTCCATAGCGATAGCTTTACACAGTCTTTCAATACTATGAATTGAATATTGTCATTTGACCCATCCTTAAGGCCTTAATCTGTTGTTTTTTTTTCAGGTAAGTACTATGATGGTCTTCTTGACTCTTTCTATGGATTTGCATTTGGTGAGTATTTGTGATAACTTTAAGGCGGTAACATTACAGATTTTCGTTATTTTTGACGGCAATTACTCCTAAACGATAGAAAACCCAAAGATGAAGAAAAAATACTCTTATTATTGATGATGTTCCTTATTGATGATGTCAAAAGCTATTAGAAACACGATTGAGCAGTTTGGCTCGACAGAAAAAAATCCCAAAGATAGGTCTACCTACACTGTTACTTTTAACTGTATATTTTGAAGTATAAATTTAAAAAAAAAATATACAAAATGTTTGTTATAATAATACAAAGTGAGTAATGTTATTTTTTTATACTTTCATTGTAGTTTACACGTAAAGAAAAAGACAAGAGATTACCGTTACATTTTACCATATGATACGTCAAAACTTATAAGACTGTAAAAAAGTTCTGCACTCCCGGAGCTATGCTTTTACCTAATATTTTAATAATCTTAGGTTTATTTTATTTACAATTGGTAAACCCTAGACAACATCTCACCTGGTGGTAAGTGACGATGTTGCCGAAGATGGAAGCGGGCTTACCAAGATTCGCCAACGCAATGGGGAACTGGCTATCTTATCTTCATGCCGGAACACACCAATGATATCAACATTGATATTTGGCGGCAAGACTTAGATAAGATGGTGGTAGCTAGCCAGGCGGGCTAGCCAACCGAGTCTTACATTTGACCCCGCCGGGAATCGAACCCGCGACCTCCTGTGTGAAGCCAGTGAACATTGCCTCTGAGCTACGGAGGCGGTTAAAAGGTCGTTAGGTTTTTTTTAATAATCTCTGCCTTTAACTAATATTTTAATAATCTTAGGTTTTTTTAAATAATCTCTGCTTTTACCTGATATTTTATTAATCTTAGGTTTTTTTAAATAATCTCTGCTTTTACCTAAACTACCTGGTTATAAAAAAATAAAAAATAAAATTAAGAAATTTTAGTAAATAAAAAAATCCCCGCCGTTTTTCAACTGTTTTTCTGTCTACGTCAGTAACGGAGATACATTAGAAAATTTTGTATAAAAAATGCGATGAAATTTGTGCTGTTTATGTACTTTAATGCAGTATCAGTCAGTAACACAAAATTTGGATCAAGCGTTGGAAACGCCTGGAAATTTTAACGTTCAAGATGCAGCTCGCTCTGGTCGCCCTGTTTGAACTTCCCCCTCCTCTCACCTAATATGTAACTTTAATAGTTAGGCATTCTACTATGCTTAATGCACATTAAATAAACAGGTGTTCCTCCGTTAAACTTGATTGATATTTTATAGCACCATTAAATTTAAAACAATAAAAGGCTTACGTCATAAAATGTAATAGATGGATTTTGTAACGGTTATCGCTACTGTTCAAGACGTTCTATCTATAGGTACTTAAAGTTAGCAATTCTTTGTTGTTATGTTTTTTTTATTTTACTGGCCAAAAAATAGGGGTTAAGTTTTTTATAGTCGGGTTTTTAATTAACTCCTAAAGTTATTAAATTTTTTGCGATTACAATCGTACATTACATTACCGGTTGGATTTATCGATGATGTCAACGCACCCAGAAATGATTGTTTCCGAAAACTGCGAAAATTACACCTCACAATCGTACGCCTTGAATTATTGTATACCTACAGGCTTCTATTCAACGGTCATTCTCATCGCATCAATCATCATCATTATCTTCCAACCATTTTTTATAGTTAAAAAACTGGTTAAGAGTCTCCATCATCATCATTTCAGCTCATATACGTCCCAACCGAGGGGCTCGAGAATACCCTGAATTAGGGCGATCGGGCCTTAGTCGACCACGCGGGCCCAGTGCGGGTTGGTCGACTTTACACACGACCTTCGAGTTTCTTCGCAGGTGTGTGCAGGTTTCCTCACGATGTTTTCCTTCACCGTTAAAGCAATCGGTGAGTATATGTAAAAAGCGTCGGTGGCTCAACCGGTAACGACTCGGTCCACTTAACCAGATGTGCCGGGTTCAAATCCGGACGGCCAATGTACCAATGAGTTTTTCGAAACTTACGTACATATACTCACCGATTAGGAGTCTCCATACAAACGTTATTCGGCTTTTGTATTTTTAATCAGTGATCCACAAGTGAAATATAGCATAGTTATTAGAATACATAGTTTGTACCTATCCCTGAATAGGTAGCAGGTCAGCATATGCTGTCACCAAAGAGATCACAACGCTGATTTTCAGCTACTACCTCTCCCTTTAGGGAAGGTGTTCTATATCATTAACACATACTGGAAAACCGATTAGCTCAAGTCCGTCCCGTCCGTGCGTTTATGCGTCCGTCCGTCATGCTTGGTTCTTTAGTCCGATTGGGACCAAATTTGGAACTTAAAGAGTTTTAATGTATTTCATCGAGGGATTATCAAAAGTTTTTTTTTGCAACCGTGTATTGTACCGAAAACATTGTGAGGAAACCTGCACACGCCTGCGAAGAAACTCGCAGGTTGTGTGTGTGTAGACTAACCCGCACTGGGCCCGCGTGGTCGACTAAGGCCCGATCACCCTAATTCATAGTAGGCTCGAGCCCCTCGGTGGGGACGTATATGAGCTGATATGATGATTGTACCGTTAAATCAAAGAGTAGCTATCATATAACAAAAACATATATTTTTTTCTCAAAAACGGCTCTAACAATTTTGATGAAATTGCACGTCGGAGTTGCTTATGTTTATCTGTCACATAGCAATAGCCCCATTTGTTTGGGAAAAATCATGTTTGTATGGTTCTCCTACTAATTTTAACGATATTGTTTGCGATTTACTCACAAATGGTTGGAGCTATTGAATTATCATGTATTACGAATAAGTATATATTTGGTAATGCTATATGAATTCATCAAAGTTATTCTAATTTTTAAATACAATTTTTGTATGAAAAAAAATGTGAAAGTTTAGTGCGCGTTGCCGTGCAATTAACTTTTCATTCAGTTCGGACTCCTTAGAGCGAGTAGGACTCTCACTTGGCCAGTTTTTATTATTTGTTTTTTTACTTCAGAATTAAAAATTATTCTCATTAAATGTTATGCTTCTATTTATTACCGCTTTTACAATAGAGCAGAGTTGGAAAAAAAACGTGTTTTTTTTTAAAAAAGAACAAAACATTGTGTTTTTTTTTGTTGAAATTGACATGTTTTAATCATGTTTTAAACATAGTTTAAAACACTTCTTGTTATAAAAAAAAAAAAAAACAGTAAGCAATAAAAAAGGTTTTTATAGTCAAGTGAAACACCAATAAATCTAATAAATCAGAAGTATTTATTGAAATAATTTTTAACTACTAATCTTTAATTAATGTAATGACTTTACTTTGGGAAAATCAAAAATCAACATGTTTCATTTCACCTTCCATCCATATCTATCCTACTCTATAGAGCACAAAAAAATGTTTGTTGTATCCTGCCGACATACAAACCTCTCTTGATTTTACACTTTTTTAAATTATTTGTTAGGAAATCCTTACTAATATTATAAATGTGAAAGTTTGTATGTATGGATGGATGTTTGTAACTCTTTCACGCTTCAACCACAGGACGGACCGAAATGAAACTTGGCACACATATAGTTTAGGTTCGGGGATAGGACAACGGGAAAACGTCTTATTCCCACGGGAAAATCGATAACAACGCGGGCGTAGCCCTGGGCGGACCGCTTGTCACCAATAAAACACCATAATGTGTAAAAATTTCATCCGGCTACCTATTACGGTTCAAAAGATACAACCTTTTGAGAGTTAGACAGACAGACGGACAGCGTTGGCTTAGTATTGGGGTCCCGTTGGCTTAGTATTGGTACGGAACCCGAAAAAGGAATCTTTTAAAAATCGGTTCACACTGCAAAAAAATCGCGTAACATAAAAAAACATGCAGTCTAATCAAGAACCTCCTCCTTTTTATAAGTCGGTTAAAAATGGTTTTCACACACCCGCAAATTTTTTACCCGACTACGCCAAGAAAGACATCCAAAAGGCGACAAGTTTCGACCTCTTTCTCGAATTTTGCATAGCATAGCACTTAGCAACACTGTTATTGCACTAATTATTAAGGCGGTAATAATTATTACATATTTTCATTATTTTTGACGTCAATTACCCCAAAACGATAGAAAAATTAAGGTTGAAAAAAAATTGCCGGGTCGTTCCTTTCCCTCTAATATGGTTGATGGGAGCGATGGCTGCCTCTCGCGTCATACTCGTGACCGGGTGCTGTCCGTGTGAACTTGCCTACTTTTTTTAAAGGCATCAATGATATTCAATGATTTTTATGTATAACGTTTTAATAATTTTAATGTTCTAAGGACAATCTGGTTTATATCAAGGATTGAATTTTGACGTTATTAACTAATTTATTGTTTATTTCTTGATTTTTCACAAATGACATTGTTATTATTATTTTATGATTATCAGAAAGAGTGTAATTTGCACCTATTTGAATCAATATATTGAATTGATGTTCCTTAAAGTCAAAAGCTATTACAAACACGATTGAGCAGATTTGGCTCGATAGAAAAAATCACAAAGAAATGTCTACACCGTTACTTTCAACTCTAGTTATGACTAATATTTTGAAGTATAAATAGAAAAAAAATTCGAGCGAGACCTACAGTACTCGCATATGATGTGTAACATGTGACAAAATACTTTAGGTTAGTTAGATTTGATGACGATATTGTACCTGGGTGGCGGATCTGACAGTAAAGAAAAAAACCGACCAAGTGCGAGTCGGACTCTCGTAAAGTAGAATTCCGCGCTTTCGCGACTTCCTGTTACACATTTCCGTCCCATTTCACGAAATCACTCCCACAAATTGCAGGAAAGCGAGAGCAAAGATGTTACACATCAAAAATATACAACAATAAAAACAAATGAATATATGTGACAAAGTTAGTAATGTTATTATTTTTTATACTTTCGATGTAGTTTTTTATTGCAACAAATAATCATTGAAAAAGTGTGGTTTATTTCTTTACTCTTTACACGTAAAGATAAAGACAGAGACGACTGTTCCAATCAAAACCTCGCCTTAACAGACAATTTATTACAGAAATTGGATAATAATAATATAATTGAAGCATTCGTTCGCAGATATCATTGTTTTACTATTTGTATCAATTATGTCATATTAGTGTTGATTGATGTCATGTTGGATCGATTGTTTTGACGTGTAGTTGTCTAGGATCAGGAAATATTTGTACATCCTCTTGTGTAATAAATAAATAACTCAGCTGATGTAATTAAACTTCTTTACGAGACTTGTCTATTGATTTGTTTGAGTAAGGTTTTATTTTCCGTTGGCCTTAAAGCAAAGTATATATATTAGTACGAATATACAGTGTGGACACCCCCTGCCTCACCCCCTCGTCACCCAGATTGATACAGATTGGTTACAGTTTGGTTGTCGAGCGTATAGGATTTCGCCGCCATTTTGTTTGTTCCTTCATTCCTTTTTTGAAATGTAATTTCTGGCTCGTTGTATGAAGTGTTCAAGGTGTGCTTAAATTGTGTGAAGTTGACCAACCCGCACTGGGAGTAGTATGGATTCGCGGATTCTGGCTCACCCCTGGCCACTCCCCTCATGGGGGGCGCGATTCACGCCAGTAAAGATGCCCCTCCCCTAAAAAAAAAAAAAAAAAAAAAAAAGTTTTTTTTTTTTTTTGGTTTTGCCCCCCACTTAAACCGTTTGGCGCTAGTTTCAGAACGATCAGAGCACGCCTTTATACATTTATCTGCGCTGCTACAAGCCCCATTGTTATCGAGGCTCGACTATCTCTATTGTTCGCTCGACGTCTATTCATTTCGAGGATTCGGGTAACCTATTGTAATAGCAATGTTACCTGCTTTTGTGTTTTGAACCAATTGTGCTGCCTTCGATACTCGCTAAGGGCTATACTCGACTGTTCAAAAAGGAGGGTAATGTTTTTCGGGTGTATGTATGTCTGTTTCTTTGGATAAACCTGTAGCCTAAACGCTTCAATGATTTTGGAGTGCGAGGTGTCGTTAGGTTCGTCTTGATTCCCTGAGTGACATAGCTTGTGTTACCCAACTGTGCAAAAAGGAGGCTAATTTTTATGCATTTGGGTTTTTTATTTTAAATTAACCTAACCTGATTACTACTTTTCTTTGACAATTTATCATACACTCATGTAAAACCTTTTACCCGATTGTACAAAAAAGGAGGGTAATGTTTTTCGGGTGTATGTATGTCTGTTTCTTTGGATGAACCTGTAGCCTAAACGCTTTAATGATTTTGGAGTGCGAGGTGTCGTTAGGTTCGTCTTGATTCCCTGAGTGACATAGCTTGTTTTACCCGACTGTGCAAAAGGGAGGCTAATTTTTATGCAGTCGGGTTTTTTATTTTAAATTAACCTAACCTGATTACTACTTGCCTTTAACAATTTATCATACAACCTATTACCCGACTGTGTAAAAAGGAGGTCATTTTTATGTTATTACACCAGCAACCGATATGGTAAATTTAACCCTCCTTTTTTCGTAGTCGGGTAAGGAGTTTACTAGTATTTAAGCTTTCTATGAAATTCGTTGTGTGAAAGAAAGTTTTTTTCACATCAGGTGAACATAGTAATTTATTGTACCATAAATAAATGTATTCAAAAATAGTTTCATTGTTATCGGTGTCTTTCATTTCGCAGTTGGTCGATCAGTAGAAAGATGTCTCAATACCGATTGTGAACAGAGGGTACTATTGTATTTTTAAGTTATTCATCTTGTTTTCAATGAAATAGGAATCGGGAAGTTCTATAGCAAGCAATTTACAATGCTTTTATTGTTGCGCTTCTATTTAATTTCGCAGATGGCTGCTCACCAACAAATTCTGAATCTTTTGTGTCAAACGACGAAGGTGGTCCATTTTTGAATTATATTTTTGCGTTAATAGCGAACAGGTTGTAACATGTATGTTACAGCGCAGGTGTTGCGAAGATACACATTCCTTTGTTATTTTGTTTGATAGCTGCATATAAAAGCAAGTTCAGACAGTTTAATCTCATAATATTTTAGACAGTCCTCGACGAATCTAAGTGCGTGATCCATACGTGGTGTCTGTGATTTGTAATAAAATCTGTTGCAGTAATGGATGTAAGTATTACCCTTGATACAAGTAACTATAACGTGTGCCATTCATCATCATCTTATCAGCCACAAATCGTCCACTGCTGAACAAAGGCCTCCCCCAAGGATTTCCACGACGTCCGGTCCTGCGCTGCCCGCATCCATCGGCTTCCCGCGACCTTCACCAGGTCATCGGTCCACCGCGTGGGAGGCCTGCCTACGCTACGTTTTCCGGTGTGCGGTCGCCATTAACATACCTAATTTTCAATTCATTCGTGTTTTGCTTTGTTTACAAAAGTAATTTTGTTTTATGATAGGTGATATTTACAATGTAAGCTCTGCAATGGAAATTTCTATGAATTCATAAATCAATGTAGGTAGTTAGTCGCTCATTAAACTTATTGTGTCTTTGTTTTCTAAATGATACCTAATGTGTTATCTCTGCGCTATGAAACATATAACCAATTTGCTGTTTTTATTACAGGATAACGATTACACATTCAAAAATTACTATTTTCCGGCGACGGTATCCGATGAAGACGAAACAAAAGATATTATTATGAGGCCACAAAAAAACAAAGTGAAAAGGACAAACAATATTGACATATTCTTTGAGAAACCCAAAAAGAAGAAGAAAGCGATACCAAAATCTTCATGCGTAGCACATACATGTAGTGACGGTTTGTCTTACATAGTTTCAAATGAAGGTGAATCAGCAAAGGCGACTCACTTCATTAAAATTGAAATATATGATATGGATAAAATTCGTGACCTCGCACCGACTGACTACTGGAAGAACGTTGATGTACGTCTTAAATATTACGTGCAATCGGACGACGATAAACATTTTCAAAGCACGCAAGAACTTATATTCAACGTCACTAAAGAACTTGCCTCAACTCTGAATTGTTCCAAGTATTGCATTGAAAGCAAGCAAACCGAAAAATAATAAGACGCGCTGTTTGTGACATTCGTAGCAAATAATTTAGTATAAGTCATTTTTTTGCATCGTATTCCATTCAAGCCCCCCGGAGAATCACCACGGACAGAGCCCCACAGCGAGGACAAATAAAAAGGACTCGACAGCGCAGCGTTCATTGCATATTTGATCGTTCACCAACATGGAGTCCAATCTTACTAACTCCCAAATTAACGCAGCATACGAAGATGCCTTACTGTACGAAAGTGTGGAAATTCTGGAGGAACAACTCTGCATCAACAATGAAAATATTGCGCAGGAGTTTATGAAGCTGTGCAAATTGTAAGTAATTTGATTTATTTACTATTCTTATTTTACTCAGGCTAGTCAAATTTTTCCCATGCTCGGTACATTTTCCCACGGTGCTTATTTCTCAGGCTAGTCAAATTTTTCCCATGCTCGGTACATCTTCCCACGATTATTATTTTGCTATGAATGCCTTTTATAAAGTTTAAACACAACGCAATTCAACAAAGAATAAGTTGTCTTTAGAATTACTTTTAAATGGCTGTTTGTATTTCTTAGACAAAAGCGAAGCTTTGTCTGAAGAATATTTCCTGCGGTAGTTATGTTTTTCCCACGTATTATTTTTACTCGACTGTCTCAAAAGGATGGTTATGTTTTTCGAGTGTATGTATGTAGATTTTTATTTTCAACCCGACTGCCTCAAAAGGATGGTTATGTTTTTCGAGTGTATGTATGTAGATTTTTATTTTAAACCCGACTGCCTCAAAAGGATGGTTATGTTTTTCGAGTGTATGTATGTAGATTTTCAACCCGACTACCTCAAAAGGATGGTTATGTTTTTCGAGTGTATGTATGTAGATTTTCAACCCGACTACCTCAAAAGGATGGTTATGTTTTTCGAGTGTATGTATGTAGATTTTTATTTTAAACCCGACTGTCTCAAAAGGATGGTTATGTTTTTCGAGTGTATGTATGTAGATTTTCAACCCGACTGCCTCAAAAGCATGGTTATGTTTTTCGAGTGTATGTATGTAGATTTTCAACCCGACTGCCTCAAAAGGATGGTTATGTTTTTCGAGTGTATGTATGTAGATTTTTATGTTCACTGTTACAGCCTGAACGGCTTGGAGGATTTTAACGTATGGGGTATTGTTAGATTCGTGTTGATCCCGTGAGTGAAATAGGATAATTTTTTAACCGACTGGCTTAAAAGTGGGGTTGTTTTTACCAAGTCGGGTTTTCAATTTTTAATGAATCCCTGAAGTTATTCTATGATAGCCTTTTGATCTCCATTTTTGGATAATGTCAATAAGAAATTTCAAATTGAAGGAACCAGCAAATTTTTGATGTGTGTGTGTGTGTGTGTGTGTGTGTGTGTGTGTGTGTATATGTGTGTGTGTGTGTGTTAACATATATTATGGAAGTAACCTTAAACATTAGTCAATATTTTTTGGTTTTTCTTCCATAGCGGTGGCGAGTTTCGTTTCCTTTTAAAAATGATTGAATTAACAAGTGATGAAATAAGTCTTTTCAATAAATCTGATATATTACAAAGATTTCACCGTTATATTCGTTTGTGGTACATAAGCTCGAAATTACCTCAGACCATGCTTGATGACTTGACTTTTAAACCATTTTTTACACCATGTTCAGGACACTTAACATTAAATAGAAACCTAGATGATAATTTGGATCAAATAGATGGAGTTTTACCAATGCAAGCTTATTGTGAACAATGTAAAAATCAGTTAATTGTTAGTGTATTTTTATATGCCCCTACCTTCCTAATTACTTAAATTTTCAAAAAAATATATTTCTTTTCTTTTTGTTATAGCTCAAATAATCAAGTTGGTGATGGACGTGCATTAAAAAGAAAACTCATCAATGAGGGTGCCTCGACCAGCATCAATGAGGGTGCCTCGACCAGCAAGGAACCACGTTTGGATCATCTAGCTGTTTCGTCGTCAAATGCCCCATCGTCTTCACCTCAAAATATAGAAATAAATGTAAGTACAAAAAATAATGATGAGATTGAATGTTCCGTGTGTAAAATAGTTGTTTCTAAAAGATTTTTATCGAGTCACTTAAAGAGTAATCAACACAAAAATAACTTAGTTAGCTCACACGAAGAATTACCAAACGTTCAAAAGATTGAATCTGCTTTCGGAAATAGAATTTTGACTTACAGAGTTTCAAATGATAATCCTACCCCTGCATTGGAATTTCAGACACCAGAGTTGTTTATGAAAAATATTAAAGACACAATATTTATACTATTAGATCGCTGTATTAAAGAACACGTGGTAATAAAAGTAAATTTTATATTAAGAGCAGATTTTGTTCAAGAAACAAAGGATTTAGAAAACACATTTGACTTTCAAACTTTTAATTATGTTTTCTGTCAAGGAGATAATATTAGCATTACATTTTTATCACTAGCAGAGGAAATTTCAAACAAAGTTAGTAATTTTGAATGTAAAGATAGCGGGTGGAGTTTGAGAAAAATAAAGCATTTGGATATGAATGTTAATAAGTTTGATCCTCTACATGGATCTTCATACATTGACTTACCACATGATATAAAACTTAAAAAGGCTGTCATAAATGTAAAAAATAAGGATCATCAATGCTTTTTATGGTCCGTGTTGTCAGCGCTGTATCCTACTGATAAAAATTCAGACAGAGTTACTTCATATTTACAACATAAAAATAAACTAAATTTCGATGATATACCTTTCCCAGTGAAAATTAAAGATATTCACAAGTTTGAAAGGTTAAATGACTTGAGCATTAATGTTTTTGGTTTGGAATATGATTCTGAAAGTAAAAGTCATAAAGTTACCGGTCCATTGCATTTCACAAAATCTCGAAAGTCGACACATGTAAATTTATTATATATTTCACACAATAATAAAAGTCATTATTGTTACATCAAAAATCTTTCACGCTTGGTTAGCAAACAAATTTCATCACGTCACATTGCAATGCATATTTGTGATGGTTGCTTATTACACTTTTCATCTGCTGATCAGCTACAAAAACACCAGCAACATGACTGTGCACATGTTCGTGTAGATTTACCATCGGACAAACGTTATAGGATGAACTGGTTTAGAGAGTCTGTCCCAGGAAATCAGATAGAATTTGATAAATATGAGAGACAACTCAGAGTACCTTTTGTAGTTTATGCTGACTTCGAAGCATTGTTAAATCCAATTGAAGGATGTGAGACAGATCCAAACAAATCATCAACTACAAATGTACAAAAACATGAAGTGTATAGTTTTGGATATTATATTAAATGTTCATTTGATGATAAGCTTTCAAAGTACAGAACTTACAAAGGCAAGGACTGTTCTAAAAAATTCATGACATTGTTGAAAGATGATTTACAAGAAATATGTAAAAAGAGAACATTTAAAAAATCTCCTTCTCCATTAACTACAGAGAATGAAACATGTATAGCTCAAAGCAAAGTCTGCTATATTTGTAAAAAAGAATTATTAAATGACTTTATAATTGACCATGACTGGTACACAGGTCACTATGCAGGTGTCGCTCATTCATTATGTGCGGAGAAGTATAGAACAGGAAACTTTGTTCCTGTATTTTTCCACAATCTTAGTAATTACGATGCGCATTTCTTAGTACATGCACTTAATTTTGAAGAAGGTGAGATAGAAGTAATTCCTCAAAACAAAGAGAGGTACATCTCGTTTTCCAAACAACTAAAAATTAATAATCACACAATGAAATTGAGATTTCTAGATTCTTTTAAATTTATGTCAAGTAGTCTTGAAAAATTAGCGCAAAACTTAAAACCTGAAGAGTTTAGAGAGATGAGTTTGAACTTTCCAAACGAAGATGATTTTAAAAGATTGATTCGCAAAGGTGTTTATCCATATGAATTTATGACCTCGCATGACTCTCTTAATATGAAATCACTGCCACCCCCTGAAAAGTTCTATAATTCTTTAAATGACAAACATGTAACTGAAAATGATTACGCTCATGCAAAAGATGTTTGGAATCACTTCAAATGTAAAAATATGGGGGATTATTCTGACTTATACTTAAAAACCGATGTTTTGATACTTGCAGATGTGTTTGAAAATTTTCGAAATGTTTGTTTAAAGACATATGAGTTAGATCCTGCTCATTATTACACTGCTCCTGGATTAAGCTGGGATGCTATGTTGAGTTTTACAAAAGTAAGACTAGAGCTCTTAACAGACTTTGAAAAGATTGCTTTCATTAAAAAAGGAATTAGAGGTGGAATATCACAATGTAGTAATCGACATGCTAAAGCAAATAATAAATTCATGCCTGATTACGATAGTAATTTACCATCTTCTTATCTAGTTTATTACGATTCCAATAATTTGTATGGCTGGTCTATGTCTCAGCACCTTCCCACTGGTAATTTTGAATGGGTAGATTCTGATACCAATTTTAATGTTGCTGACGATGCAGACGAAGGTTTTATTTTAGAAGTTGATTTGGAATACCCTGAAAATCTACATGATTCACATTCTGACTTGCCATTTTGTCCTGAAAATATATGTATCAATGACAAACAAAAAAAATTGATACCTAATTTATTCAACAAAGAAAAATATGTAATACATTACCGAAACTTAAAACAATGTTTAGAAAAAGGTATGCGCTTAAATAAAGTTCACAGAATCTTAAAGTTCAGTCAAAGTGCATGGTTAAAAAAATATATCGATTTAAATACACAAAAGCGGTCCATGTCCTCTACAGAGTTTGAAAAAGATTTTTTTAAACTCATGAATAACTCAGTATTTGGTAAAACTATGGAAAACATAGAAAAAAGAGTAAATGTTAAATTAGTTGATCAATGGGGTGATCGTGGGAAGGTTCAGGGTGCAAAATCATTAATAGCTAAACCAGAATTTCATAGCTTAGCAATATTTTCAGAAAATTTAGTCGCGGTTCAGTTAAACAAAACAAAAGTTTTATACAACAAACCGATATATCTCGGATTTTGTGTACTAGATATATCCAAAACTTTAATGTACCAATTTCATTACGATTTTATGAAAAACAAATTTAAAGACAACCTGAAGCTGTTATACACTGATACGGATAGCTTGATCTATCAAGTTTTCACAGAAAATTTCTATTCTGACATAAAAGATGATTTAGAAACTCATTTCGATACATCAGACTACTCCCCCAATAATGAGTTTGGTTTCCCATTAATTAACAAAAAGAAACTTGGGTTTTTCAAAGATGAGAACAATGGAAAAATTTTCAAAGAGTTTGTTGGTTTACGTGCAAAAATGTATGCGATGGATGTTCAAAACAAGTTTACTGCAAAAGCTAAGGGAGTTAATAAATGTGTTACTCAAAGATTCAACTTAGATGATTACAAAAAATGTTTACTTCGTAAAACAGATAAAATTAGTACAATGTTGCGATTCCGCTCATTAAAACATACTATTTATACACAAAAAATAAATAAAGTCTCGTTATCACATAATGACAGCAAAAGGTTCTTATTATCAAATTCAACCGATACCCTAGCATGGGGACATTATAAAGTACGGAACATTCAATCCTAACATGTTTTTTTGTACTTATTTCTCATTTGCATATTTTAAATGTAATCCTATAAGTTAATATTTTTACTTGTCCTCTGCCATATTTGTACTTAGCAGTTCCTTAATATTGCTTTTAAATGTAAGATAGGCATGTCTCTTTTTATAAATACTGTGTAAAATTTTCATATTTAGTTATGTGATTTACTTTTAAGTTACTGATAATAAAGCTAATTACTTACTGATAAAAAAGCTAAGTTAAAATTATGATAAATAATAGATTATTTAATTTGATTTAACTACAGTTTAAACTTATCGAGAATGAATATTTTGTATAAAGAAATCTCAACATAGTTTCTATTGTAAGTTTTTATTTGTATTATTACCTATTATCCTAGAGGGATGATTTCAAAGCAAAGTTCCATTGCAAACAAGAGCTCTGACTTCACAGTTGTCACAGGAATGTTTGTTGCGGATACAATACATTAAAAAAAATATTATTAGTGTTTAAAGCTTATTTTAATTTTATTGTGTCCCTTGAATATTATAATATAATCCTAAGAGTAAGCCCAAGCGTAAGTTTTTCATTGAAATAAAACATTTTAAATTATTCAACGGTTTGTTTTTCTTGATCGTTATCAATGCACCTACACTGATCTTAACAGCAATTCTAAATTAGGTTAGTCATTAAAAATAAGGTTTTAGCGTTAGTAAATATCACTCTCATTTTGGTAGTTCTTAAAGACGCACGCAAGTAATTACAATGATTCACTTTTATCATCCATTTACAACTATAGTTGCAGGACCTAGTGGTTGTGGAAAATCTAATTTTGTAACGAATTTTCTGAAATTTTGCAAGGATTTATGTGATGTAGAATTTGCAGAAGTAATATGGTGTTACGATGAGATGCAACCTTTGTACAATTTAGAAAACGTTAATTACAATCAAGGTATTCCAGACCTAAACATGTTCGATGGGAAACATCCTAAGCTTCTTATTATTGATGATCTTATGAGAGAATCAGATGGTCGTATTGTTGATATTTTTACAAAGGGAAGTCATCACAGGAACTTAAGCGTATTTTATATTACACAAAATTTATTTCATCAGGGTAAAGGACAACGAGATATTTCTTTAAATTCTAACTATATAATATATTTTAAAAATCCAAGAGATAGAACTCAGATACGATACTTAGCACGACAAGTATATCCGGATTGTCCGAAATTCATTGAAGAAGCTTATAAGGATGCAACTACAGAAGCTCATGGATATCTAATGATTGATCTTAAACAAAACACATTTGACATGTATCGTTTCAAAACTAAAATATTTCCTATTGATGAATATTGTTGGGTATATGTACCTAAAAAAGGATATAAATATAGTACACATCATGACATTTAGCTCAGTTCTATGTAATGTGTGAAAAGATAAACATTTTACTTTTTTATATAAGCACCTAGTATAAATATCATTTATTCAGTTGATGATAATGAGTGGAAGAGTAAGGACACATAAAGATTTTCTGAAAGCATTACTCACACTTAAAGCTAAGCATCGAGATGCATTATTAAAATCATGCGGTGAGGAAGAAATAAATTGCATAAGCGAGTGTATTTTCAACGTATTAAAGGGTAAAGTACCACTGAAGAGCCAGGATAAGACCAAGTTAAAAAAACACAAAAATATATTAAGAAAAATAGTGTCAAGAGGAAAAAAAACATTGAGAAAACGTATCATCATACAGAAGGGTGGTGCATTTTTACCAATTATATTAGGGGCTGTCCTCAGTAGTTTGTTGGGTGCTGTTTTATAAATTGAAAATGGAAAACACCAAAAAAATGATATTAATTGAACCTAGTGTAGTGGAAAGACTCAAACAAAAAGAGAACGCAAGTGAGGATACATTATCTCGATTAGATAAAGAGATGCGAAATATAATGAAAAGTAAATTAGAAGATCGTGAAAAATGGGCTTTATACCTTCAAACACTTCAGAGATATTTGCATTTTAGTGAAGCAAAAAAACACCCATTGAAATTACCAATAATTACAGAGGAAGAGAATGGTAATACTAGAAATACAATAAAAGATGATGCAGCTGTGCAAACAGATTTATTAGTTAAAGAAGAACCATTGAAAGAAGAAGTGTTCAATAAAAATTCTACATACACTCACTCTCATTTAATGCGATTGATCCCAAAAAGTTTTAAGAAGAAAGGTGAGGTTTTGTTAAACTCTTTAATTGACAACAGTGAAATAATACGTTGGGATGATAAAGGCTTGGTTTATTTACACAATAAACCGATTCCTAATAGTAATATCATAGATTTATTTCATGATACTCTAAGAAAATTAAAACGTCCGACCCCAATAGGAAGAGATGAGTTTTGTAAAGCATTGGTAGAAATAAGTGTGCCTTTACATTGTATTGGTAATCCGGATTTACGAGAACATATGAACAAGCTATATATACAAGATTTTAAAGAAACACCGAAGTCTGCAACATATAAAGAACTATCTTCAAAACGTAAACCCGCTGCTAGAAAAATTGCTTGGGAAAGATGGACACCTTACTAAATATCAATGAGATTTATTATGATGTTTCTCAACCTGCCGGCTACAGCAGTGTCAATAAGCTTTCAGAAGCCATGAAGGGTCACATGAATAAGAAACAAGTTCAAGACTGGCTGCGATCGCAAGAGACTTATACATTGCATAAACCGGTTCATAAGAAGTTTAAAAGAAACAAATACCTTTTATCTAATTTTAACCAACTATGGCAAGCAGATCTTACTGACATGCGTTCTTATTCTCAATATAATGATGGTTACAAATACATACTTTGTGTTATTGATGTATTTAGCAAATATGCTTTTGCTAGACCTATGAAAAGAAAAGATTCACAAAGTACTAGAAGTTGTTTTGATAGTATATTTACAGAAGCGAAAGCTACACCAATACATATACAGTCTGATAAAGGAACTGAATTTGTATCAAAAGAAGTAAGGAGTTATTTTCAAAGTAAAAATGTGAATTATTATACTACCAACAACCCTGATATTAAAGCTAGTATAGTGGAAAGATTTCAGAGAACTCTCAAAATGAAAATGTGGAGGTTTTTTACACATAGAAATACATACAGATATATTGATATTTTACAAGATTTACTGTTTTCTTATAATCACAGCTATCATTCAAGTATTAAAATGCGCCCATGTGATGTAAATTCTAACAATATTATGACTGTTTGGTGTAATTTATATGATAGAAGGAAAGACAGCACATTTAAACTGAGAACACCTCAGTTTCAAGTAGGGGACTTTGTAAGAATAACTAAATATAAACACATATTTCAAAAGGGTTATGAAACCAACTGGAGTGATGAGATATTTGTAGTGGCTACAGTTATTGATAGAAGTCCCCATACAGTTTATACTCTAAAGGATCTAAAAAATGAACCCATCATAGGAACTTTTTATGGCAAAGAATTACAAAAGGTTAGTTACAACCCCACCAATAAATATAAAATTGATAAAATTCTGAAGTCTAGGCATTCTGGTCTCAGAAAGGAACTGCTGGTCAAGTGGAAAGGTTATCCTAAGAAGTTTAATAGTTGGATACCAGCATCAAGACTTGAACAATTATGAACGGAGAAAGTTTCTATATAACACTGTTAAGTAATAGTTCAATGACATACTTTCCTGAAAACACTACATCAAGTTTTTATACTAAATTACCTAAATCAGTAAAATTGGAGGGGGAATGGGATGTTGGAATGGTTGAATTCCATTTTCCTTGTAATATATTAAATGTACAAGAGCCTGAGAATATTGTTTATGTAAAAAAAATTCAGAAATTAGACGGCGAATCTTTAGAGTTGCCTGTAGAGTTTATTACACACATTCCCGCAAAAAACTATGAAAGTATTGAGCATGTTTTAAATGAATTAAATAACAATCCTTTAATAAAAGGGGATGTTGAATTTAGCTATGATGGAATAGCGAAACGAGTTAAGGCTACAAGTTTAAATGATAACATTTTATCGATAAGTACTTCCACAAAATTAAGTTTACAACTGGGTTTTGAACCAAAACAAAATTTTATCAACGTAATGGGAAAGTACCCGGTTGACATATCATTAGGTTTACCATCACAGATGTTGATCTATTGTGATATCATTCAACCACAAATAGTTGGCGATGTGATGACACCCTTACTTAGGATCGTTCCAATGGATCCTACAAAATATGTCTATGGTGCTTATAAGATGAATGTTTTTTCTCCAGCACATTATGTACCCGTTCTACGAAGAGAGTTTGATGTAATAGAAATAGATATAAGAACGAGTACAGGACAAAAAGTTCCATTTCAGTTTGGGACTGCTTGTATTAAACTACATTTCAAGCGAATAAATTAATCAAAATGGGGTGTCCTTATGAGCATTATTACTCACACCAAGCCGGGTCAGGCATTGGTATTGTATATAGAGGGGCTAATCATCAACGCGGTCATGGCATTGGAAGTTTTTTAGGAGGTCTATTTAGATCAGTGCTTCCGTTACTAGCGAGAGGTGCTAAAGCTGTTGGGAAAGAAGCACTAAATGCAGGTGTAGGTCTTTTATCTGATGTTGTTAATGCACGTGATCTTGATGACAGTATCAAAACACGTTTTAAGACAGCTACTAGTAATTTGAAACGTAAAGCAGATAATAAAATGGATTCTGTTATGTCTGGCTCGGGTTATAAAATAAAGAGACCAAGTAAGAAGTTAATCAGTCGCTTGAAGACATCACGACGAAAGGGAGTAAGAAAAACACAAAAACATCGAGCTGACGACATATTTACATTTTAAAAAATGTCATTTTTACACCATAATTCTTCAGAATGTGTAAAATCAGAATTGGACCTCTTCGCCTTACCGTCGACACAAACAAGTATAGAGAGTGGACTGTGGATCCATTACAATCCAATATCTTCTTTAAGTGATGAAGGACCCATTGAATTTTTAGTACCAGGGAGTGGTGATGATTACATTGATTTATCTCATACCATGATACATGTAAAAGCCAAAATTTTAAAACAAGATACAAGTAATATTCCTGAAAGTGCTGTTGTGGCACCTGTGAATAATTGGTTGCATTCACTGTTTAGTCAATTAGATATATATATGAATCAAAAACTGGTTTCCCCACCAAACAATACATATGCTTACCGTGCATACATAGAAAACTTACTTAACTATGGTCCAGCAGCTAAATCATCTCACCTTACATGTGGGTTATGGTATAGTGATACAGCGAATAAAATGGATAATTGCGATGACGCTAACATCGGCTTCCACAAAAGGCAGGAATTAGCAAAAGAAAGCAAAACAATAGAAATGATTGGACATTTACACGGTGATGTATTCAACCAAGAAAAATTTTTAATTAATGGTGTAGAAATCCGGATAAAACTCGTGCGTACAAAAGAATCATTCAACCTGATGTCCACTGCTGATTCAAAGTTCAAAGTGAATATTACTTCCGCCGCTCTCATAGTTCGTAAGGTTAGGATCAATCCGTCAGTTTTGTTAGCGCACGAAAAGGTATTATCCACTACAACTGCTAAATATCCTTTGACTCGTGCCGAAGTTAAAGTTTTAACAATACCAACAGGTGTTCAAGGTAAAACACTTGATAATGTATTTCTTGGACAGGTACCGAAAAGATGTGTTGTAGGTTTTGTAAAAAATGCAGCATTTAATGGAACCTTAAACATGAATCCTTTCAATTTTGATAATCATGGCCTCAATTCATTTAGCTTGTATGTGGATGGACAGCAAGTACCATCTAAGACATTACAACCATCTTTTGGTGACTCTGTTTACACCAGCGCTTATCATACCCTGTTCTCTGGGATAGGTATTCACTTTCTAAATGATGGGAATGCAATATCAAAAGAAGATTTTGCTAATGGATACTGTTTGCTAGCTTTCGATATGACTCCCGACTTGTGCGCTAATTCTAGTTCGCACTGGAGTTTGATAAAGCATGGTAGTGTTCGATTAGAGGTTCGCTTTGATGCAGCTCTTACAAACACAATTAACTGTATAATATATGCCGAGTTCGATAACATTATGGAAATTAATAAAAATAGGGAAGTTTCTATTGATTATAGTAGCTAAATCAAGTAAAATTAGAAACCTATAAAACGCAAGACATTTTTGGAGGGCAATATTATTCTTCAATGCATAGCTGTTAAAACTCCTTCCGCATGTAAAAATGAATACTGAAGAAATACAAGAATTTATGAGAAAAATCAACCCAAAAAATGAATTTAACGTCTTTGCTGCTAATCGTTTACCATTGTGTGTCTCCTTACCAATATGTTTTATCAGCAATTTGGATCCTGATAACAAACCTGGATCACATTGGGTAGCTATCTATATAAATTCAAAAGGCATTGGAGAATATTTTGACTCATTTGGTCGCAAGCCCACGAAATATCATGAAACGTTTTTGAAAAGAAATACTAAGCATTTTTTTTATAATGTAAAAGTTGTTCAAAACTATTTGACCTCAGTTTGCGGTTATTATTGTTTAGTTTATGTTTATTATAGATCTAAGGGTATCTCTATGCATGATTTTGTGAGCATATTTACAGAAGATACATTATTTAATGATTTTGTTGTAAGAGAAATGTTTTTGAGTATTTTTTCTGATTAATATGTGTGAAATGATTGAAACAAAAAAATACTAACTAATGTTTGTATGATGTCAAAATAATTAATTATTACTTTAACTTCACTTATAGCACATTGTTAATTAGTTTATATTAATTTTAGATCTAGGGAATGTCACTGATGATTTTATTTAATAGGTTTTTAAAATAAAATGCGTACTTTGAATTAACAAATAAAATGGTTTCATTTTGAACAAAAGCTATCCTTATTTATAATAATTGATAAAAATTAAAGACAAAACCATTCAATAAAAGAAGCATTTATTAAAATAATATACATTAGGTATTTAATTAGGTGAATATAATGACGGTGATAAGGATGAATATATGGATGGAGATGTTACGATGTCTTCTTCATCTTCTTCTATGATCCTCCCTGAATATGTTGCAAAAGTGTCCTCTGTGCTTTCCCACGATGATGTTGCATATGTTGGGATGTACTCTTCATCTCCTTCTGTACTTCTTCGCAAAGATGACAATTGATAACACATGCATGGTGATATACTCCTCGAGTAAATATTTTGATTTGTCATAAACTCCTGCGCAATATTTTCATTGTTGATGCAGAGTTGTTCCTCCAGAATTTCCACACTTTCGTACAGTAAGGCATCTTCGTATGCTGCGTTAATTTGGGAGTTAGTAAGATTGGACTCCATGTTGGTGAACGATCAAATATGCAATGAACGCTGCGCTGTCGAGTCCTTTTTATTTGTCCTCGCTGTGGGGCTCTGTCCGTGGTGATTCTCCGGGGGGCTTGAATGGAATACGATGCAAAAAAATGACTTATACTAAATTATTTGCTACGAATGTCACAAACAGCGCGTCTTATTATTTTTCGGTTTGCTTGCTTTCAATGCAATACTTGGAACAATTCAGAGTTGAGGCAAGTTCTTTAGTGACGTTGAATATAAGTTCTTGCGTGCTTTGAAAATGTTTATCGTCGTCCGATTGCACGTAATATTTAAGACGTACATCAACGTTCTTCCAGTAGTCAGTCGGTGCGAGGTCACGAATTTTATCCATATCATATATTTCAATTTTAATGAAGTGAGTCGCCTTTGCTGATTCACCTTCATTTGAAACTATGTAAGACAAACCGTCACTACATGTATGTGCTACGCATGAAGATTTTGGTATCGCTTTCTTCTTCTTTTTGGGTTTCTCAAAGAATATGTCAATATTGTTTGTCCTTTTCACTTTGTTTTTTTGTGGCCTCATAATAATATCTTTTGTTTCGTCTTCATCGGATACCGTCGCCGGAAAATAGTAATTTTTGAATGTGTAATCGTTATCCTGTAATAAAAACAGCAAATTGGTTATATGTTTCATAGCGCAGAGATAACACATTAGGTATCATTTAGAAAACAAAGACACAATAAGTTTAATGAGCGACTAACTACCTACATTGATTTATGAATTCATAGAAATTTCCATTGCAGAGCTTACATTGTAAATATCACCTATCATAAAACAAAATTACTTTTGTAAACAAAGCAAAACACGAATGAATTGAAAATTAGGTATGTTAATGGCGACCGCACACCGGAAAACGTAGCGTAGGCAGGCCTCCCACGCGGTGGACCGATGACCTGGTGAAGGTCGCGGGAAGCCGATGGATGCGGGCAGCGCAGGACCGGACGTCGTGGAAATCCTTGGGGGAGGCCTTTGTTCAGCAGTGGACGATTTGTGGCTGATAAGATGATGATGAATGGCACACGTTATAGTTACTTGTATCAAGGGTAATACTTACATCCATTACTGCAACAGATTTTATTACAAATCACAGACACCACGTATGGATCACGCACTTAGATTCGTCGAGGACTGTCTAAAATATTATGAGATTAAACTGTCTGAACTTGCTTTTATATGCAGCTATCAAACAAAATAACAAAGGAATGTGTATCTTCGCAACACCTGCGCTGTAACATACATGTTACAACCTGTTCGCTATTAACGCAAAAATATAATTCAAAAATGGACCACCTTCGTCGTTTGACACAAAAGATTCAGAATTTGTTGGTGAGCAGCCATCTGCGAAATTAAATAGAAGCGCAACAATAAAAGCATTGTAAATTGCTTGCTATAGAACTTCCCGATTCCTATTTCATTGAAAACAAGATGAATAACTTAAAAATACAATAGTACCCTCTGTTCACAATCGGTATTGAGACATCTTTCTACTGATCGACCAACTGCGAAATGAAAGACACCGATAACAATGAAACTATTTTTGAATACATTTATTTATGGTACAATAAATTACTATGTTCACCTGATGTGAAAAAAACTTTCTTTCACACAACGAATTTCATAGAAAGCTTAAATACTAGTAAACTCCTTACCCGACTACGAAAAAAGGAGGGTTAAATTTACCATATCGGTTGCTGGTGTAATAACATAAAAATGACCTCCTTTTTACACAGTCGGGTAATAGGTTGTATGATAAATTGTTAAAGGCAAGTAGTAATCAGGTTAGGTTAATTTAAAATAAAAAACCCGACTGCATAAAAATTAGCCTCCCTTTTGCACAGTCGGGTAAAACAAGCTATGTCACTCAGGGAATCAAGACGAACCTAACGACACCTCGCACTCCAAAATCATTAAAGCGTTTAGGCTACAGGTTCATCCAAAGAAACAGACATACATACACCCGAAAAACATTACCCTCCTTTTTTGTACAATCGGGTAAAAGGTTTTACATGAGTGTATGATAAATTGTCAAAGAAAAGTAGTAATCAGGTTAGGTTAATTTAAAATAAAAAACCCAAATGCATAAAAATTAGCCTCCTTTTTGCACAGTTGGGTAACACAAGCTATGTCACTCAGGGAATCAAGACGAACCTAACGACACCTCGCACTCCAAAATCATTGAAGCGTTTAGGCTACAGGTTTATCCAAAGAAACAGACATACATACACCCGAAAAACATTACCCTCCTTTTTGAACAGTCGAGTATAGCCCTTAGCGAGTATCGAAGGCAGCACAATTGGTTCAAAACACAAAAGCAGGTAACATTGCTATTACAATAGGTTACCCGAATCCTCGAAATGAATAGACGTCGAGCGAACAATAGAGATAGTCGAGCCTCGATAACAATGGGGCTTGTAGCAGCGCAGATAAATGTATAAAGGCGTGCTCTGATCGTTCTGAAACTAGCGCCAAACGGTTTAAGTGGGGGGCAAAACCAAAAAAAAAAAAAAAACTTTTTTTTTTTTTTTTTTTTTTTTAGGGGAGGGGCATCTTTACTGGCGTGAATCGCGCCCCCCATGAGGGGAGTGGCCAGGGGTGAGCCAGAATCCGCGAATCCATACTACTACTGGGCCCGCGTGGTCGACTACTGTCGTCTACATGAGTTGATAATATGATGATGACCTTAAAGGAGAGGTGTGGTGGTAGGGAACGGTCTGTGCTCGAGTCCGACTCGCACTTGGCTGGTTTTTTCCCAAGATTTTTGTATAGGAGTCGATACATAGGCACCTCTGTTTACAAAATACCTATCAACACCAAAAGAAGATGTTAAGATATGCTGCTGCAGACACGATACTCCCCTGAAGTTCATGCTAAAAAGTGTTTTGGCTGGATCCAAGCCGTTAGGACACGATATTCCCCTGAAGTTCATGCTAAGAAAGTGTTTTGGCTGGATCCAAGCTGCTAGGACACGATACTCCCCTGAAGTTCATGCTAAGAAAGTGTTTTGGCTGGATCCAAGCTGCTAGGATACGATACTCCCCTGAAGTTCATGCTAAAAGAAAGTGTTTTGGCTGGATCCAAGCCGCTAGGACAGGATACTCCCCTGAAGTTCATGCTAAAACAGTGTTTTGGCTGGATCCAAGCCGCTAGGACAGGATACTCCCCTGAAGTTCATGCTAAAACAGTGTTTTGGCTGGATCCAAGCCGCTAGGACACGATACTCCCCTGAAGTTCATGCTAAGAAAGTGTTTTGGCTGGATCCAAGCCGCTAGGACACGATACTTCCCTGAAGTTCATGCTAAGAAAGTGTTTTGGCTGGATCCAAGCCGCTAGGACACGACACTCCCCTGAAGTTCATGCTAAGAAAATGTTTTGGCTGGATCCAGTTTTTTTTAAATTTACAATTAGACCTTCCCATTTTCTAACCTGATGGTTAGTGACGATGATGCCGAATATGGAAGCGGGCTTACCAAGATTCCCGTACGCAATGGGGAACTGGCTATCTTATCTTCAAGCCGGAACACATCAATGTTGTTGCGCATTGATGTTTAGCCGCAAGACTTAGATAAGATGTTGGTAGGCGTGGTAGCTAGCCAGGAGGGCTCAGAAAATGCCCTTCCACCAACCAAACCGAGTCTTACAAAGTTGGACTCCGCCGGGATTTGAACCCGCATTCTCCTGATATGTAGCTAATGAACTTAACCATTAGGACATAGGCCTCCCCCAAAGGATTTCCACGACGACTGGTTCTGAGCTGCCCGCATCCGGCGGCTTTCCGCGACCCTCACCAGGTCATCGGTCCACCGAGTGGGAGGCCTGCCTATGCTACGTTTTCGGTGCGCGGTCGCCATTGGAGAACTTTACTGCCGCAGCGGCCATCTCTTCTACGAGCTATGTGCCCCGCCCACTGTCACTTCAGTTTATTATTTATATCAGACTTACCGTTTGAATCGAATCCAACTATGACAATATCTGTCACGTTTAGTCCGTCAACTGTGAGATCATTCCACACAGCAAGAGCTCGATTAAGCGCCATGGGCCGTAATGGTACCAGGAGAGCAGCCGGCGGACGGAGGTATACGTCTTCCATCCATCGTTTCAGGGTTGTGCTTTTAGTAGCTGCAGGGGGGATGGGCTGGGACTCGTATTTGGGTGGCTCTGGCTTCGCAGCGGCTGGAATGGACAGGTTCTTTATAACTTATGGTAGCCTGGTAATTTTGATTTTAAAGGCTATCCTTATTTGTTTATAAACTTTTTATAAACGGGAGCCGGGTCGTTTCTTTCCCTCTTATAAGGTCGAGGAGAGTGATGGCTGACTGATACTCTTTGCCCGGATGCTGTCTGTGTGAACTGGCCTACTCTTGTCAAAAGTATTTTAATGTATTTTCTTGTCATATTGTTTTCATGTTCTAATGACATTATTTGTTTTATATCAATGAATTTTTGACATTATTATTTACTAGCTTTTGCCCACGGTTTCGCCCGCGTGGACATCGTTTTTATGACTGTCTTTGGGGGTGAGTGGTGCGCGAGCCACAAGCGGCATACGTATAATTAAATTACATATTTTCATCCTGGGTAATACAAAGTTCCTTTTTATTAGTAGTCGGGTTAACGATATAAAGGTGGGTGAAGATAAAAAAAAGCAAATAGTGAAGGAAAATTAGTTTTATCATGTTATTATGACTAGGTATTTCCCTGAAATTAAAAACTTTCAATGTTTCTGTGTAACGTTGCACGATGGCCAAATCATAACATTTTAATTTAATGTTTCTTATAACTCTTCTGTTTGTTATTTAATTTATAAAGTTTATACTGTTTTGATCTGAACTAGCCGATTATTGAATTTCAATTTCTAAATTTAAAAGGTTCTGCTAATTACGAGTACATTATTAACTAAATTATTTTTTTTGTTAAGAAGTTGTTACTCACCTGATGAAAAGTGACGATGTTACACGCAAACTCAAATAATTCCTATTCACTCACGCCTTTAAAGCCCCCAAATTGTTCGAATCGTGAATCTAACGCCAGGCAATGAATAAATGAGGAAGCGTAACGCATCATGCGCATAGGCGGAATATCGACAACAAAGGTGCGGGGATACCCCTCCATACGTCTTCAGTTCCCCATTGCGTTGGGGAATCTTGGTAATCCCGCTTCCATCTTCGGCAACATCGTCACTTACCACCAGGTGAGATGTTGTCAAGGGTTTACCAATTGTAAATAAAAAAAATAAAAAATAACTATGTAATTTTGCATAAATTATGTACTTTTATACAGGGTCTTCGGCAGATGGTTGAAAATACGAAAATGGGGGATAGGTGGGGTCGCCTCCCACCTATTTTGAGAATAAAAAAAAATCTAGGACTTGTAATTTTTTTTACAGGATTTTTTTTCCTTTTTTTAGAAATTTTGCCATTTTTATACCTTTGAACACATGTAACTTTTTGTTTTTTAAAGCTAGCTCCACAATCTTTTTTTTAATAGACTTTTATAAGATTGTCGGCTCTAAAAAAAATTATGTTTGTTTCAAGTTATTGCTAAAAACAAAAATGTGGGCCCCCGAACTTAAAAAAAGAGTTGAACAAAAATTTAAAACTCAACTTTGCGATGCATTTAAAAAAAAATGTTGCTGGAAGGCTTCTGATTTTTTTAAAACATCTCTAAAGCTTAGGCTTTTGAATGGTATGTAATTTGTTTCGGTATCTTTTTTGTAACCGGAGTTGTTAATTTTTTTTACTCAATTGGACCATGTTGACGAAATTCCACTAGTTACATGTTTTGTGAAATGTATCAAATGCAAAGTTGAAAATAATGTAAATACTTACTGTTGGGACGGTTACAAAGAGCAGGTACGTTTTTTTACATTCTTGCACACACATAATGGCTATCTTTTGTCATTTATTGGCATATTGGAGTTAGCACTTCCATATGCCAATAAAATGTCCGCATATTCCGCATTGGTAAATTGAGCCATTTTAAACCACAAGAAAGTCTTAACATCATCATCATCATCATCATATCAGCCACAAATCGTCCACTGCTGGACAAAGGCCTCCCCCAAGGATTTCCACGACGACCGGTCTTGCGCTGCCCGCATCCATCGGCTTCCCGCGACCTTCACCAGGTCATCGGTCCACCGCGTGGGAGGCCTGCCTACGCTACGTTTTCCGGTGCTTAACATAACGTCTGATAATAACAAAAAGTGACAAACAACAAAAAAACTTAACAAAATCACAAACGTTAATAACGTTAACGTTTTTTTTTTTGTTTTCGTTAATTTCACTTTGCTGTGTTTGTGATTTTGTTAAGTTTTTTTGTTGTTTGTCACTTTTTGTTATTATCAGACGTTTTGTTAAGACTTTGTTGTGGTTTAAAATGGCTCAATTTACCAATGCGGAATATGCGGACATTTTATTGGCATATGGAAGTGCTAACTCCAATATGCCAATAAATGACAAAAGATAGCCATTATGTGTGTGCAAGAATGTAAAAAAACGTACCTGCTCTTTGTAACCGTCCCAACAGTAAGTATTTACATTATTTTCAACTTTGCATTTGATACATTTCACAAAACATGTAACTGGTGGAATTTCGTCAACATGGTCCAATTGAGTAAAAAAAATTAACAACTCCGGTTACAAAAAAGATACCGAAACAAATTACATACCATTCAAAAGCCTAAGCTTTAGAGATGTTTTAAAAAAATCAGAAGCCTTCCAGCCCCATTATTTTTTTTTAAATGCATCGCAAAGTTGAGTTTTAAATTTTTGTTCAACTTTTTTTTAAGTTCGGGGGCCCACATTTTTGTTTTTAGCAATAACTTGAAACAAACATAATTTTTTTTAGAGCCGACAATCTTATAAAAGTCTATTAAAAAAAAGATTTTGGAGCTAGCTTTAAAAAACAAAAAGTTACATGTGTTCAAAGGTATAAAAATGGCAAAATTTCTAAAAAAAGGAAAAAAAATCCTGTAAAAAAAATTACAAGTCCTAGATTTTTTTTAATTCTCAAAATAGGTGGGAGGCGACCCCACCTATCCCCCATTTTCGTATTTTCAACCATCTGCCGAAGACCCTGTATACCCGAATGCGCTAGAAGTAGGTTTATGTTTATGCTTTTCCACAATTTTAGTTACTTTTTATGATATTTTGCGTAAATTATGTAATACCCGACTGCGCTAGAAGGAGGTTTATGTTTTTCGAGTGTATAAGATAAAGATAAATAATTGTATTACGAGTGTATGTTTATGCTTTTCCACAATTTTAGTTACTTTTTATGTCATTTTGCGTAAATTATGTAATTTTACATACCCGACTGCTCTAGAAGGAGGTTTATGTTTTTCGAGTGTATGTTTATGCTTTTCCACAATTTTAGTTACTTTTTATGTAATTTTGCTAAAATTATGTAATTTTACATGCAAAAAAAATTAATAATTTATGTAAAATAACACACAATTTAAGACATACATACATAAATAGTGTAAGACATACTTACACTTTTCAGTTTTGGGGTTCCTTTGCGATGTTTCTGGTTCATCGTTGGACAGGCCCATCACCCCCGGTCTCAGACCTTCGATCTCCTCAATCGTCTTCGCTGTTGTTGCTGGTGGGGTGTCACCCTGGAAAAAAAAAATCTCATTGTGTCACGTGTTTTGGTAAGCCCTTTTTCACTTTCGGCATCATCGCCACTTAACAACGTATGAGATAATGATAAGGACTTAGCATCATGTGAGATGATGCCAAGGGCTTACTATTATGTGAGATGATGCCTAGAGCTTACTGTTGTGTGAGATGATGCCAAGAGCTTACTATTGTGTGAAATGATGCCAAGGGCTTACTATTATGTGAGATGATGCCAAGAACTTACTGTTGTGTGAGATGATGCCAAGAGCTTACTATTGTGTGAAATGATGCCAAGGGCTTACTATTATGTGAGATGATGCCAAGAACTTACTGTTGTGTGAGATGATGCCAAGAGCTTACTATTGTGTGAAATGATGCCAAGGGCTTACTATTATGTGAGATGATGCCAAGAACTTACTATTGTGTGAGATGATGCCAAGAGCTTACTATTGTGTGAGATGATGCCAAGAGCTTACTATTGTGTGAGATGATGCCAAGGGCTTACTATTATGTGAGATGATGCCAAGAACTTACTATTGTGTGAGATGATGCCAAGAGCTTACTATTGTGTGAGATGATGCCAAGGGCTTACTATTATGTGAGATGATGGCAAGAATTTACTATTGTGTGAGATGATGCCTAGAGCTTACTATTGTGTGAAATGATGCCAAGGGCTTACTATTGTGAGAGATGATGCCAAGAGCTTACTATTGTGTGAAATGATGCCCAGGGCTAACAGTGTCTTTGATATCAGTCTTTGAGTCCCATCAAGAACATAGAATAAAGAAAAATCTAAGACAGGAGTTGTTTTTTTATCCATACAATTGATAAGTTCTTGGCATCATCTCACCTGATGGTAAGTGACGGTGATGCCGAAGATGGAAGCGGTCTTACCAAGAATCCCCAACGCAATGGGGAACTGGCTATCTTATCTTCAAGTCGAAACACATCAATGCCATCAGCATTGATCTTTGGCGGCAATATTTAGATGAGATGGTGGTAGCTAACCAATCGGGCTTAGAAAATGCCCTTCCAACAACCAAACCGAGTCTAACAAAGTTACACTCGGCCGGGAATCGAATCCTCCACTTCCTGATGTGAAGCTAATGGACTTAACCATTACGCCACGCAGGCGGTTAAGATGTGTTATAACAGTAAGTGAACTAAAATTTAGTTCATTAATTTGTATATGTAATTAGTTATGTAAGATTTGTTCACTTTTGGTTCCTAACTTCTTGTCTTATGTTGATAGGGCATTCGAAAGCTATCGAGGCATCTTTGATATTAATTTTAGAGTCACTTATTAGGGTTCCGTACACCAAAAGGGTGACCAACGGGACCCTATTACTAAGCCTGCGTCGTCCGTCCGTCCGTCCGTCTGTCTGTCTGTCAGCGGGCTGTATTCCATGAACCGTAATAGGTAGACATTTGAAATTGTCACAGTGTGTTTTTCAACCGACTTCCAAAAAGGAGGAGGTTCTCAATTACTGTATGTTTTTTTTTTGTTACCTCAGGACTTTTGACTGGGTGAACCGATTTTTATGATGCTTTTTTATTTGAAAGCTATTATCAAAATCGGTTTAGTACTTTATTAGAAAATTATCAAAAACCAAAAATAATAATGCACTAAGTTGTTGGCGATGGAAGTCGGTTTCTTAACGTGTTTAGCGTTATTTTTCTATTACAGCTATAACAATAAATAATAAAAATTTGAAAAAGTTAAACATCAATATTCCCCTCATACAAAAAATGTGTTTAACGAGTTTATGTATTTTAAGAGGTATAAGAATCTATGCTGTATTGTGAAAACAATAATAGGTACATATAAGCGTAAAACTTGGTGTGATTATAGTACTAATTCTGAAGTAAAACAACAAACAGTAAAAACCCGTCAACTTTGAGTCGTTCTTGCGCTAAGGAGCTCGAACTGAATAAAAAAAAACATTTATCTGTCTCTCGCGTTGACTTCTTTTGTTTTTAATGTGATTAGGTACCATTGTCATAACGAGTGGAGAGATGTGGTGGTACGGAACCCTCGTTACGGCAGTCCTACTCGCACTTGGCCGGTTTTAATTCGCCTTCCCGTTACTAGAATGTAAAGTTTAATACTCACCATTGAGCCACTTCCGATACTATTTTCATTAATATGACTATCTTCTAAGGATTTATAAACTTGCGTGTCAGACAATGCATCTGTTGTCTCCGTCATATCCATGGAAGTGACAGTGAAGGAATCGTTTCCCGCGTCATCGTCTTCTTCGATCCTTTCATCTGATGTTTTACCATCTCTCACGTTTGTTCTTGATGTTACATCATCAGGAATCAGTGTAGTTGTATATTCTTCTGTGGTTGTGTTGATATTGTCTATTTCTTTGTTCTCTTCTTTGTTTTCTTCTTTCTTCTTTACTATATCTCTGACATCTTCTGCTATTCTTATTTCACCACTACCTCTGAGTAAGTCCGCTTTTTCGAGAGTCTTATCATCACTGTTACAGTGTGTGCTTATTAAGATATTTGTTAACACTAGTATAACTATAACCGTCCTTGTGGCCATTTTGTTTGAGATAAACTTCACTGGTGTGTTATATGATGCACATCTTTATTTGAAGGGCGATCTGGAATAGAAAATGAAAGAGTTATTGGAGATGTCGCTTTGATTAATTGAAAACACTTTATTCCACAAAGTTGTACATATAGGTGGTCTTATCGCTAACAAGCGATTTCATCCAGACAACCTTTAGGTGGAGGAAACATGAAAAATCATTATTGTGGAGTAGTAGCGGGCAAAAAACAAATTCATAGACTATTTAATATTTAAATACATATCATAAATAAATATTTGCTTAAATGTCGCATTCCCAGATCGAATTAAACTTCAGATAGAACCTCACGTAAACTCAATGTTAAGCCAATGAAAACCACTCCAAACCTGTGCGTAAACTGTACACGCACACAACAAACCAATATAAATACTCGATACTATTTGCTATAGTGCGGCCGTCGAGAGAATGCTGATTTGACACGCTAGTTTGATGTACCTAGTGATGTGCCCATAGACATCCATAGCATACCTTATATCAACCAAAAAAAGCACAATGTAAACAAACTTGGTAGGGCTTTGATAGTTTCATATGTCAATTCCATAGTACTTTTGTTTACTATCTGCTTTTTTGGTTGATATATGGTATAAACACTTGTTTACTTATCATGTAGATGTAATATGTAACGATATAAAATAGCCATTGCCAAAATAGTGTTGCCAAACCTGAGGCTTAAGTGTACTTTGTGGACCGTCGATTTTAGGGGTGGTAATGGGTGAAGGACGTGGAAATTTGGAAAATAGGAAAAATTGTGTGGCGGGAAACTAATTATGCGTCAAAATTAACCCAATTAGTTGTATTCCGGTTGAATATTTATAATTTCACCGTATCGGCTCGTGTGTCTAAATAAACGTCTCGGGTACCTATAATGGCTTGTTTTATGCTCTTGTTGTACAATCTACTATTGTTATTACTTAAAAAAATCACTTTTATGCCTGAAAATTTTATGTTTGATTGATTTGACCACAAGAAATAATTGTTTGTGATTTAATGAATTCATAATATTTATAACAAATCTATACGTTACAAAAACGTTATCCATGGTTACATGTGGTAACATCGCTATTCTTGAAAGTAAATGACCATATAACGTAACCGTTTTACTAAAGTTTCATATAATTACAAAACACACAATCTGTTGTCCTTATATGTAAACATAAAACTAAATATGTGTTCTGTTATTATTTAGCAAAAAAAATATTTTGACGTCATAACGTCTTATAAATCGATGAACGCCGGCTGCATGTTTGAAAAAGTGTCACGTTCCGCGTGCAAGCGAGAGCGCGGAACAAGCGATAGAGAGGCACGATCGGAATAAGCGTTTGGCTTGTGATCAATGTTTTCTTATAAGGTTATCTCGTAAAATTATCGACGGTGAACCGACTTTACAGACAACCAGTTTTTTGGATTTTCTTAAGCTTAGAAACTAAAGATTGATTTGTTTACAATTTCGAACATTAATAGGATTTAAGTGTCAAATCAGCATTCTCTCGACGCTCGCACTATAAGACGTCGCGTCGTCGAAGACACGCACACAACATAACACATCGATACCGCACACATGTTACAAAAAGTGGCTTCATCTTGACAGTTCGCAGCATTCTATCTGATTTTTTATTTGGTCTGTGGTCGCTTGTTCGCAGTGCGTATTATTTAATCAGTTAATTAATTAATTTACACTTTTGTTACACAGAAATACAGTTTTTTAAGCAAATTTTGGGGGATAAAATGTGATGTAAAGTAGGCGGTCTTCGTTTCAACCAAATTCAAAAAGGGGGAATTTCTCATGTTTGTATGTTTTTAAGGTTCCGTAAAAGCGTCGGTGGCTCAACCGGTAACGACTCGGTCCATCTAACCAGAGGTACCGGGTTCAAATCTGGACGGCCAATGTACCAATGAGTTTTTCAAAAACTTACGTACATACTTACCGATTGCTTTAACGGTGAAGGAAAACATCGTGAGGAAACCTGCACACGCCTGCGAAGAAACTCGAAGGTTGTGTGTGATGTCGACCAACCCGCACTGGGCCAGCGTGGTCGACTAAGGCCTTATCGCCCTGATTCAAGGTAGGCTCGAGCCCCTCGGTGGGGACGTATATGAGCTGTTATAATAAAAGGTTCCGTACCTCAAAACATACAGTCAAAAACGAGACCTTAAACGTGGAATTTGGAAATATTATTTTTCCTACAGGAACGGAAGGACTTTTGATTGTCTTTAGTAGTTTCGGAGATAATTGGATAGTCAGTTTTCGCCAAATTTTACCCTTAAAAATTAAAAATGCTGATTTGTGATTTGAAAATAGCCGTCTTCACGGGTTTAAGGCCATCATGCATGCTCTCAAAATATCTAAATTTATTAATTTCTTATAGTCTAATGCTATTTTGTGAATAACTAGTTTCAATAACTATTTTTAGTTGATATTAATTTTCTTCCTTAAACTTTTATATCTAATCGGCAATTTCAAACTTAAACACCTAATATATTATGTCCATATCTGTTGCAAGTGCAAGCTCTCGACTTCTGTGGTGATCTTGTAGCAGGGAGGGTTTCACATATTGAATTAAATTACCCACGTGGTTATGTTGCGTAGTTATTACACTTTTATTATAAGGTTCTAGGTAAGGGAACACTAACATAGTTTTATGCGTATTGTTAGTAACCTACTATGAGTCTTGTTACTTTAAGCAACGTATATACAGGGTGATTGGTTGAACAACCGACGCGTTTAAGGAGGTAAACTAGTACCTAACCCATGTACATTCCCTCTCGGTAAAAAAAAAGTGAAAATTATTTTGAAATACGTGTGATTTACACATTTTTTGAAATGTGAAATTTCTGTAATTTTGCTTATACTGTGCGGAGCGCACGTTATCTTGCTATCAGAGTCGTTGTCAGCTGTTCCGTACGTTTCATAGCGAGCGTTGTAAACGCTAAAAAACGAGATGGACCTTTTAAAAATAAAAAAAAAATAATAATAAATAAGTGGTGGTTTTTTATGCTTAATGGAATGGGTATCGGCTTCTTATACACCTCCTTAAATGTGTCGGCTGTTCAAACAGTCACCCTGTATATTAGTACTAACATACAGTATGGACACTCCCTGCCGCTCTCTAGATTGCAACCTCACCCCCTCGTCACCCAGTTTGATACAGATTGGTTACAGTTTGGTTGTCGAACGTGTAGGATTTTGCCGCCGTTTTGTTTGTTCCGTCATTCCTTTTTTGAAATGTCATTTCTAGCCCGTTGTATGAAGTGTCCAAGGTGTGCTTTTTAGGCTGTATATTGGCAAATAAGCAGTGAGAAGCGCTTAGCAAAAAAATTTGGAAAATTATTACCGCTTAATTTATCGGCCTGAAAAAAAAGATACGTTATATTCAAGGATTAACTTGACTCGATCATAAAAAATCCCAAACATAGCATAAATTCAAGCAAAGTAAAGCAAAGCCCCTAAACATTAGTAGGAAAAAATATATCTTTAAAATTTTGTTCTTTTCAAAGTACGTAATCTATGTTTATTCAAATTTAATTCATTTTCACAAAAAACAAGAATCATTGAAAAAGTGCAAAAGTGTGGTTATTTTCTTTACTCTTTGCACGTAAAGAAAAAGACAGAGACAACTGTTCAATCAATGGCTCGCCTTAACCTTGGACACTTCATACAACGGGCTAGAAATGACATTTCAATAAATAAATGACGGAACAAACAAAATTGCGGCGAAATCCTATACGTTCGACAACCAAACTGTAACCAATCTGTATCAATCTGGGTGACGAGGGGGTGAGGTCGCAATCTAGAGAGCGGCAGGGATTATCCATACTGTATGTTAGTACTAATATATATAGGGTGACTGTAAATTAGTTCTTGATAGCAAAGGATATGTATGTACTCGTGATTATAAAAAACTTTCCCAAAGAAACTATATGTCAAATCAGAAAACAAATTTTGGTCCTTTATACATTTTTGCCGATTTGACAACTTATTATGTATCGAGGACCAACATTTTTTTTCTGTTTTGACATATAGTTTCTTTGGGAAAGTTGTTTGTAATCACGAGTACATTCATTCATATCCTTTGCTATCAAGGACTAGTTAAAAGTCACCCTATATATACTTTGTCGTCACAAGTGAGTTGAATATTCCTATTTGTATCCTGTTTGTTTACTATATATGCAAATCAGAGTTAGCAGGCTCGCCTGCTAGTGTCAATATTTACAATTCTTTTTGCATAACAGGTAGTCAGATACCACAAAATAGATAGGTATGTGTGTGGATACATACTGTCATGCATTGGTATTTTTTACAAGCTTGCAATGTTCGTATGTAGGTATGTCCGCTTTACAATTCATTTAAGAGTAGCGTTGCCATTCGTCCCGATACGTCGGGACATGCCACCGTTATTAACAGTCGTGTCCACGACGTCCCGACAAGTTGTAAAATGTCCCGACAAACATAGTCGAACGCAGAGCTACAAGTTTAAAAAAAAAGATAAAGCGCCATCCTCCATTAATAAATAACCCCCAATGGTTTTGTTTTAAAGATCCTTTTTTTTTGCTATTGCCCTTGTTTATATGAAACACAGTAAATACTAAAATAGGGGCCAAAAAATTTTTAATTTCCCGACGGGGCCTTGGGAATTTATGGCAACCCCATTTTAGAGCGACTTGCAGTGGTCTGATTGAGCTGAAATTTGGAATGAAGCCGTATGCCCGGTAACAGTAGATGCTTTTGGTATTTTGAAGTTGATCTAATGATGAACTTTGGAGGTGGAATCAAGGTCCCAGAATCGTCTTTTATTTTCATTAGAATCGTATGAAACCTGATTAACTTTTAATTATTATTATTTAAGTTATGTTTAATTTTTAGCACTTATTATAATTTATTACCTACTTTAATATGTCCTACACAATTGACATTGTTTCTGGATTGAATAAATTGAATTAAGAAATACAGTGTTTTGTTAAATGTGAACGTGTATTTTTTTTTAAATTTCATTTGAGCATTTGGCTTTTTCTATTTTAAATCATCATATCAGCCGAAGGAAGTCCACGTTTTTTAATTGACCGAGCGAGTGTGAAGCGCGAGCGAAGCGTTTTCGTTTCAGCTTTGAAAAAAATGCTTTCGATGCGTTCGATAATTGTATGGAATAATTTTGTCGATTCAGTTTTTGAAAATTTTCCAAAATGGCGGTGCCACGGGGGCTGAAAACGTAAAATATTCATATCTTTCAAAAACTCGCGAGGTCTACAGAAAATTATAAAAGTAACAACAGTGTGTCTGGGGATAAATAAATATGCGAGCTGAGTTACGGAGTTACGGCCGTAACACAAACGTGTGACGAATCGCCACTGTGACAAAAACAGCGCGCACTCTAGCGTGACTAGTTTGTACGCAAAATCGCGAGTAGGCCTGTGTTGTGCCGTTTATTAAGCGACTTCCAAAAATTGAAAACGCTAAACACGTTAAAAAATCGACTTCCATCGCAACAACTAAGTACATTTTTGCATTATTACCGATTTTGATAAAATTTATGTGGGACCACACGGGAAGCACTAGATTTCAAATAAAAAAAAGAATCATAAAAATCGGTTCACCCAGTCCAAAGTTATGAGGTAACACAAAAAAAAAACGTACAGACGAATTGAGAACCTCCTCCTTTTTGGAAGTCGCTTGAAAAGGAGGAGGTTCTCAATTCGTCTGTATGTTTTTTTATGTGTGTTACCTCATAACTTTGGACTGGGTGAACCGATTTTTATGATTCTTTTTTTTATTTGAAATCTAGTGCTTCCCGTGTGGTCCCATATAAAGTTTATCAAAATCGGTCTAGTACTTTATTAGAAAACTTGTGGATGCCCGCAGCTTCGCCCGCGCAGATCCCGATTTTTGCGGTTCCCGTGGGAATTTCCCAAAATCCTTTCTTAGCTGATGCCTACGTCATAACATCTACCTGCATGCCAAATTTCAGCCCGATTGGGCTGTGCATTGGTAGATCACTATGTCAGCAAGTCACCTTTGAGTTGTATACCTTTGGTTTATGTTAATCTAAATATATATTTAGATTAACAAAAACCAAAAATAATAATGCTAAAATGTACCTACTAAGTCGTTGCGATGGAAGTCGGTTTTTAACGTGTTTAGTGCTTTCAATTATTTTATTCCGCATTTGTATAGAATTAGGTGTAAAGCTGTAGTAGCTTAGTGCGACTTGCGCGGTTTCGTCGATCATATAGGTCAATTGACCAGAAGAACAGTCATTACCTGGATGGGTTTGACTGTTGTGCCGTTTTTCTCGTCCGTGTCCGTATTTATTATATTTTCTATCATTACCAAAACTGTTGGTAAGACTTAGTATACATTTTCGATTTAATTTATACAGTTGAAAAATGTTTATCACCCCCGAGTCAAAGTATACAGGGTGTAACAAATCTCATACTGAACAACTTTCTCCAAGGAACCCATAGTAAATTCTCAAAAAAAAATTGGACCCTCCATACTTAAATGCACAAAATCGGTCGATCAGCTGATCGATTTGTATGAAGAGTAAAAATTTTTTTTTACGTTTTCAGCAAAGTCGTAGAACAAAAGTTGTTCAGTATGATGAGCAGAAGCCCCAGTTAACGGGATCTACACCAATTTGGTTACAACCTGTATATATTAGTACTAACATACAGTATGGACACTCCCTGCCGCTCTCTAGATTGCGACCTCACCCCCTCGTCACCCAGATAGATACAGATTGGTTACAGTTTGGTTGTGGAACGTATAGAATTTCGGCGCCATTTCGTTTGTTCCGTCATTCCTTTTTTGAAATGTCATTTCTGGCCCGTTGTATGAAGTGTCCAGGTGTCTGAATGGTGAGGTATGCCCGACAAACGTTTTTTTGCGAAGTTTGGTATTTTGAACCTTATTTTCAAACCTTGAGAGCACACATTGAGCTGTAGACATTAGAACTCATACGAACAAGCATAAACTAACTTTCTACGTATAGATGAATTCGCAATTAGACGGTCTTATCCTGTATGTATTGCCGTTTTGACGATAGAACTAAAATACCCCATAATAATTAAATAAATTAAATTAAATTTAAAATACCATCACGAAACTCCCGTAGCAATGCATTACTTCACATCCCTTTCATCCGTACTAACTATAGGCGAAACAGTTCCTAGAACATGTAGACTAATTAGTCAATTAATTAATTAATCAACTCAACAAAGACCACCGTTTCGACATATTTTGTAACAGCACTTGTAACATTAAAAGTATTTTGTCCAGGTATCCCTTTGCGTAGTAGTTATCTCTGTGATTCATTTCTTTTTATTATGTATTTACTTTCTTCTATTATTATTTTTCCACTTTTGAGTTTTGTTTCCTTTTTCTATTTGTGAAATATAACCTTGATTTTTATAATATGCACGGTTAACGCCTTTAGGCAATTTTCATTGTTATTTTCTTCTAATATGTGGAAGCTTGTAGTAACTATTTATATTTACTAGTTTGTAAATAAGGCTGTAAGCTTCCCAAATGAAATAAAATAAAATAAAAATAATAGTTTTTTAAATGAGGACGACTCTTAATTTCTCAATTTTTTTCTAATTTTTATTATTTGTTATTGAAAAACTGAAAATTTCAATCGTCTACCTATTACGGTTCATGAAAAATAGCCCGCGGACAGATAGACGGACAGACAACGGAGGCTAAGTAATAGGTTCCCGTTGGTAACACTTTGGGTAAGTTAGTATTAATAATATATAAGGTCTAACAAAATTAGCTGAAACTATTTTAACTGGTGCTTCTACCCATGAAACTGAACAACTTTCCCCATGAAACCCATAGTCAAATCTCAAAAAAAAATTTGATCTTCCCATACTAAGTTGGCTGATCAGCTGATCGAGTTAGTATGGTAGAACCAAATTTTTTTTGCGATTTGACTATGGGTTTCATGGGGAAAGTTGTTCAGTTTCATGGGTAGAAGCACCAGTTAAAATAGTTTCAGCTAATTTTGTTAGACCTTATATTATATACTTTGCTTCGGGTGTAGGGAATCCTAAAAACCGACTTCAATCGCAACAAGTACAATTTTGCTACTTTTTGTCTGTTAATTTCCTATATACAAGCGCTTAACCGATTTTGATAAAATTTATACGGAAGCCCCCTCTAGAGGCATACCTACACTATTCAATAGAAAATAATCATCGAAATCGGACTACTCTGTAAATAAATAGACTACTCCTCTAATCGTAAAATCGGACTACTCTGTAAATAGACTACTCTGTAATGCGTGGTCATACATAAATAACTAGAAATTAATAAAAAAATAAAAACCCGACTGCATAAAAAATAACTCTTATTTTTTTTCCAGTCGGGTACAAATGTATCCTATGTCACTCACAGGATTAAGCCGATTCTAACGACTATCGCACTGCCAAAGAAATAAACATACATATAAACACTCGAAAAACATAACCCTTTTTCTGGCGCAGTCGGGTAAAAAATATATACGGGGTGACTTGAAAACCTCCTTCTTTTTTAAAGTCGGTTGTAAATAAAAGGTAACTCGTTGAACAACGAACGCATCAAGACGTGAAAATTATAAGTGCAAATAAAATTGAATAACAACTTTCGCCACGAAACCAATGGTCAATTCGCGAAAAAACAAGCGAGGCTTACATTATTCGCATGTGATGTAACATCTCTGACATAAGTAAAAAACCTATCGGCCTCCAGCCTCGCATTAGGCGGTATGGCCATGTTTCCTTAGCGTTAGTGACTTGAGGCGCTGTAGGCAAGCTCACCTCCCGCCGCTTTCGCTGCTGGCGGTTCTATCCCCGCTCGAGACGCCAGTGAAGCTGGCTCCCACATCTTCAGTGTGGTACCGGAACTGTAGGCACGCTCACCTCCCGACGCCCACGCTGCTGGCGGTTCGATCCCCGCTCGGGAAGTCAGAGAAGCTGGCTCCCACATCTCCAGTGTGGTACCGAAGCTGTTGGCGCGCTCACTTCAGGGTGTGAAATCCATTCAGTGGGGCATTCCCCTCTCGTATATTTACCAGATACGCTAAACTACCAGGTTTATGATATAGCGTCCTCACTCACCGACAGCTAGGTCATATAGTGAGGGCCGCTATTCCTGCCAACACCATAAGGTGAAGACAAGGACCAGTTCCGGTACGTCTTGCCGCTAAGACGCTTGTCAGTGGGGCATTCCCTCTCGTATATCTACCAGATACGCTAGACTACCAGGTTTATGATATAGCGTCCCCACTCACCGACAGCTAGGTTATAAAGTGAGGGCCGCTATTCCTGCCAACACCATAAGGTGAAGACAAGGACCAGTTACGGTAGGTCTTACCGCCAAGACGCTTGTCCTGGTACTCTGCAAGGCGAGTGCCTCGTGGAAGAGAACCACTACCTACTGTCCAGGTAGGTCCCGGAGCTGTAGGCGCGCTCACCTCCCGCGGCTTTCGCTGCTGGCGGTTCGATCCCCGCTCGGGACGCCAGAGAAGCTGGCTCCCACATATCCGGTGTGGTACCGGAGCTGTAGGCACGCTCACTTCCGTCAGTGGGGTTAGTATGACCATCAGGTTTCTTAACTGAAGTTTTTTAGTTTGGTCTTTTCATTCATTTTTACAAATTCCACCGTCGTCGTTCAACCACTCGCCCTGTGTAACACCGCGTTTTTGTAGTCGGTTACTAAGTAATGCCCAAATACAATTTGTCCAGTAGCTGACCCGAAGGGAAAGTTTAAAGTTATTAAACGTTTCGTAACGACGAGACATATTGCCTTTTGTATGTGCATGTGGTACAGTCAGCTGACTAATTAACTGTCTGATTGGATTTTCTAACTTCTTTTTCAAGCGACTTCCAAAAACGAGGAGGTTCTCAATTCGTCTGTATGTTTTTTTTTTATGTTTGTTACCTCAGAACTTTTGACTGGGTGAACCGATTTTTACGATTCTTTTTTTATTTGAAAGCTAGTGCTTCCCGTGTGGTCCCATATAAATTTTATCAAAATCGGTGTAGAACTTTAGTAGTAAATTAACAAAAACCAAAAATAATAATGCAAAAATGTACTAATTTGTTGCGATGGAAGTCGGTTTTTTAACGTGTTTAGCGTTTTCAATTATAGGGTTTCCATTACAGAGCGTCGGTGGCGTAACGGCTAGGGTCGCCGCCTCCTGCCCGGGAGGTCGTGGTTCGAATCCTACCACGTACCAATGTGATTTCGAATTTAGATTTCATATATACGTTTATCCGTCGCTGTTACGGTGAAGGAAAACATCGTGAGGAAACCTGCACACGCCTGCGGAGAAACTCGCATGTTGTGTGTGACGTCGACCAACCCGCTCTGGGCCCGCGTGGTCGACTAAGGTCCGATCGCCCTAATTCAGTGTGTATAGGCTCGAGCCCCTCGGTGGGGACGTATATGAGCTGATATGATGAAGGTTTCCATAGTTTACCTGTTTGGATTTTTAACTTCTTTGTAGGGATCTATTGTTTCACAAGGAACCTTTTAAAGGTCTCTGTGCGTTCGTCTCAGTCTTTTACAGCGCCGCAGCGCCTTAACTTATATACTTATGAACCGAATGACATGGAATTTTGTAGAAAAATATCTTACGCTTAAAGTGAGCAAATCTTGCATATAAATTAGTTTTTCGAAAATGGCTTAAATAATTTATCGCTGTTTTTCTACTCAAAGCTTGCCTGGAAGAGATTGCTACCTAGCAATAGGTCCGCCTAATGTATAACATTTCTACTATGTCGTTTTCTTCTTTTTCATGTTATAAAGAATATTGTTTATATTGAATATTTAGGTAATATTTTACATTACAAATTTATCTAGATCATTTGTCATTCCAGAGAAAATCCGTTTTCATACAAAAAAACCTATAACCACTCCGGGAGTGCCGACAGAAGTGAAAACTTTTTACAGTTTTATAAGTTTTGACCCTGCGAATTTTCCTGGTACAGTATCGGTATCGTAACAGTGTCGCGAGTTCAATGGTTTTTTACCATCTCAAAATTGCCCAATGCGCCTTAAGAAGTTTTCACCACAATAATATTTACAAGCCTAGGAGATTCCGAGAAACGCTCGGGTGTCGCCCAGGTTTCTAGTTTATAAATATGTTATAAGATTTTCGCTCATCACATCACCGACTCTAACGCTGGCTCTGTAAAGCTTCTTATCTTATCTTTGTAAGTGGGGGCTGCAGTTGCAGCGTCCCAATGAGATATATAGATAGATAAAACATTCATTCAAAGCTACATTACAATTGATACAAAAAAAAAGTAAGTGTGTGGTTTTTTGAAACCACGGTAAAAGTGAAACTTTACAGAGGACGAAACGATCATAACGTCAGACGAAAGCGACCGTCACACGACATGCAACACGCAGACGAAAAAATTTGAGACGATGTAATAAAAGTTTCACTTTAAAAAGAAAACAAAATATAAAAAAAATTCTTATATCTAAGCTTAAATGTAAAAAGAGGGTAGATACATTATCATTAAATTGTGCCGTAGCTCAGAAATGGCTAAGACTCAGCATATGCTGCAGGTAACTGTGTACCTACAGCGCTGATATTCTGCCGGGATCTTTTTGTGTCTACCCTTGTAGTTATATATTACAACGCTGATATTCTGCCGGGATCTTTTTGTGTCTACCCTTATCCCTACTAATATTATAAATGCGAAAGTAACTTTGTCTGTCTGTTACGCTTTCCCGCAAAAACTACTGAACGGATTTGGCTGAAATTTGGTAGGTAGACAGATTAGGACCCGGATTAAGACATAGGCTACTTTTTACCACGCTCGCGAACCGCTTGCGGCTCGCGCACTACGCACCCTCGAAAAGTCATAGAAACGTGGTCCACGCGGGTGAAGCCGCGGGAAACAGCTAGTAGTTATATATAACCTTTGCACCTTTGATGATGTGCTGCATCAATGCAGCAATTCTGCTAATTGGAAGGTGCTTGTAGTCGGTTTTAGGTAGCCATCACCTAGGAGGTACATACTCTCTGTAACGCTTGCCGTCTGTCTTTGTTTTTCAATGAGCGCGCCCTTTCAATATAACTCTTTTACATGTAAAGCGGTGTTAAAAAATTACGTTCAAATTGTGTGTAAATAATAGCAATTGTAATTAACTGGTAACCGTAAAATTAATTTCGATTGTACCCACACATTGTGTAAATAAATAGTGTGCCCGAAGATTGTGTTCGAAACCGGACTCCGACAACTTATAAATGCAGTTTTATTTGTGTTATCTATATACATAAAATAAAACTGTAAAGTGGCTATGTCTACATGAAATATTTTTTGGAAATTATTAACTATGGTGGACATTACTAACGATATAAAGGCCAAAACAACAACTTTAAGAATTTTTGTCTGTCTTTCACCACCCAGAGGCGAGTAGACTCTTTGATGACAATATCATAATTATACCGAACGAGCGTATTATCGCTCGCTTCGCTCGCTGAACTTAGATTTTTAGGGTTCCGTACCCAAAGGGTAAAAACGGGACCCTATTACTAAAACGTTCGTCTGTACGTCTGTCACCAGGCTGTATTTCATGAACCGTGATAGCTAGACAATTGTAATTTTCATAGATTATGTATTTCTGTTGCCGCTATAACAAAAAATACTAATAATTAAAAAAAGTGAAAAACTGAAAAACTAGCGCTTTCTAGTATGACGGTACGGAACATGAAGAAACTAGCGGCATCTAGTATGATGGTACGGAACCCTATGTGTGCGGTTCTGACTCGCACTTGGCCGGTTTTCCCCGTTGATTCTATCGTTAACAATTAAAATAAACCAAATAATTTAACATCCAACTGTACTTTTTGTTTGTAGAGACAACAATAAGTAGAGCCAATTTATATTTTGTATAACTGTAACGATATGTTGCAATAAATACTTAACTATATCATATACATAACTATCGTAAGTGTAGTAATATGTCTGTATTGTTCGATTCGTATTTTTGTATGCCGCGACAGAAATAGTTATGTCACGACTTCTCAAGGCGTTTCAATTATTGAATGAAACAAAAATAATGTTACAGTATTTCTGTGGCTGATTAAATTTAACACCAAATGAAATAAGTTGGTTAATTGCTGCCATTTTCTGTCCTTTTTTAAACAAGCTTGAATAAACTAAATAATAATAATAATTAGATAAACTTAATGCTTTTGAAATGTGGCTATATAGAAGAATGTTAAAAATTTCATGGAGTGACAAAATCACCAATGAAAGAGTAATGGTATTAATGAACAGTAAGATTCAGGAAGTAGTTACAACCATTAAGAAAAGGAAATCAGCACATCTGGGACATTTATATAGAAATCCAAAATATGAAATAATTAAAAACATAATTGAAGGCAAAATCGAAGGCAGATCTATGGATCGTAAATATAAAGAAATGGACGGAAATCCGAAGCGGAAATCCGAAGCGTCGGTGGCTCAACCGGTAACGACTCGGTCCATCTAACCAGAGGTACCGGGTTCAAATCTGGACGGCCAATGTACCAATGAGTTTTTCAAAAACTTACGTACATATCATTACCGATTGCTTTAACGGTGAAGGAAAACATCGTGAGGAAACCTGCACACGCCTGCGAAGAAACTCAAAGGTTGTGTGTGAAATCGACCAATCCGCACTGGGCCCGCGTGGTCAACTAAGGCCTAATCGCCCTGATTCAGGGTAGGCTCGAGCCCCTCGGTGGGGACGTATATGAGCTGATATAATAATAATAATAATAAAGGACGGAAATCGAAGACGCAGCCACTCTCTGCAGAATGGCTAAGGAGAGGGAAGAATTTCGCATGTTGGTCGCCGACATCCGTTAGGATAGGGCACCGAAAGAAGAAGAATTTAACTTGCGATGTTTGTATGTTTGTGTGTCTGCTTCAACTCTTGGGATCGATTTTAGAGCGAATTGCATGGGTTCGATAGAGCTACGAGTATTTGGTATGAAGCCGTATTCCCGGTGACAATATAGATCCTTTTGGTATTTTGATGTTGATCTGATGGTGAACTACGAAGATGGAATTGTAATTTTGTAAATACTTTTGTAATTTTCTCTTTAAGGTCTGATGGAAGAAATTTCTCATAGAAATAAGCTGTACCTTTTGTATGTTCTTATCTAGTTTAATGTTTGTTTGTCCCTATTTCTGTGTACAATAAATTGTAAATAAATAAAAATGGAATCAAGATCCCAGGATCTTCTATTGTTTTCAATCAAATCATAGTAAATCCTGTACTCTCAGTCCAGCTTTTTAAATTTGGAACCACTGAACTTAAAATCTCCTTTTTTTTCAAATAAAAGCTTGAAGTTAAAAAAAAATATTAAATTACTGAATTATATTAAATTAAAGAGGAAATACCTATTTATTTAAAGTATGTCTGTCTTCTGTAGTGATTGTCTGCGTGTGTGTGTGTGTGTGAGAGAGAGAGAGAGTGTGTCTGTGTGTGTTTGGGGGTGTAAGTGTATCTTTACTACTAACTGATTTCATTTTCGCCATGCTAAAAAAATAGATGTCGATTAGATTATTATCGATTTTAATCGATTAAAATATTGACTAACCCGTTGGTCTAGTGGCAGCGCTCCTGTCTGCTAGGCCGGGGGTCGTGATTTCGATCCCTACTCAAAGCAAAAATTCTTGTGACGAACAGGTGCTTTCTCTACAGGGTGAAACAAAATTGGTGTAGGTCCCGTTAACTGGTGCTTCTACTCATCATACTGAACAACTTCTGTTTTACGACTTTGCTGAAATCGCAATTTTTTTTTTTTACTTTTCGTACAAATCGATCAGCTGATGGACCAATTTTAGTATGGAGAGTTCAATTTTTTTTTGAGAATTGACTATGGTTTTCTTGGGAAAAGTTGTTCAGTATGATGAGTAGAACCACTAGTTAACGGGTCCTACACAATTTTTTTTACATCCTGTATATTAAGTAGTCTCTGGTTCCCATAGTACATTTTTTACTGCTTTTGTATGGGATTCCAGGCGTACCTTTATCGAATTCTTTTTAAAAACTATTCAAAAACAAACAAAAACCAATTGTACAATAAATCGAGATCAAATTACTTACGCAGTCGACAAGGAAACCCCGCAGCGATAGAGTTTATGAATTACATTAAGAGCCATTGTCGTACACAAACGCACGGTTTTCGAATACCAATGCGTGTGGCAGAGTGCGGGATGCATGCAACTCGGAATTCGGTATTTTTTGTGTTTGTGATTAAAAAAAAAACATAATGGGGTATTTGACAGTGTTTAAGATGAATTAAAAAATATGATTCACTAAATAGCATTTCTCCTACAAAAGCATAAAAACAGCAATGTTAACAACATTGATGTGTTCCGGCATGAAGATAAGATAGCCAGTTCTCCATTGCGTTGGGGAATCTTGGTAAGCCCGCTCCATCTTCGGCATCATCGTCACTTAGCATCAGGTGAGATGATTCCAAGGGCTTGCCAATTGTGAATTAAAAAAAACTTATTCATTTAACATTTTATTCTAAATTTAACTTTATATTTATCAAAATCACTAAATTAGTTCGTCAAAGACAATGACGTCACAAGTTTGTAATACGAACAATTTCAGAACAAAATGTCGTTTTTGACAGTTGATAAAAAGTAACTCTTATGACTAGCAGTCAAATACCGGATTTGTGAGCCCTTGACATCATCTCACCTGATGGTAAGTGACGATGATGCTGAAGCTGGAAGCGGGCTTACCAAGATGCCCCAACACAATGGGAAACTGGCTATCTTATCTTCAAGCTGTAACACATCAATGTTGTTAACAGTTATGCTTGGCGGCAAGACTTAGATATGATCGTGGTAGCTAACCAGGCGGGCTTAGATAATGCCCTTCCACCAACCAAACCAAGTCATACAAAGTTAGACTTAGCTGGGTATCGAACACGCGACCTCCTGATGGTTTGTTACCATTACGCCACGGAGGCGTTTAAAACAACATTCGATAGAACAATACCACTAATAATTTGAAACGCTAAACACGTTAAAAAATCCGACTTCCATCGCAACAATGCGAAAATTTCTCGGGTCTGCTGGAAGAAATTTCTTTAGAAATAAGCTGTACCCTTTGTGTGACCTTACTTTGTAAAATGTGTAACTTATGTTTCCTGTGTACAATAAAGTATAATGTATTATTATTATTTTAATTAATTTTTTGTTAATTTTCTAAAAAAGTACTTCAGCGATTTTGATAAAATTTATATGGGACCAACCTCCTATGGTTTAAAAAAGAGTCATGAAAATTGGTTCACAGCCTGCGAAGATATTGCGTAACAAACATTTAAAAAAACATACAGTCGAATTAAGAATTTCTTCCTTTTTGAAGTTTGTTGAAAAGGGTGTCGGAGGTTTTAATTTTATTTTATACTAGCTGTTTCCCGCGGCTTCACCCGCGTGGACCACGTTTCTATGACTTTTCGAGGGTGCGCAGTGCGCGAGCCGCAGTACCCTTTGTGTGACCTTACTTTGTAAAATGTGTAACTTATGTTTCCTGTGTACAATAAACTATAATGTATTATTATTATTTTAATTAATTTTTTGTTAATTTTCTAAAAAAGTACTTCAGCGATTTTGATAAAATTTATATGGGACCAACCTCCTATGGTTTAAAAAAGAGTCATGAAAATTGGTTCACAGCCTGCGAAGATATTGCGTAACAAACATTTAAAAAAACATACAGTCGAATTAAGAATTTCTTCCTTTTTGAAGTTTGTTGAAAAGGGTGTCGGAGGTTTTAATTTTATTTTATACTAGCTGTTTCCCGCGGCTTCACCCGCGTGGACCACGTTTCTATGACTTTTCGAGGGTGCGCAGTGCGCGAGCCGCAAGCGGCTCGCGAGCGTGGTAAAAAGTAGCCTATGTCTTAATCCAGGTCCTAATCTGTCTACCTACCAAATTTCAGCCAAATCCGTTCAGTAGTTTTTGCGGGAAAGCGTAACAGACAGAGTTACTTTCGCCTTTATAATATTAGTAGGAATATTAGTAGGGATTATTTATACTGAATAATTTTTGTTCACGAGCAGTGTCGAACCACGTTCACAAAATGTAACATCGTAGGTAGGTACTGTACAAAATATTGTACAACTGCACTATTATGTAAAATTGAACTTTTTGAGTTACGCACTTTTGCCGTCACGTTTCAGAGTCAAGGGCGTGATGACTTGCGTCAAGATAAGTCGGTTTACCGGGAGCATTGTGTTGTGAAGTTTTTACTCGACTACCCAAAAATGAGGTTATGGTTTTTCGGGTGTCTGATTATGTATATGTGTATAGTCTAGTATATACTATACACGTATACATAATACATTCATACATACATACATATTCTTACATTATATAATCGACTTAAAAAAAGAGGTTATCAATTCGACTAGGACGTATGGGCTTATAAACGCGTGTGTCAAAATTTTGTTCGTGTATTTTTGTCTCTATGTTTTTCCGCGCATTTATCGAAAACTATAGAAATCGAATTGCAGTTGTTCTTTATTTGTTGATTTAAGTGTAAAATTATTTTACTATTGTATTTGAAGTCGGTTAAAATAAAAAAAATAAAAATATTGCACCGAAAAGAGGCACAGTTAAGTATCCCTGGTCCCCACACTAGGATTCCCTGTGTTGTCGGTAACCAGTCTCTTCTCTAATTTGTTCGTAACGTTTTTAGCGTTGTCAATTATTCAGATATTATTAGTGTAATGACTGTCCTCGAGGGTATACGGTGCGCAAGCAAGCTTTTCTCCAGATATCTCGATATTTCTGTCGGGCTATCCGTGATTTTTAAAAGCTTTCATTTAACTTGCAATTTTTATAATGTTTGTATGTGCGTTTGTTTAGTTTAAATCTTGCGTTCGATTTTAGAGCGACTTCCAGGGGTCCAATATGGAATGAAGCCATATTCCCGGTGACAATAGATCCTTTTGGTATTTTGAAGTTGATCTGATGATGAACTTTGGAGGTGGAATTAAGGTCGCAGAATCGTCTTGTATTTTTCAATAGAATTGTAGGAAATAGAATAGGTACTGTGCTCACCTTTTTTTTAAATTTGGAACCGTGTATTTTTTTTCTTTTGAGCATTAGTTTTTTGAACATAAAAACTCTTTTCTAATAAAAGCTTTTAGGTTTTTCGAAAATTATTACAAGCTTTATATTAGCTTGCTGTGTTAGTTGTTTGGGCCAAATCTAGAAAGATAAATTTTCCGATTAAGCTGAAATTTTGCATACTTACACGTTAAGTTTGGAAAACAATGCGCGGTTAGCTAGTGAGGTCATTCAAAACCTTATGGCGGGCCAGTTGTTTTTTATGCACCCCCATGACATGGGTATCAAATGAGAAGGTTTGCTTAGAAGAATACGAAATAAATGAAATTATTTTAAAATTAAAGTTTGTAGGCACCAAAAAGTTTTTGGGTTTTTCGCAATTCATTAAATATACGCAAAAGTAGTAATCGCATCACGCATGTAAACTCCACGAATATTTTGTTTTACCTACTGTGTTACGTCGTAGATGTCAACGTGCCATGGAAAGAAGTATGTTAGGGATAAATTCAGAAAAGACAGAGTCAGGAACATGGACATAAGAACTAAAACAAAACTCACAGACATTCTTACTCGGATAGACAACAATCGTAATGGTTACTCCATTCGCTTCACACCAGGAGGTCGCGGGTTCGATTCCCGGTGGGGTCAACTTGAAAGACTCGGTTTAGTTGGTGGTAGGGCATTTTCTTAGCCCGTCTGGCTAGCTACCACCATCTTATCTAAGTCTTGCCGCCAAACATCAGTGTTAGTAACATTGATGTGTTCCGGCTTGAAGATAAGATAGCCAGTTCTCCATTGCGTTGGGGGAATCTTGGTAAGCCCGCTTCCATCTTCGGCATCATCATCACTTACCATCAGGTGAGATGATGCCAAGGGCTTACAAATTATGAATAAAATAAAATAAAAAAAGACAAGCAAAAATGGAGATGGACTGGCCACAAGTTACGTCACCTGCTGGACATGTGCAGTAAGAAGCTTACCGTTTGGCACCCAAGAGATGGCAAAAGAAACAGGGGTCGTCAAGTCAAAAGATGAGAAGATGACTTGAAGCAGACAGCAGGTCCACTCTGGTCGAGAGTGCCCAGAGATAGGGTCCACTGGAAGGAATTGAAGGAGGCCTATGCCAAAAGGCACACCGAACTTAGGGATCTTCTGTAATTCTTATTCAAACCACTCCCACTCGGTGGACCGATGACCTGGTGAAGGTCGCGGGAAGCCGCTGAATGCGGGCAGCGCAGAACCGGTCGTCGTGGAGATCCTTGGGGGATGCCTATATCCAGCAGTGGACGTCCTTCGGCTGATATGATGATGATTCAAACCAATTACTGTTTTAATTATTGTATGCTTGCGATAGTAGGTTCTTGTTGGAACACTGAAATGAACATATTTATGTTTTTCCTGGCACTATTCCACAATTAATAGACTATAGTCAGTCTACTGCCTGAAGATGATCACGAAACCGGTTGCAGTATAAACAAAGTTGTGTTTTATTTATATTAATTGTGGAATAGTGCTAGGAAAAACCTAAATATGTTCATACTGTTCTAATTGATATTCTAAGTTCTGGGATAAAAGGCTTATATTATTACTGTGTTACGTACCTACAAGTATAAAATACATAATGGTAGAAATAAAACGTTTACAGCTTTTCGCAACGTCCTCGCCGTTTTATTTGCATATCGGAGTAACATAAAACGTGATTTCCATGTACGTAGATAGTAACAAGGTTTTGGGTATTTCTTGATTAAATGCCGTAAATACATCATATACACAGAAATTAGTTACAATAGATGGGTTATGCAGCACTAACAAACAACATTCGAAAATCGATCCAATTTACACACACAATATTATAGGTAGTTCCCTTCCTTTGCACCGAATGCTACTAACAATAAGATAATTGAAAACGCTATACACGTTAAAAAACCGACATCCATCGCAACATCTTAGTACAATTTTGCATTATTATTTTTGGTTTTTATTTTTTTAAATAAATTACCACACCGATTTTGATAAAATGTATATGGGACCACACGGGAAGCACTAGCTTTCAAATGAAAAAAGAATCATCAAAATCGGTTCACCCGACCACACGGGAAGCACTAGCTTTCAAATGAAAAAAGAATCATCAAAATCGGTTCACCCGACCACACGGGAAGCACTAGCTTTCAAATGAAAAAAGAATCATCAAAATCGGTTTACCCGACCACACGGGAAGCACTAGCTTTCAAATGAAAAAAGAATCATCAAAATCGGTTCACCCGACCACACGGGAAGCACTAGCTTTCAAATGAAAAAAGAATCATCAAAATCGGTTCACCCGACCACACGGGAAGCACTAGCTTTCAAATGAAAAAAGAATCATCAAAATCGGTTTACCCGACCACACGGGAAGCACTAGCTTTCAAATGAAAAAAGAATCATCAAAATCGGTTCACCCGACCACACGGGAAGCACTAGCTTTCAAATGAAAAAAGAATCATCAAAATCGGTTCACCCGACCACACGGGAAGCACTAGCTTTCAAATGAAAAAAGAATCATCAAAATCGGTTCACCCGACCACACGGGAAGCACTAGCTTTCAAATGAAAAAAGAATCATCAAAATCGGTTCACCCGACCACACGGGAAGCACTAGCTTTCAAATGAAAAAAGAATCATCAAAATCGGTTCACCCGACCACACGGGAAGCACTAGCTTTCAAATGAAAAAAGAATCATCAAAATCGGTTCACCCGACCACACGGGAAGCACTAGCTTTCAAATGAAAAAAGAATCATCAAAATCGGTTTACCCGACCACACGGGAAGCACTAGCTTTCAAATGAAAAAAGAATCATCACAATCGGTTCACCCAGTCAAAAGTTCTGAGGTCACAAACATAAAAAGTACAGTCGAATTGAGAACCTCCTCCTTTTTGGAAGTCGGTTGAAAAGAGATGCCAATATATAGCTACCTCCCCATTTATATAGCATACCTCTGCATATACATACAGTTGTGTTGCACACTCAAAAAGGAGGTTAGTGTTTTTCGGGTGTATGACGTATGTATGTCTATTCCTTCGGCTGAGCCTCTAGCCTAAACGGTTTGAAGGATTTTGTTGTTAAATTTTTGTGCAGTCGGTTTTTTAATTTTTAACCGACGTCCAAAAAGGAGGAGGTTTACAATTCGACTAGGTTTTTTTGTGTGTGTGTTATGCGATATCTTCGCAGACTGTTGTGACGAAGTCAATCTTTTTGGTTCTCTTTATATTCAACCTACTTTTTGTTAATTTGTTTGTTTTTCAAATTGTCATATTTTTGTCATCCAATTTCATAGTCTTCGTCATATATATCCTTTTGAATTCATTACTTAATAAAAAATTCAACATTATTCGATTTTTTTCTAGTTTTCAAATATTTTCAAAATTTTAATTTTTTTCTACGTGTCCCCCCGGTACTTTGACAAAGTCAATCTTTTTGGTTGTTTTTATATTCAACCTACTTATATATCATCTTTTTGACTTTTTTACCTTTTTGTTATTTTTTTTTTTCATTTTTTATACAATTATGTTGTGAACAAAAATTATTTTTCCCATTCGATATATTTGTAGATTTGTCGGTACTTAAATCTTGAAATGAGATTAAAGCTATGTCGGGCTTGAGTCACAGATTACTAAATAGTTACTTCTTGAGTTACAATCCGGTATTTGACTTCTAGTCATTTGAGTTACTTTTTATTAACTGTCAAAAACGATATTTTGTTCTGAAATGGTTCGTGTTACAAACTTGTGTCTTCATTGTCTTTGACGAACTAATTTAGTGATTTTGATAAATGATAAAATTGAAATTGTATTAAAATATGAAATGAATAAGTTTTTATACTTTTGTAGGAGAAATGCTATTTAGTGAATAATATATTTTAATTTATTTTACATACTGTCAAACACCCTTTTGTAATGTTTCTTGGTTAACATAGGCGTATTTTCAAAAGGTAGTAGTGACGATTGTGATAGTAACAGTGATCATCTTCTCTTGACAATTGTCATACCTGTCGGCATGGTGAAACAGGGGCCTGACCTTCCCGAGAATGGGAAGAGAGGAGACTGTACCATATCAGTGAACAAGCTCTCGTCAACACACCATAAACGTCCCCCACTGCTGGGCCAAGGAGCTCCCCCGAAACTTGGGTAGGTTAGGCCACACTCCACACACGGTGGCCAAGTGCGGAGGTTGTAGGACTGTTGCTGCTGTCACAAGTTCTTCAAGCCGCCTATAAGGCATCTGACACGGCTTAACGACTGCCATCTAGTCAAAGTAATGTAATCTGAATCATGACATTATTTGTAATATACAATAAGTTATTTGACTATTTAAAAGTGTGTGTAAACACCTATCCCTACTTCCCTACTAAATATTATAAATGTGAAAGTAACTCTGTCTGTCTGTTACGCTTTCCCGCAAAAACTACTGAACGGATTTGGCTGAAATTTGGTAGGTAGACAGATTAGGACCTGGATGCAGACATAGGCTACATTTTACCACGCTCGCGAGCCGCATGCGGCTCGCGCACTGCGCACCCTCGAAAAGTCATAGAAACGTTGTCCACGCGGGTGAAACCGCGGGAAACAGCTAGTTTAAAATAAATTATTCTGATTTTGATTTTAAGAGCCTAAAAGTTTTTAGGTTTTTCTGCAACTTATTTTTTAATTAAAGTTAGATTATTTACAAAATTCGCTCAATTGCCTGATACGACTAACAAAGCAAGCCAGTGCTATCACAAACTCCAGCCATGCGTGAACTTACATTATATTTTGGTCAATTATAGTTAAACTAAACTACCTACTTACAAATAATTGCTGTGCCAAATTGTACGTACGTATTTTTCGATTGTTCTAAAGAAACTACACTCGACGTCAAAAAAATCGCACCACATAATTTTTCTTAATACATTTTCATACAAAAAGCGGCTCCAAATAAGCGCGATTACTTATTAAAAAAAAAAAAAAAAAATCGAGCGAGACCTACAGTACTCGCATATGATGTGTAACATGTGACAAAATACTTTAGGTTAGTTAGATTTGATGACGGTATTGTACCTGGGTGGCGGATCTGACAGTAACGAAAAAAACCGACCAAGTGCGAGTCGGACTCTCGTAAAGTAGAATTCCGCGCTTTCGCGACTTCCTGTTAAACATTTCCGTCCCATTTCACGAAATCACTCCCACAAATTGCAGGAAAAAGCGAGAGCAAAGATGTTACACATAAAAAAAAAGTGGTATCAGTTGGTGAAATTCCTGGCTACAAATTTATGTAAGTAAGAGCACAACATTCTGCAGATCATCGAAAACTCAGTAGACTGCTCAAAACAAAGAACATGTCATTGTGTTTTTTCTGCAATATCAATGGAAAATTTGTAGACTCCTTTCTGCAGGATTTTGTGCTCTTAGACAAATTTGTAGCCAGGAATCAAACTAACTATACGTAATCGTGCTTATTTGGAGCTACTTTTTGTATGAAAATGTATTGAAAAAAATTAAGTGGTGCTATTTTTTTGAAGCCGAGAGTACGGATAAGCAAAGAATAGACATTAAAATTTCTGTAGATAATTTTTTTTTCATTCTTGGCTCTGATGTTGATGATTTTGGCGTTGGAGTGTTGTTTAGTAATTAATTAGTGAATTGCTTAGGCAATGGTCTTACAAGCTTTTAGCAAGCATTATTCAAAGGTCAAATCTGAATATAATTTGTAAACATATTATTTTCCTACGACCGCCTATGACCTCGTATCGTATGGGTTAGGTAGAAAAATTACTTAATCCATTAAATAATGCAATCATTTTGATACTTAAACGGTGTTGCATAATAATTATGTGGAAAATCTAAATTGTTAATAATTTTTAGAGTTCCTTACGCTCAAAGGGTGACCATCGGGACCCTATTAACAAAGTATGTATATCAGTACTAACATACAGTATGGACACTCCCTGCCGCTCTCTAGATTGCGACCTCACCCCCTCGTCACCCAGATTGATACAGATTGGTTATAGTTAGGTTCTCGAACGTATAGGATTTTGCCGTGATTCTGTTTGCTCCGTCATTTGTTTTTAGAAATGTCATTTCACGACCGTTGTATGCAGTGTCCGGGGTGTGCTATTATTAAGCCTCCGCTGTCCGTATGTCTGTAAGCGGACTGTATTTCATTTAATTTCATGAACCGTAATAAGTGTACTGACTGTGTATATCTATTGCCGCTATAACAAGAAATAATAAAAATTAGAAAACGTTAAAAATTTAGGGGGGGGGGGCATATAAAAAAAATGAAATGCAGCCCGGTGACAGACAGACAGCGGAGGCTTAGTATTAGGGTACCGATGGTCACCCTTAAAAAAAACTCACATTTCTGTTGCACCAACCTCATAATGTACGTAATTAAAGTCTTGTTCAATTATTTATTTATGATCTTCTACTACAGCCAACTAACTGAGTAAAACACATTATACCCAAACCGTTACTTACTTCGTACTTCGTAAGGCGAGACCATAGAGTCTCAAAACGGAGAGACATGGGCAGTCGTGCAGGGGTCGAGCCCTAATCGCCCTAGTCACCGTTCGGGACAATTTACAAAAAGCGCCAACACTATGCAATAGGCATGCGCTTCCACTTTAGTGGAAGTGGATCGCATTGTCAGTTAGCAGTGAATTTCTATATGTATGTCGACGGGATATTGTCAAAACCGCGATATTACAATATCACTAAACTTAATTCAGTTAGATTATAATATGACGGTATATTGTCAATCGGCTTACAATTTCACGGCCCATTCTTGTATCTCTGAATAAAACCGATGATGCTCTTAACCGATGATGCTCTTCAACTATTTAATCAATCAAACCTGAACGTAACTTACATCGCTCGCTCCGCTCGCTCATTTATTTAATGTTATTCACTTCGCTTAGTGTTATTGTAATGTCACTAGTGTGATTACAATGACACTAGTGAAATTGTAAGCAGTATGTCACGGTTCACAATCTTTCGACAGTTCACAATCTCGCGAGATAGATCCCGTTAGATTATAATTTTACGGTGACATGTATGTATAAGTCATCTTTTCAATGGTTATGTTTATAGCGTTTAAAGTATTCTTGATACTACATAATTATTTGCAGAACAACTTTTCAAAAAAAAAAATCGAAATTTTACAATCTGATGGTACTCTTATTATTTTTATAGAATATGCCTAGCTGGTACACGGCGGAACCCACCAAATTTTCTTCCCAATCGGTTCAATGGTTTTGGAACGCACAGAAGACAAACATACAAACATTCGTTTTTATTTATACAGGATGTAACAAAATTGGTGTAGGTCCCGTTAACTGGTGGTTCTACTCGTCTGACTGAACAACTTTCTCCAAGAAACCCCATAGTCAATTCTCAATAAAAAAAACTTCACTCCATACTAAAATGCACAAAATCGGTCGATCAGCTGATCGATTTGTATGAAGAGTAAAAATTTTACGTTTTCAACAAAGTCGTAGAACAAAAGTAGTTCAGTATGATGAGTAGAAGCCCCAGATATCGGGACCTACACCAATTTTAATACACCCTGTATAGAAGACTATTCAATATCTTTTTGATATCTGCTATAGTTATTTGTACTGGTTTATAGTGATGATGATCGCTAAGAAGACCGGGTAGCTGCTATGTTTATGTAAGACTGTTTGTAAACAAATTTTATGCGATCTTCGCGGTGATCCGAGGTGTCATGGCCGTTGATGCAGTAATATTAATTTATGAAAAACATTTGGTCATTTATTAAAGTTAATTTTTATGCACAGTTAAATTGAGCCGTGATTACGTTATTATAGGTAGAACACGTTAATAATTTTAAACAAAAAAAAACCCACTTCAAACGCACTAGCCGCCACTACGATTTTTGATGGTTCCCCTCGATTTCTCTGGGATGCCATCTTCAGATCCTGGTTTCCTTATCATGGTACCACCCTTGGGAAATCTCTTTTCTAACAAACGAAATTTGGATGGAGATGATAGATATGTAGCTACAACACTAAACTGTATCCCCCGATTTTGTTATCATTCGTTTTTTTGGATTGCATCCCTATGGAGGTAATTTTAAAGACGTATTCACGTCAAAAAATAATCATCAAAATCGGTTCGTATGCGCGAACACACATAAAAACAAACCCAAATAAAAATTAATTGAGAAACCGACTTCCATCGCAACAACTTAGTACAATTTTGCATTATTATTGTTGGTTTTTGTTAGTTTTCTAAAAAAATTACTTCACCGATTTTGATTTAATTTATATGGGACCAACCTGGCAGCAACCCTTACGAGTAAAAGAAGAATCATAAAAATCGGTTCACAATCTGCGAAGATATCGCGTAACAAACATACTAAAAAACATACAGTCGAATTGAGAACCTCCTCCTTTTTGGAAGTTGGTTGATAATTAAGGGGCCCTACCATGAACTCGTCTCCAATGAAAATATATTATTTCACATTTCTTGAATGAAAGTGAAAAAAAAAGGAAAAAATATAAATAATTAAAAAAATATTAATGAAAATGCTGATTTGTAAAAAAACAAGTACTTATATTACTGAGTTTCGAAAAAAGATGGGCGTGTTGTAAGATTCTTGATCATATCAGCTGAAAGACTACTACTTCTGGACAAAGGGTTTGTATTTCTGTTGCCGCTATATTAAAAAATACTAAAAATTAGACAAAGCGAAAAAACAAGGGGGTCCCCATTAAAAAAAGACGTGTTTTTTTAAACGTGAAGAAACTAGCGCCATCTAGTATAATGGTACGGAACCCTTTGTGTGCGGTTCTGATTCGCACTTGGCTGGTTTTTTTTAGCCTATGTCCATTCTGAAATTCCCCTCTTACTATCGGTGAAAGATTTTTTTAAATCAGTTTAGTAGCTTCGAACAACAAACTTTACCTATTAAGAATATTGGTATTATCTTATTAGTATGGATAGATTATTTTTTCACTTTTTCTAATTTTTCGTATTTGTTGTTATAGCGGCAACAGAAATACATCATCTGTGATAATTTCAGCTGTCTAACTATCACGGTTCATGAAATACAGCCTGGTGACAGACAGACAGACAGACGGACAGCGAAGTCTTAGTAATATGGTCTCATTTTTACCCTTTGGGTACCGGACAATAAAAAGGCGAGCACTGTATTTTCTACGATTCTATTGAAAATAAAACACGATCCTTGGACTTTGATTGATTCCACCTCCAAAGTTCATCATCAGATCAACTTAAAAATATCGAAAGGATCTATGGTCACCGGGAATACAGCTTCATGCCAAATTTCAGCTCAATCGAAGCCCCAGATGCATTTGTTGCCCGTGGTCCTACTGGTAGGACCATGTGCATTTTTTTTGTCAATAGGACTACGGACAAGTAACAGTTTCCTTAAGGTCTTAAAATATGTCAAATGACAATATTTAATTCAAACTATTGAAAAACTGTGTAAAGCTTTCACTGTGTAAAAATATATAATATACTTAAAGTAATAAAATTTGATTTAATTTAATACAATTTTAAAAATATTACCACTTTTGATGTAAAATAATTAAAAACGCGAAACACGTTAAAAACCGACTTCCATCGCAACAACTTAGTACATTTTTGCATTATTATTTTTGGTTTTTGTTAATTTTCTAATAAATTACTACATCGATTTTGATAAAATTTATATGGGACCACACAGGAAGCAGTAGCTTTCAAATAAAAAAATAATTATAAAAATCGGTTGACCCAGTCAAAAGTTCTGAGTTAACACACATAAAAAAAACATACAGTCGAATTGAGAACCTCCTCCTTTGTGGAAGTCGCTTGAAAATAGGCTTTAAAATTGGTCAAATGACAATATTCAATTAAAATTATTGAAAGACTGTAAAGCTATCACTATGGAAAAAAAATATATAATATACTTAAAGTAATAAAAAATCGATTTAATTTTAAAAATATTGGTCATATTTGATGTTTAAAAATATCTGTAAACCCTGTTTTTGGCATTAACTGCAAAATTTCTCGAAAACAAATATGTAGTTAATATTGAATGAAACTAACACACAAAAATCGGTGACTTAAGACCATTTATTTTAATTGAACACATGTTTTTGAAACTTATTAGAAAGTATAGAAAAGTAAAAAAAAAAAAATTGAGAATTGGGCGTTCGGTTTCAACGTAACAGCCGCGTTAAAGCCCGCATTGATTTAACCTTAAAATGAAAAGACTTACGTTCGATATTATACTAACACGTATCAACCTGATCGTATTGAGGCATCTTAAAGCCTTAAAAAGAGTATTTATGTCGATTTTAAGATTTGACCTAAACAAACATACATACATACAAATATTGCAAGTTAAAAAAAAACTTTTAAAGATGACTGTACCTATCTTTTGGATACTATAACTAAATTAATTTGCACCTAAGTAAATGGTTCCGTTCTTCAGGAAAATATTTGTTATGTAAATTTACATGTTAATGTACGTATAGAATGCAAAATATTGCATACATTTTAGCGTTTTGGTCACAATATTTTCAATATCTCATCATCATCATCATATCAGCCGAAACACGTCCACTTCTGGACAAAAAGGCTTCCCCCAAGGATTTCCACGACGACCGGTTCTGCGTTTCAATATTCTCTATAATGGTTGCAACATTTTTAGTTAAAACTATTTAAACTAATCCTTTACGATGTTGCGTTAGAATTTAAAAATTTAACCACTACCTTGAGAGCTTTTGTTTAATCGGTGTTTTTTTGTTTGACCAATAACCTATCAAATCAATCAAACAGGATTATATCTAAAACCGGAGTGTACACTTTTTGTGTGACGCTATCAAACTTTTTGCTCCAAACTTACATTATTTTTATTTTTCTCCACTCGTTACTATACAAAACACACGATACGACACAAAATCACTGGCCACTGATAAAAAGGAAAAAAAAATACAATTTTTCAATGATCGATGTGTCACAAGGTGTTAGGAAACTTTTCCGAGAGCTTGAGAAATGCGTTCGATGTTCGAAAATTCAAATTGAAATTCGAATGTAGAGCGGCACGCGTGTTCTGCGCGGCGATTGGTCGCGGACTGGCGGTAAGGCTGCGCGTACGCAGGTGTCTTATTACGAGACTACGAGATAGACGAATTGTGGACGGCGTTGTGCTTTGTGACTCATTCTGTCATTTTCTTTTGTAGGGCTGTCTCGACTGTGTTTTTATGCAAAATACAGACTTGTTGCGGACAAAAATGGGAAAATAATTTCTTTCGTACCTCATTCATCAGTTCCGCAGTAAAGTGTTTTTGACGTATACCCCGATTTTTTTTTGGTAGATTTTTTCCTTTTTATCAGATTTTTCAACATTTCTTCATAAAATTCTCTATAAAAACTATGTTAAAGCCTCACACTCGGTGGACCGATTACCTGGTGAAGGTCGCGGGAAGCCGCTGGATGCGGGCAGCTCAGAACCGGTCGTCGTGGAAATCCTTGGGGTAGGCCTATTTCCAGCAGTGGACGTCTTTCGGCTGATATGTTGACTATATAAAATCATGAGGTTGTTTTGTGTAATGGTAGAAAATAAATATTTTCTTATAATTTCACAAAAACCTAACATATTCCTTTAGTCATGCTGCTTGTCGTCTTAAATAAATAAATCACATTATTTTTATAAATTCATTCCTGAAGTGATTTTACGTAGCTTAAATGGAAAATATTAAGCTATTTTACCCTTATTAACTTATCTATGTAACGATATCTTTGAACGTGATTTTCCCCACTTCAAGACGTCGGAATAAATCGAAAACACATGGATACCTTGATATTATGCTGCAGCATCACCTGGAATCTGCAGGATGCCCCAACTCCTCAAAAACTTACAGAAAAGAGAGGTATGATCGTGCTTGGCGTCATTGGAATGTTCTAAATTAATAGGTTATACGAAGATATGGTGAATAATTAGGAATTAATTAAAAATTGAAAACCTGGCTGCATTAAAACTTTACTCATATTTTTTGACCGGTCGGGTAAAAATGTATCCTGTGTCCACTCACACCTCGCACTCCAAAATCCATTAAGCCGTTTAGGCTCAGAGCGTGCCAAATAAATAAATAGCCTCTTTTTTGCTGCTTAATCCCTACTAATATTATAAATGCGAAAGTAACTCTGTCTGTCTGTTACGCTTTCCCGCAAAAACTACTGAACGGATTTGGCTGAAATTTGGTAGATCGACAGATTAGGACCTGGATTAAGACATAGGCTACTTTTTACCACGCTCGCGAGCCGCTTGCGGCTCGCGCACTGCGCACCCTCGAAAAGTCATAGAAACGTGGTCCACGCGGGTGAAGCCGCGGGAAACAGCTAGTCGGATATAAAAGTAACCTTACAGGATTAAGACAAATCTAACTCGAAAACGTAACCCTCCTTCTGGCGCAATCGGGTACAAAGGGTGTTGTGTTTATTTTTATTTTATTTTTAAAACTATTTAATGATTCAGCTAATGAGTGAAATCCCTTGACAGCCCTAGCAAAGTTTTCCGTTCGCACTAATCTTTTCCGGTCCATTTAATATTTATCTGTATATTTTAGACAACAGTCACTTTTACTAGAAATATGAATGGAAAGTCATACAGTCACATGTTGTATTGTGAGAAGTTAGCAATAAATGTATTAAAATGTATGTTATAAGTCTTTTCGGCGGCTTTGATGTCTTTCCCAGGGTTGGTACGTAGTAATTTTAGAATCATCTGTGCCATTATCGGTTTTTCTCGAGTCTTGTTACTTGAGGGACGTTAATTAATTACGTGAGGTCCTTCTAAGAAAAACTGGACTCTCTCCCCTCTCTTTTGGGCCTTGATAAAATTTAGTATTGTGTGAGTCGCCTCCCCCTTGCGTGGGATTTCTCAAGTCTTGTTACTCAGGGGACGATAATTAATTACGTGTGGTCCTTTTTAAAAAGACTGGACTTCCCCCCGATATGAGCCTAGTTGAGATTTAAAATTGTGTGAATCGCCTCCCCCTTGCGTGGGATTTCTCAAGTCTTGTTACTCAGGGGACGATAATTAATTACGTGTGGTCCTTTTAAAAAAAGACTGGACTTCCCCCCGATATGAGCCTAGTTAAGATTTAGTATTGTGTGAATCACCTCCCCCTTGCGTGGGATTTCTCAAGTATTGTTACTTAGGGGACGATAATTAATTACGTGTGGACCTTCTGAAAAAAGACTGGACTTCCCCCCGATATGAGCCTAGTTGAGATTTAGTATTGTGTGAATCGCCTCCCCCTTGCGTGGGATTACTCAAGTCTTGTTACTTAGGGGACGATAATTAATTACGTGTGGACCTTTTAAAAAAAGACTGGACTTCCCCCGATATGAGCCTTGGTGAGATTTAGGATTGTGTGAATGGCCTCCCCTTTGCGTGGGATTTCTCAAGTTTTATTACTTAAGGGACGATAATTAATTAGGTACGTGTGGTCCTTTTAAAAAACTGGACCCCTCGCCCCGCTGGGCCTTGTTGAGATTTAGTTTTGTGTTAATCGTCTCCCCCTGCGTGAGATTTGTACCTAATTAAATTAAGTAAATTTCTTTGCTACTTATTCTGTCCAGACTTCTCTTAGTTATAGATAAAGTTTCCCCCTCCCCCTTCCCTCTTTGGGGAACTTCAAGGCGAGAACTTATATTGTTATTGAAAAATCCGCGTCAATATATTTTTTTAAATATTATTATTATCATTTATCTACGAGTATATACCCTACACACGAAAACTTATAACCCCTCTCTTCTTTTGTGGCTAAATGATACAAAATTCTACCATTGAAACTGAAAAACTTCCGTCAGGGGAACCTATAGAATCGGATCGAAAAAACAAATATTTTCCATGCTAATCAATTTGCAATTTTTGTATGGCAATTCTTAATATTCATTCCTATTATTTTGTACCTATTTTTGTCCGTATTAATTTAAAATGCCATACCGACATCAATCTTTACAACAAGGAAAGCACAAATTGGCATTTTTTTTGTTGTTTTTGTTAATTAACTGTCTGCGGGCACAGCGCAGGACCGATCGTCGTGGAAATCCTTGGGTCCAGCAGTGGACCTTTTTCGGCACATATGATGACGATGATGAATTACCTAATAAAGGACTGAACCGATTTTGACAAAACTAATATGCAGCCAACCTACAAACATAACCTATAAATTAGGAAAGGATTATCGAAATCGGTTCACTCACAATCGGAGAAGTATAATCACTTAACATACACAAAAATCCGGCCAACCACCACCGTACTACCACACCTCCATACAACTATGACGATGATACATGTTCACATTACAAACAAAAGACATCAACGCGAGCAACAGAGAAATGATTTTTTTTACGTGTAACGTCTTTAAAATCGCGCGCCCCGACACAGCCCCACCTGTTTTTTTTTTATTCAGTTCAGAATCCTTATCGCGAGTACAACTCACTCTTGGCCAGTTTTTATTATTTTTTATTATACTTTAGGACAAGTTTTAAGTACTACAACCACAACAAGTTTCACGCTTATGTGTTTATACGGTAGATCAAAAACAAAAAAAAGCCTTTAAAAAACATGTTTATTGTATGGGAGCCCCCTTTATCTTTTAAAATTTTATTTGTTAGTATAGCGGCAACAGAAATACACATTCTGTGAAATTTTCAGCTGGCTACCTATTACGGTTACGGTTCATGGGCTGTACCAGCTGACAGACAGACGGACAGACAGCGGAGGCTTAGTAATATGGTTCCGTTGGTGACCCTTTGGGCGTACGCAACCCTAAACAACACAATGGAATTGAGAACTTCCTCTTTTTTGACCGTGACGTATATCAATGGCGTATATCATTTTTTCATCTACAAAGTCAACTTTGTCCTTCAGTCCAATTTTTTTTTTGTAAATACACAACACAATTATAGTGTGTGCTGGTACGGAACCCTTAGTGCGCGAGCCTGACTCTCACTTGGCCAGTTTTTTTAAAGAAGTGTTCTGTTCCGCACAAGCGAGGACGCATCTGTACACTATAATAAATAGTCTCATTGTGACTTTATTACTTTTATAACCATATTTTTTTGGTGCCATCGTTTTTGTAACTGTCTTTGAGGGTGAGTGGTGCGCGAGCCGCAGAGCTCGCGAGCGTAGGCAGGAGTTTACTCCAGATCCCACGGGAACTATATCTGGTTATTCTGATCAGCAGTCTATGTCACTTCCCACCCCCTCAACTATTCATATGCAAATAAGTAAGTGTGTGGTTTTATGAAACCACGGTAAAAGTGAAACTTTACAGAGGACGAAATGAACATACCGTCAGACGAAAGCGACCGTCACGCGACATGCAACACACAGACGAAAAAAATTGAGACGATGTAATAAAAGTTTCACTTTAAAAATACACGTCTGGTAATGAGTTTTCTCTACATCCCTCGGGTACTATCTCAGGCTATGCTTATTAAAGTAGTCTATGTCATTTTCCATCTCCTCAACCATCTCTGAGCAAAAAAACACCACAAACCACAAAATCAACCAATAAGTCTTTTTTTAGTTCACTTAGGAACTGCATCCGACTATGCTATTTTCACGAGATGAAAAGTAGCTATGTCCTTCCCCGTGACACAGGCTACCTCCATGCCAAATTTCATCAAGTATGGTCGAGGAGTTGAAGCGTGAAAAGGTAAAAAACAAACAAACACATTTTCACATTTGTAACATTAGTAAGGTTAAGGATTTACAGTACCTAACATGGGAATTAGTTTATTTTTTTAATCTATGCCATTTCTAATGACGCGAGTTTCTTTGATGATACCGCTTATTGTTTCGCCGAAACTGTATTTATCATTAAAAAATGTTGAGATTATCGTATCCGCCATGAAATCATAATTCAGTTATTGTTTTCATATTTCTTTAGAATAGAATTGTTAAAACAACCCATGACGTCGTCACTGCTGGGGCACCAACCACCAACCAAACCGAGTCGAGGCTCCGCCGGGAATCGAACTTGCGACCGCTAGGTGTGAAACGAATAGACTAACCATTATGCCCCGGAGGTCGTTTTTATATTTTACTACCTGTTACCCGCAGCTTTGCCCGCGCAGATCCCGTTTTTTGCCGTTCCAGTGGGAATTTCCCGAAATACTTTCTTAACGGTTGTGTACGTCTTCATAACTGTCTGTATTCCAAATTTCAGCGAAATCCGTTCAGTGGTTTTGGCTGTGCGTTGATATACCAGTCACCTTTTCCTTTTATATATACAGACTAGCTTTTGCCCACGGCTTCGCCCGCGTGGTCATCGTTTTTATGACTGTCTTTGAGGGTGAGTGGTGCGAAGCGGCTCGCGATCGTAGACATGAGTTTTCTCCAGATCCCTCGGGAACTATGCCAGGATATGCTAATTAGTAACTTATGTCATTTCCCACCCCCTCAACCATTTCTGTGCAAAAAATCACATCAATCCATTGTTCCGTTGCGATGTAGTTAAAGAAATTAACCAAAAAAAGAGTATTTTTTCAGTTCCCTTGGGAACTGCATCGGACTTTGCTATTTTCACGGAATAAAAAGTAGCCTATGTTCCTTCCCCGTGATAAAGACTACCTGAATGCCAAATTTGATCATGATTGGTCAAGGTGTTGAAGCGTGGAAAGGTACCAAACAAACAAACTCATTTTCACATCCTATACTAATACTATAAATGTGAAAGTTTGTAAGTAAGTAAGTAATTCTTTATTCGCTTTTAAACAATTTTATGTATGGATGTTTGTTACTCTTTCACGCTTCAACCACTGGACGGATTAGGACTAGCCGTCCGCCCGCGGCTACGCCCGCGTCGTTTTCGTTTTCCGTTGGGAATAAGACGTTTTCTCGGGGTATAAAGTAACCTATGTCCTATTCTAGGACCTAACCTATATGTGTGCCAAGTTTCATCCCGATCCGTCCAGCGGTTGAAGCGTGAAAGGGCAACAAACATCCATACATACAAACTTTCACATTTATAATATAGTAGGATTAGAATCAATGTCATGTAAAAAATAAAAAGACATTTTCTAGTTAAATACGTTATCTTAGATTTGTTTTAGTTATGGTACAACACATTTCTTTAGTGATAAACTGTTTAAGTGATTACTTAACCAGTTAAGTTGAAATACGTGCTTTAACGTGTATAACAACACCTGGTATCATTTTGTTGCCTAGGCGCATGTTTACTTCATACCTTATTGTATTATATTAAACTATACGCTAAGGCCTAATCGCCCTGATTCAGGGTAGGCTCAAGCCCCTCGGTGGGGACGTATATGAGCTGATATAATAATAATAATAATACGCTAAGGGCGCGCGATCAGCGATCAAATGTGTGTGCGTGCGCATTTATAGGATTCATCTTATCAGCTCATACACGTCCCCACCGAGGAGCTCGAGCCTACCCTGAATTAGGGCGATCGGGCCTTAGTCGACCACGCGGGCCCAGTGCGGGTTGGTCGACTTCACACACAACCTTCGCGTTTCTTCGCAGGCGTCTGCAGGTTTCCTCACGATGTTTTCCTTCACCGTAAGAGCGTCGGATAAACGTACATTTGAAATCGAAATTGGAAAACACATTGGTACGTGGCAGGATTCGAGAACCACGACCTCCTGGACAGGAGGTAGCGGCCCTTACAGATACGCCACCGACGCCTTACTTACTTGACAATAACATATCAAACAGGTCACACCGGCTCGACTGTCTGCCCTAGACGGCTTGTCGCCTGGCGTGAAAGTGATCGGGCTATGAACCTTAAATGTAGTCTAATTTATGCAGCGGTGATAGCTAATCATTCCACCTTACGGGGGGCCGTCCAACAATGCGTCTTCCGCCCCGTGGTCTTCACTCGAGAACCTTTCTTCCTCATTGGTTATCGGTTCTACGAGCCATGTAGGTTTGCCCATTGCCACTTAAGGGCCGCCACCTCGTACTGGTTATGACGTTCCGTGATAAAACAATAGCAAACTTTTATAGTTCAAAATCGCTAGCTAAAGAGATGAAGTATAACTTAAACAAGAAAAAATAACCGGCCAAGTGCGATTTAGAACCGCACACATAGGGTTCCGTACCATCATGCTAGATGGCACTAGTTTCTTTACGTTTAAAATAACACTTTTTTTGTATGGAGACCCCCTTATTTTTAACTTTTTTCTAATTTTTAGTATTTGTTGTTATAGCGGCAACATAAATACATCATCTAGCTATCACGGTTCTCGAAATAAAGCCTGGTGAATGACGGACAGACAGACAGACGGACGGACAGCGATTCCTGTGACGTGAAATTAGCGTAGATTAAAAAAATACAAAAACTTTAGAAAATCGAAAAAATGAGAAAAATGCGATCGTTTTTCGCCCAGTTTGGTCATTACGAATTAGCTTTTGCCCGCGGCTTCGTCCGCTTCGACATAGTTTTTATGACTGTCTTAGACTGTCGCGAGCGTGGACATGGATTTTCTCCAGATCCCTCGGGAACTATATCAGTATAATATGCTTATTAGTAAATCATGACATTTCCCACCCCTTCAACCATCCGTTCCGTTGCAATGTTAAAGAAATTAACCAAAAAAGAGTATATTTTTAGTTCCCTCAGGATTCAGGAACTGCATCGGACTATACTATTTTCACGGGATAAAAAGTAGCCTATGTCCTTCCTCGTGACACAGGCTACCTGCATGCCAAATTTAATTAAGATTGGTCAAGGCGTTGAAACGTGAATAGGTAACAAACAAGCAAACACATTTTCACATTTATAATATTAGTAAGGATTTCCTTTTTTTAAAATATCTCCAAATGTTTTTTTTCTATATATACAATTCCATGACTTTTAAAATTCTACAATGCCAATAATTATTGTTAAGCTCCTCGCTCGTTTTGTTCGTCCTTGTATGTGTGTTTTAAACCCACATAAGTATTTAAGTCCTATCAACTTCATCATCATCATCATCACATCAGCCGGAAATCGTCCACTGCTGGACAAAGGCTTCCCCCAAGGATTTCCACGACGACCTGTCCTGCGCTGCCCGCATCCATCGGCTTCCCGCGATCTTCACCATAGGTCGTCGGTCCACCGCGTGGGAGCCTGTCTACGCTACGTTTTCCGGTGCGCGGTCGCCACTCGAGAACTTTTCTGCCCCATCGGCCATCTGTTCTACGAGCTATGTGCCCTGCCCACTGCCCCTTCAATTTAGCGATTCTGTGAGCTATGTTGGTTACTTTAGTTCTCCTGCGGATCTCCTCGTCAGCTTACTATCATCACTCTATCAGCTTACTTTGGTATTTTAGTGAAAAACCATAAGCTATTGCTCAATTGGTTAGACACAGTTAGGCAACGTGGAAGGGCGTAAACGTACCGATAACGATTGTGACTATTGTAGGTAATGCTTGTGTTGTAAGCAATGTGAAATAACTTTCGAAAAACCTAAAATCTTTTTAAAGCTATTGCAAAGCTTTTATCGCGGGCTTTGAGCGCGGCGACCGAATCAAGAAATTCCGTAACGAAAATAAAACCTAACACACCCCACTCCGCCTACCATGTAGCTCGGCCGAGCGTAACGTAACGTTACCGCGTTCTAAAAACTTACAGTGCCATCTATTAGCGATTTGCGAATTGCGGTACTAAAAGGACTTGGTCAATTTTACTGGTGTAGTTTTCTTAGTGTTAATTTATTACATAAACATCCCGCGCCCCAAGGACTATATGATACTGGTAAAAAATGCATATATAAAAAATAAATAAATAATAATAATTGCGTAAGTTGATAAAAAATGCTATGCTTAATAATAGCTTTACCGCGGCAGTCCCCGAGTGCCACACGTTTTTTTTTTATTAATAATTTAAGTGCGTTTGACTGCAACTCACCTGATGGTAAGTGATGATGCAGTCGAGAATGGTACACGCAAACTCAAATAATGCCTATTCACTCTTGCCTTGAAGATCCCTAAATTATATAGGAGTCGGGAAACACTGACGCACTCCTGCGCTGTACGCATAATAAATGAGGAAGCGTAACGATTCGTGCGAAAAGGTGGAACATCAACAACAAAGGGGTGCAACAAGGTCCCTGCGTCTCGTTGACCGACGGTGGAATGGAGCCGGGGGAATGAGATCGTGAAGTTCTTGCGCACACTCTCCGAAATGAATTCGATGAAATCTTTTTGGTACTCTTTTCAAATAAAGAAAAGAGTTTTTATATTAAAAAAGCCAAATGCTCAAATGAATATAAAATAATATTTTTCGAAAAACCTAAAAACTTTTAGGTACAAGCTTTTAATATTGCATTGTATACGCGATATACATATGCATGCAAAATTTCAGCTCAATCGGAAACCGGGAAGTGGGTCAAATGTAACTTGCGAGATTTTACCCGAACACACATACAATCCATTGCAAGTTAAATAAAAGCTTTTAAAATATATGGTTCCGAATTCAAAAAGACTGTTACGAGGTTTCATACGATTCTATTGAAAATAAAAGACGATTCTGTGACCTTGATTCCACCTCCAAAGTTCATCATCAGATCAAGTTCAAATACCAAAACGATCTATTGTCACCGGGAATACGGCTTTATTCCAAATTTCAGCTCAATCGGACTCCTGGAAGTCGCTCTAGAATCGATCGCAAGATTTGATTGAACTAAACAAACATACATACATACAAACATTGCAAGTAAAAAAAGGTTTTTTATAATAGGTTTAAAATCCGGCATTCGGCTTTCCCTTGTTTGCAACATCTCTTGAACAGGTTTTTATGGTTTAATCTTTAACAACCCACAAACATTCAACCGCCTCCCGTGGCGTAATGGTTATGTCCATTAGCTTCACATCAGGAGGTTGCGGCTTCGATTCTCGACGGAGTCTAATTGTGTAAGACTCGGTTTGGTTGGTGGAAGGGCATTTTCTACGCCCGCCTGGCTAGCCACCACCGTCTTATCTAAGTCTTGCCGCCAAACATCAATGTGTTTTTTTGGAACGCGTAATGCTGTTTCTGGATGTATTTTGTTATTACGATCCTTACTATCCCTACTAATATTATAAATGCGAAAGTAACTCTGTCTGTCTGTTACGCTTTCTCGCAAAAACTACTGAACGGATTTGGCTGAAATTTGGTAGGTAGACAGGTTAGGACCTGGCTTAAGACATAGGCTACTTTTTACCACGCTCGCGAGCCGCCTGTCTGTCTGTTACGCTTTCTCGCAAAAACTACTGAACGGATTTGGCTGAAATTTGGTAGGTAGACAGGTTAGGACCTGGCTTAAGACATAGGCTACTTTTTACCACGCTCGCGAGCCGCTTGCGGCTCGCGCACTGCGCACCCTCGAAAAGTCATAGAAACGTGGTCCACGCGGGTGAAGCCGCGGGAAACAGCTAGTAATATTATAAATGTGAAAATGTGTTTGTTTGTCAGTTTGTTTGTTACCTTTTCACGCTTCAACGCCCTGACCAATCTTAATGAAAGGTCATTGGGCAAAATCTGACCCGGTTAACTAAAGTTATCCTACAAAAACCAAATTAGTTTTAAATTGTTAAGTATTAACCCACATTTCATTACAAATAGTTTTTTTTTTAAACCATGGGAATAAAATGTAAAAAAAATATATAAATGCGTAAATAAAACAATTTCAGTGAAGCACAAATCGATGGAGCCTCTTGCTAGTGAAAAGCAAAGTTGAAAAAATCGATGGAGCCTCTTGCTAGGGAGGAGCAGAGTTGAAAAAAATAGATGGAGCCTCTTGCTAGTAAAAAGCAGAGTTGAAAAAATGGATGAAGCCTCTTGCTAGTGAAGACCAGAGTTAAAAAAATCGATGAAGCCTCTTGCTAGTGAAAAGCAGAGTTGAAAAAATGGATGAAGCCTCTTGCTAGTGAAGACCAGAAATAAAAAAATCGATGGAGCCTATTGCTAGTGAAAAGCAGAGTTGTACAAATCGATGGAGCCTCTTGCTAGTAAAGACCAGAGTTGAAAAAATCGATGCAGCCTCTTGTAAATGAAGAGCAGAGTAAAAAGAAGTGATGGAGCCTCTTGCTAGTAAAGACCAGAGTTTAAAAAATCGATGAAGCCTCTTGCTAGGGAGGAGCAGAAATGAAAAAATCGATGGAGCCTCTTGCTAGTGAAGACTAGAGTTGAAAAAATGGATGAAGCCTCTTGCTAGTGAAGACCAGAGTTAAAAATAAGCTCCATCGATTTTTTCAACTCTGGTCTTTACTAGCAAGAGGCTCCATCTATTTTTTCAACTCTGCTCCTCACTAGCAAGAGGCTCCATCGATTTTTTCAACACTGCTCTTCACTAGCAAGAGGCTCCATCGATTTGTACAACTCTGCTTTTCAGTAGCAATAGGCTCCATCGATTTTTTCAACTCTGGTCCTTACTAGCAAGAGGCTCCATCTATTTTTTCAACTCTGCTCCTCACTAGCAAGAGACTCCATCTATTTTTTTAACTCTGCTCCTCACCAGCAAGAGGCTCCTTCGATTTTTTCAACTCTGCTCTTCACTAGCAAGAGGCTTCATCCATTTTTTCAACTTTGCTTTTCACTAGCAAGAGGCTCCATCGATTTGTACAACTCTGCTTTTCACTAGCAATAGGCTCCATCTATTTTTTTTACCTCAAGAACGTTTAAGGACGTTCTGTCACGTTGCTAACACGAAAGTTTTAACCTCAATATTATATTTTTCTATTTTAAGCTTTTGGCTTGAATCCCATTAACTACGTTAATGCGACATATATATTCGTGAACTAGAGACGTTTATCTAAACATCCTACCTAATTTTTTTTCTGTAGGCCCTGGGTATAGGTTTCATACTATGCTGCCCAATGACCTTTGGCATGCTGGTAGCCTGTGTCACAAGGAAGGACATAGGCTACTTTTTATCCCGTGAAAATAGCATAGCCCGATGCAATTCCCGAGGGAACTGAAAATATACTCTTTTTTGGTTAAGTAATTAACATCGCAACGGAACAATGGATTGTGTGATTTTTTGCACCGAGATGGTTGAGGGGGTGGGAAATGACACGATTTACTAATAAGCATATCCTGACATAGTTCCCGAGGAATCTGGAGAAAATTCATGTCCACTCTCCGCACGCACCGCGCACCTTCTAAGTCAGTCACAAAAACGATGGCCACGCGGGCGAAGCCGCGGGCAAAAGCTAGTAATAAATAAATAAAAAAAGAGCATCCATGTGTTCCGGTTTGAAAATAAGTATCCAGTTCCCTATTGCGTTGGGGAATCTTGGTAAGCCCACTGCCATCTTCGGCATCATCGTCACTTACCATCAGGTGAGATGATGCCAAGGGCTTACCAATTGAGGACAGAAAAATTCCACACACGGGCCAAGTCCGGGTCAGTGGAGGCTGTAGAACTTGCCGAACCCCATTGTCAGAAGTTTTTCAACCCGCCTATTAAGGCACCTGACACGACTCAACGACTGCCATCTAAACCGGCATACACCCATTTAAAAAAATATATGTTATTGGACCAACTTGAGAGGACCATTATCGAATTAAAAAGTATCATGAATATCGTTTTGCAATTTGCGAAAGATATCGCGTAACGAACACACAAAAAACAAAACATACAGTCGAATTGAGAACCTCCTCCTTTTTGGAAATCGGTTAAAAATATTATGTGCTTTTTTTTTAAATTGGTTGAAAATTGACCTGTTAGTCTTGCGACTATTACCACACCTCGGACACTGCATACAAACGGTCGTGAAATGACATTTCTAAAAATAAATGACGGAGCAAACAAAATCACGGCTAAATCCTATACGTTTGAGAACCAAACTATAACCAATCTGTATCAATCTGGGTGACGAGGGGGTGAGGTCGCAATCTAGAGAGCGGCAGGGAGTGTCTATACTGTATGTTAGTACTAGTATATTATATACTTCGACATTACTACGGTATAAAAATCCATACAGTTGTTCAACGGAGCTGTTTCCCGCGGCTTCGCCCGCTCAGATCCCGGTGAAAAATTTTCTATACATATTCTCAGACCTACCGACTATACAGAGAAAATTTCATGGAAATGCGTCCAGCCGTTTCGGAGGTGTATGGCAAATTAACACTGTGACACGAGAAATTTAGGTATATATAAAATAAATATAAAATAATGTAATGGCCGTGTCTGTGCATGAAATATTTTTGGAAAATAGTAACTGTGGTGGACATTACTAGCGATATATAGGCCAAAACAACAACTTTAGGAATTTCTGTCTGTCTGTATGTTTGCGCATCATGCAAAAACTACCAGGCCGATTTTGATGAAATTTTGTATGGTGGTTCCTTATAGCCCGGGTTACATTATAGGATACTTTTTAACCCGGAAAATTCAAAAGTTCCCGTGGGAAAATTCAAAACCTCCACGCGGGCACAGCTAGTATTATAATATTAGTATATTTTAAGAAAATACATATTAATTCGTTTTTGTCATTATTTTTAGTAATTATAACATCCAACAACCTAAACCGATTTTTTCAGGCTGTGAAAAGATTCAGGGCAAATTGACTACTTTTATCTTTTTGACTCTTTTTAATTACGATCGGTGGCACAAAGTCCTACTTATAGGACAATTAGCCAATTTTCCGAATTGGTCAAACACTAAAATGTCAATGTTCCCACTTTCCTCGCAACAGTGATTCAACTGTAGTTTGTTTTTCAGTAACGCGGTGAGTGACTAATTTCGCTTTTATCTTCAAAGGCTGCGCCCTGTCCGTTTCCTGTCTTAATGACGTAATGCGTCAAGTAAAACGATTAAATGAAATGTCCGTTTAATTCCGGATACCTAATACACAAGCCGGCTAAAGGCTCGCCTTTTACATCACAGAGTCGGGGTACTCGGAATTCCCAAGACTCCGCTCGGTCAAAGTATATATATTAGTACCCCCTCGTCCGTCACCCAGATTGATACAGATTGGTTACAGTTTGGTTGTCGAACGTATAGGATTTCGCCGTCATTTTGTTTGTTCAGTCATTCGTTTTTTGAAATGTCATTTCTGGCCCGTTGTATGAAGTGTCTAGGGTGTGGCTCGGTCCCTCATTAGTTTAGGGAGTTACGGATACCTAGTTCGCAAGCAGTTTAGCGATCCGAGTCTTCCATTCCAAACTTTTTTTGCCGCCATTTTGTTTCAACGCCAAATATGTCATTTTTTTATAACAATTATTGAAAATAGATATGGCAAATTTGTCCTGGAGCATTTTTCAGTTGAACAACGTATTTAAGTTTTCAAAACCTTATATTTAAATCAATCTTCTGTCGCCGAAACGCTGAGAAAATGGCGCCCTACACTCGGGAAAAACAACTTAACTGCGCGAAAGTGAATTATTTTTAGGCGAGAGTGAATAGGCATTATTTGAGTTTGCGTGTACCATCCTCGACTACATCGTCACTTACCATCAGGTGAGATATAGTCAAACGCACTCAAATATTTAATAAAAAAAATACATGTGGTTTCAACAAGACGGAGCCACACGTCACATGACGCGAGAAACAATCCAACATTCGGTCGATTGATTTCGAGTAATGGTGACATCGATTGGCCCCCAAGATCACCGGATTTAACAACAATTAACTATTCTCTGTGGGGCTATCTAAAGGGACGTGTCTATGCTGACAGGTCGATGAATCTTGAAAACTTCATCATCATCATATCAGCCGAAGGACGTCCGCTGCTGTTGTTGATGTTGATGTTCCACCTTTTCGCACGAATCGTTACGCTCCTTCATTTTTTATGCGTACAGCGCAGGAGTGGAACTCCTTGCCTGCGTCAGTGTTTCCCGATTCCTATAATTTGGGGATATTCAAGGCAAGAGTGAATAGGCATTATTTGAGTTTGCGTGTACCATCCTCGACTGCATCATTACTTACCATCAGGTAAGTTGCAATCAAACGCACTCAAATTTTTAATAAAAAAATAAAAATAAAATAGGCCTCTTCCCCAAGGTTTTACATGTCGCCCGGTTCTGCGCTACCCCAAACTTAAAACAAAATATTCGAGACGCTGTTAGAGGGACACCACTGGAAGTGTGCGAAAATTTGATGACAACCGCGATGAAAAGAACTCGCATTTGTTATGCAGTGTGAGTTGGACATTTGACAGATGTTATATTCCATACAAAATCAATTTCAAATTCAAATCATTTATTCGCTGGAAACATGGTGGTTAAGATGAAAAAAAAATAAGGTACATCATGTCTCGCTTATAAAAATAAGCATGCAAAATAGTGTCAGTGCAGGTAGATATAAATCAAATTGTAAACAATATTGTCAGTTCGCTTAATAAAGTACATATTACATAAAATGGATTACATTATTGCAAGAATTCTTTTACATTATAATAGTTTTATCCGTTAAGCCATTTGTACAATTTTGTCTTGAATATTTTACTAGGTAAATCTTTGATATTATCGCAAGTGTGTAAGTCAATTTCAGGTTACAGGTAGGTCGAAAGTTGCTCGAAATGGTTCGTGTAATATAACCCACGGCCGGTGTCGCCTTTTTTTAAAAACATTTAATTTAAGTATTGTATGCTTGATATAGTAGGTTCTTGGTGGAACACTGAACTGAACATATTTAGGTTTTTTCTTGCACTATTCCACAATTAATGTAAATAAAACAAAATTTGTTTATACTGCCTATAAAACAAAATAAAGCAAAATAAAGCAGTATAAACAAATTTTGTTTTATTTACATTAATTGTGGAATAGTGCAAGAAAAAGCTTTTATTTAACTCGCAATGTATGTATGTAGGTATGTATGTTTGTTCGGGTGAAATCTTGCAATATAAATTTGACCCACTTCCCGGTTTCCGATTGAGCTGAAATTTTGCATACATGTGTAAATCGCGTGACAATGCAATATTATGATGACATTGTGCTGATCTGACTTTCTTTCGAACTTCGCAATGAAACGACACAACCTCATCAAGTTTGGGCTCGTTTGATTCGTATTGACGAGTACTTTGATTGTAAAAAGCTTGTGCCTAAAAGCTTGGCGGACACACTGCCGGCCGTGTGTCTAGATTTGAGTTGAACCCTGATCGTCCCTCCAAGTCGTAATATACTTGTGCCAGCAACGTCGCTAGTCGGAGGGCGCGACGGGACTGCAATGACTTACAATGTGGTAAGATATTGGATGCCATGCCATTAATTGCTTGCCATTAAGGCCTCAACATGGGTCAAATGATAAAATTCAATTCAAATTATTGAAAGACTGTGTAAAGCTATCACCATTGAAAAAATATATAATATGCTATTATAGTAATAAAAAATTTGCTTTAATTGAATACAATTTTAAAAATACTACCACTTTTGATGTAAAAAAATATACTGTAGACCTCCTTTTTCTCGAAAACAAATAGTTAATGTTGAATGAAACCAACACACAACAATCGGTGATTTTAAGACCTTTCATTTTAATTGAACAATTTTTTTTAAACTTATTATTTGAAAGTGATGAAAAGTAATAAAATTAAAAACATAAAATCGAGAACTGGGCGTTTGGTTTCAACGTAACAGCTGCGTTGAATCCCGCATTGATTTGAACTTAAAAAAAATAGACTTACGTTCGACATTATTTTAACACGTATCAACCTGCTCAGATTGAGTGATCTTAAAGCCTTAATATGCGACACCCCAACGCAGCACTCGACGTGCAAGATTGAGCGAACCACTTTCTACTAAGTGCTGTTAATTCATTTCACAGTTTCATACCGGCATCGGCATAACACCAGGGGCCGGGCGCCCAGAGAAAAACGTAGATAGAGATATTAACGACTAAAAATTTTAATTTTAATCCTAGTATTAGGTCTTTACCTATGAAATTGCCGATTGTATAAAAAGGTTTATATTATAAAAACATATTTAGGTTTTTCCTTGCACTATTCCACAATGAATATAAATAAAACACAACTTTGTTTATACTGCAACCGGTTTCGTGATCATCTTCAGTCAGTAGACTGAGTATAGTCTATTAAATGTGGAATAGTGCAAGGAAAAACCTAAATATGTTCATTTCAGTGTTCCACCAAGAACCTGCTATCGCAAGCATACAAAAGGTTTATAGATTAAAATTAATATTAAGAACAATAGTTATTAAAATGAAATTTATTCTCAAAATAGAATTAGACTATTAGAAATTAAATGGTGGTTAAACATATGCCTATTGTTTAGATATTTTGAGAGCACGGTGGCTTTAACCCCATTAAGTCGGGTTTTTTCACCTGAAAAAAACGCCTTTATTGAGGCAAAAAATACACATTTTTAATTTTAAAGCTCTAAAGTTATCGTAGCAGTTTCTTCGTTCTAATGTCGTATTTGGGAAAAGCCCGCATTAGATTTCGTCACTTTCAGAATAATTTTAAAAAAATAACTATTCTAAAAAATTACCCCATCTGACCACTAAGAAATCGCCTTTGTACAAATGATAATTCAATGGTACGTAGCTCAGGGGATTGAAACATGAAAGACATGCCACTAGTTACTAATAAAAGCCCCTAAGTAGTATCACCATAAGGTCAATAACAAAAAAAACTTTTTTATTATCATTAAAAATTGGCATTGAACTTGAAAAACTGAATCGGCAATTTCATAGGTATAGACCTATTATTTTTTGCTTATTTTTGGGACCGGTCTTTGTTGATATCCTTGCCTTTGTCCAGCAGTGGATGTCTTTCAGCTTCAAAAAAGGAGGAGGTTCTCAAGTCGTCTCTATGTTTTTTTTGTGTGTGTGTTACGCGATATCTTCGCAGATTGTGAACTGATTTTCAGTATTCTTTTTTTATTTAAAAGAGTATCTCCCGAGGTGGTCCCATTGTCACCAAATCAGGATCTGATGATGGGATCCCAGGGAAGTCCTTTCTCCGCACGCTGCTGTTGGCGCAGACAAAATCAGTCAAAAGTAAATATTTTTACATATAAATACACGAAACTAACTATCAATAACGAAATCAAAGGTAAGTATGAATCTAATTAGGGACCCAAATTTTTTTAGGTCATTGCCTACAAACTACATAGATAAGTAGCTGGGTGCTGGTACCGACCTAAAAAAAATTTTAGGTCCCTAATTTGATTTCGTTATTGTTGGTTAATGTCTTGTATTTTTACCTTTGATTTAGTTATTGTTGATTAATGTCGTGTATTTTTATATAAAAATATTATTTTATACTTTTCAGTGAATTTCTTTTTGAAGTCGGTTTTTAGGATTTAATTTTTTCTGTTTAATTTTCTGTTAAAAATATGAAAATTTTAGGAAAACAGGATGCGACAATGGAATAATGTATTGTTAACGCAATGTTAAAATAATTGAAAACGCTAAAAACTTTAAGAGCAACCGCTTTCAATCACAAAATGGCTGTGTTGAACGTGTATTTCCAGAGATAGGTACACACTTGACAATACATATCACTTTTCCCTAGGTTGAATGATACTTAATAAAATGAAAATATTGCATTTTAAATTATAGTTTCTGAGAAATACGTGGACAAACATACAAACATACACTTATGAATTTGGGCACACCTGTTTTGTTATGTGGGCTACATACACCAACATCAACGAAAATTTCGTATTTCCCACAATATTTTTCGTATTTCTCACTTGTCGAATTAAATACCTCCTTTTTTTGAAGTCGTTAAAAAATCGATCTCATTGCTAGGTAGTAATTTCTTATTTTCTCATGTAGATTGTTTATAAAGTACAACAAACTTTAACTTTTCAAGTCATTTAATTTGAGGATCGAATCGAATTGTCGATTCTGCGGTATAAATTATAAAAGCAACTTTGAAAACTGATAATAGTACTTATGGTGACGTGAGTCCGCACCTAAAGCCAAAATTGGTAAAACGTTTACTAAGTTGCTCACCTACTAAGCCAACTATGTCAAGAAAAGTTATCTTGTAACGTGTATACTTGGTTTTTAAACTGATAATTGCTTTGGTTTACCTTAGTTGGTTACTTAAACAATAAATTAGGTTAATATATTGAAAGTGTTAATTTTTTTAGTCTTACGATAGTTTAGATAGAACATTCTTAATAAAATTTATATTTTATTGTTTCAGATGACGGGGCACGTAGTCAAACCTTGGGGAACACCGGTCATATCACGCCAAGCTTTCCGTCCGGCGACACGAATTCAAACATCACAATCCTGCACCAAAACCCTAGTCCCCAACCCACAATGATAGCAAGCACTCAACAAAACAAAAAAAATGAAAAACAAAATGAAAACTTGAGCTCAACTCAGTCGAAAGCTTCTATGAAAACCGAAGACGACTTTGACGTTAACGAGTACTTCGCTAGACTGCACGGCACTAGATACGTCAGTGCGCCACTGCATAGCAGTCTCAAAGAAGACAACAACTCTAATTTGGAAGAAGCTGAGGAAAATTTAGAGGAGATAAATTTAAACGAACCACAAGCTGAAGCGCAGCAGAGCTTAACATCAGATATTGCCCAGAACTTCTCACAGCTACCGACGGTGTTGCCTCAAGTTGCAAGTGCGGTGTTTAGCTCCTTCTCTAACATGTTGAGTATGAAGAGTAGGGATCAAACACCGGATTCAAATGCACCGTCTAGTTCAGACCATCAAGTGCAGTTTGAGAATCAAGATGTGCCACTGATGGTAGCTGAGAATCCGAAAGAAGCTCCACCGCCGCCGTTGAAACAGCCACCACCAGTTGGTACGTAGATTTTGTTTTTTATTTACATAACTATAGTAAATCAAAAAAGAAGGGTTATACATCTCACTGGCTATGTATGGTCTAAGTTACTGAACCAATTTTAACAATTTGGTTTTGTGGAATGCGTTTTAAATCCAGAATGTATCTACATGACACTGCGTGAACTTACGCTAAATGTCATTTTTCGTTGTCGGGTTTTTGCTTTGTCTTTAGTGGAATAAGTCGCATGGCTTGGCATCTACATATTAAAATAATTAGTGAAATCTAATGTGAGAGTCCGTCTGGCCGTTCTATCAAACCTGCACACGCCTGCGAAAAAACTCGAAAGCTGTGTGTGAAGTCGACCCACCCGCACTGGGCCCGCGTGGTCGACTAAGGCCCCATCGCCCTAATTCAGGGTAGGCTTGAGCCCCCCGGTGGGGAGGTATATGAGGTGATATGATGATGAAAAGCTTTTATTTAACTTCTCTTGGAATTTTGAAATTAATATTTCATTCATTTCCACTGAAGCTATCGGGCTAAAATTTGACACACACGTTTGTTTCTCGTGTCAATGCACGATTATTAAATAAAAGCTTTTACCTTAAACTATTGAGCTTTTTCGAAAAAGTTAAACACCTGTAAGAAATTTTGGTTACTTATAATAAATGATTCACGATTGATTAATGATTATGATGATTATCCCCAGTTGACGGTCCTACATCAGTTTTGTTACACGGTACACCCCCTTTAAAGGGTGTAACAAAATTGGTGTAGGTCCCGTTGACTGGGGCTTCTACTCATCATACTGAACAACTTTGGTCCTACGAGTTTGCTGAAATCGCAAAAGAAATATTTTTCTTTATACAAATCGATCAGCTGATCGACCAATTTTGTGCATTTTAGTATGAAGAGTCCAATTTTTTTTTGAGAATTGTTATGGGTTCTTTGGAGAAAGTTGTTCAGTATGACGAGTAGAACCCCCAGTTAACGGGACCTATATCAGTTTTAGTTTTAGTTTTATATTTAAAAACATCGTGAGGAAACCTGCACACGCCTGCGAAGAAACTCGAAGTCGACCAACCCGCACTGGGCCCGCGTGGTCGACTAAGGCCTAATCGCCCTGATTCAGGGTAGACTCGAGCCCCTCGGTGGGGACGTATATGAGCTGTAATGATGATGATGATATCAGTTTTGTTACACCCTCTGTATAAGTATATAGCTATTGGTATAATGTTTGATAGTAATCGTTGTGACCTCTCCACATGGACCACGGAGGTCACCCACAACCGGTAATGCTACTCGTATGTCGTGAGAATGTATGGATACCTCCTCACTTTATAGTAATCTATACAGGGTGTAACAAAATTGGTGTAGGACCCGTTAACTTCTTATCTGGGGGAATAGCACGGACGTAGAGAGAGTTCTATTAGCACAAAAGAAATGCCTACGCGCAATGACCGGAATGTCAGCTTTAGATTCGTGTAAACCTTTGTTTGGAGATCTTGGTTTATTACCCCTGCCTTGCCTATATATTTATGAGGTCTGCATTTTCGTGAAACAGCACTCACAATTATTTGTTAAGGCAATTGACGTTAACCCTAGATGTCGAAAAACCCTCACAGACTAGTTTTTTTTTGAAACTCCACTGACAGAAAAATACAACCGGGGAGTTGTCTAAGTATGTGTATTGGACTTTATAATAAACTTCCGAATAATATCAAAGATTTACCTATTAAAATATTCAAGACAAAGTTGTACAAATGGCTTAACGATAAATACTATTATAATGTAAAAGAATTTTTGCAATAATGTAATCCATTTACAATTTGATTTATATCTACCTGCAGTGACACTATTTTGCATGCTTGTTTTTATAATCGAGACATGATGTATCTTATATATATATATATATATATATATTTGTTCATCTTAACCACCATGTTTCCAGCGAATAAATGATTTGAATTTGAATTTAACTGTGGGTCCTTGTGACTAATCTTATGTTTAAAATGACTTGCAATTTGCTTTAAATTAAAATTGTTCTTCTCATCATACTGAACAACTTTCCCAAGTAAACCATGGTCAAATCTCCGAAAAAAAAATTGGACCATTCATACAAAAATTCACAAAATTGGTCGCTAAGCTGATCGATTTGTATGAGGAGTTAAAAATGTTATTTGCGATTACAGCAGTCATGAAATTCTTCAATATGCTATGTAGAAGCTACTAATATATATACTGTGCCCCAGGTAACGGGACGTACACCAATTTTGTTACAACCTGTAATATGTTACAGTCAAAACTCATAACCCGGTCGAAACCACTTTGAACTGCGAATATCAAGGCAAAAATGCTTCGCTTCGTGGCACAATAGACAGCACGAGTGTTACAATGGCTAATTGCGTGCAGTGGCATACAATACTTTTTCTACGATCATAAAATAAATAAAAATACATTGAAATTTTGTCGCAATCTAATCATATTATATTGAATTTTTGAAGCGAAAGCCATAAAAATATTTAAAAAGTTTCATTGTGTTACAGTTGTCTCGTTTTGAAATGATCATTGTAAAACGACTTCCTAGAGGAATGAATAAGTACTTAATTTTTGAAGCCAAAGCCATAAAAATATTGAAAAAGTTTCATTGTAGTACAGTTGTCTCGTTTTGAAATGATCATTGTAAAATGACCTGTAGGAATTAATACTTTTGTGATATGATTTGAGGTTAAGTATTAAGCAAATTACCACATGGGAGTAGAAAAAAAATTCGAGCGAGATATACAGTACTCGCATATGATGTGTAACATGTGACAAAATACTTTAGGTTAGTTAGATTTGATGACGATATTGTAGCTGGGTGGCGGATCTGACAGTAAGGAAAAAAACCGACCAAGTGCGAGTCGGACTCTCGTAAAGTAGAATTTCGCGCTTTCGCGACTTCCTGTTACACATTTCCGTCCCATGTTACACATTTCCGTCCCATTTCACGAAATCACTCCCACAAATTGCAGGAAAGCGAGAGCAAAGATGTTACACATCAAAAAGAATTATCGAAATCGGACTACTCTGTAAAAAAGTTATGCGTGGTCGTACATAAAAAAAATATATCGGATTTTATATATTTTTTTGGACTTCAGGTTTTAGTGTTTCGTACACCCAAAGCAAAGTATGTATATTAGTACTAACATACAGTGTGGACACTCCCTGCCGCTCTCTAGATTGCGACCTCACCCCCGCGTCACCCAGATTGATACAGATTGGTTATAATTTGGTTGTCAAACGTATAGGATTTCGCCGCCATTATATTTTTTCCGTCATTCCTTTTTTGAAATGTCATTTCTGGCCCGTTGTATGAAGTGTCCAGAGTGTGCCCAAAGGGTGACCAACCGGACCCCATTATTTTGTCTATTGACATATTCCTTCTAACTATTACCGTTTCTTTGGAACCATGGAGTGGGACTCTCAAGACGGGAAAAAGGGGGACCGCCGGGGAGTAGTTTGGTCGTCATATCTTGGAAATAACTTGAAAGTCTACTGAATTTAAGTCCTGACTGGCATTGCTTAGTCATGAAGTGCAAGGTTGTTGTTCGTAAATTCCTAAGTAGTGTATCATCACATCAGCTCATTTACGTCCCCACTGAGGGGCTCGAGCCTACCCTGAATTAGGGCGATCAGGCCTTAGTCCACCACGGAGGCCCAGTGCGGGTTGGTCGACTTCACACACAACCTTAGAGTTTCTTGCAGGCGTGTGCAGGTTTCCTCACGATGTTTTCCTTCACCGTAAGAGCGTCGGATAAATGTACATTCATTCATTCATATCAGCTCATTTACGTCCCCACCGAGGGGTTCGAGCCTACCCTGAATTAGGGCGATCAGGCCTTAGTCCACCACGCCGGCCCAGTGCGGGTTGGTCGACTTCACACACAACCACAGAGTTTCTTCGCAGACGTGTGCAGGTTTCCTCACGATGTTTTCCTTCACCGTAAGAGCGTCGGATAAATGTACATATGAAATCTTAATTTAAAAAAAAATGGTACGTGGCATGATCCGAACTAGGACATCCCGGACAGAAGCAAAGTATATATATTAGTATTATACAGTATGAACACTCCCTGCCGCTCTCTAGATTGCGACCTCACCCCCTCGTCACACAGAATGATACAGATTGGTAACAGTTTGGTTGTCAAACGTATATGATTTCGCTACCATTTTGTTTGTTCCGTAATTAATTTTTTGAAATGTCATTTGTGGCCCGTTGTATGAAGTGTCCAGGGTGTGACGGGAGGTAGCGGCCCTAACCGTTGCGCGACCGACGCTCTTACTAGTGTATAAGAGGTTATAATTTAAAAAGTTTCTGGTTATCTCCAAAATCACCCTGAACAATCTATGCAGTACTTATGTCTTTAGTCATAATACTCATAATCATTATCCAATTTTTGGATGCTGCAAAATGTAATTGTAGCTGCAATTTTGATTCTTATCTCTGCGTGTGTCTAGTCGCCAGGGTTACACAAATTTGGTAGTCACACCGTACTGTAAGTAAATCATAGGCGAACGGTCAGTTCAGTTCAGTTCAGTTCATTAATTGATAAAAATACATTTTATACGTCAAAGTTTTGAAAATTTAAATAATTTCAATTTATAGGTTAATATAATAGATACATTGCAAAATGCAAAATTATCAAGAAAATATAAAAATAAATATACATTTAAAAATCAATTAAATTGTCACTTAAATAAATCACTTACTTTATACAGCGTCTGCTCGACAATCCAGTCTTTTAATCTTGTCTTGAATTCGTTCTCGTTTGAGGCCGATGTTATGTTCTCGGGCATTTTATTAAATATCTTAGGACCCATTATATGTGTCAATCTATGAGATTTAGCAAGTCTATGCGGTACAGGTATTAGCTTCCCTCATGCTTCATGAGATACAAATCCGTCATGCTTTATTAAGGCGGTAATATTACAGTTTTTCCTTATTTTTGACGTCAATTACTCCTAAACGATAGAAGACCCAAGGTTGAAAAAAAATACCCTTATTGTTGATGATGTTCCTTAAAGTCAAAAGCTATTACAAACACGATTTAGCAGTTTTCGCTCGATAGAAAAAATCCCAAAGATAGTTCTACACCGTTACTTTCAACTCTAGTTTTAATATTAATATACAACAATATTTGTTGCGATAATACAAAGTGAGTAATGTTATTATTTTTTATACTTTCATTGTAGTGTTTGATTGAAACGAAAAACTATTGAAAAAGTGTGGTTATTTTCTTCACTCTTTACACGTAAGGAAAAAGACAGAGACAACTGTTCCAATCAACACCTCGCCTTAAAAGCTTTTTTATTTAACTTGCAACGTTTGTATGTATGTTTGTTTAGTTCAAATCTTACGATCGATTTTAGAGGGGTCCGATTAAGTTGAAATTTGGAATGTAGCCGTATTCCCGGTGACAACAGATCGTTTTGTTATTTTGAAGTTGATCTGATGATGAACTTTGGAGGTGGAATCAAGGTCTCAGGATCGTCTTTTATTGATGTGTAACATCTTTGCTCTCGCTTTCCTGCAATTTGTGGGAGTGATTTCGTGAAATGGGACGGAAATGTGTAACATGGGACGGAAATGTGTAACAGGAAGTCGCGAAAGCGCGAAACGTCATTAAAAAACCGACCAAGTGCAAGTCGGACTCGCGCACTAAGGGTTCCGCTCGTTTTCCTGCAATTTGTGGGAGTGATTTCGTGAAATGGGACGGAAATGTGTAACAGGAAATGCGAACGTTTTTTAATTCTCTAAAACTAAGGTTGTCATAGCCATGCCGCCTAGTGTGAAGGTATTTGTCACATGTTACACATCATATGCGAGTACTGTAGGTCTCGCTCGTTTTTTTTTTCAATAGAATCGTTGGAAGTACAATATTGTGTTCACCTTTTTTGAAATCTGAACCACATCTGAACCATGTATTTTTTAATTTTCATTTGAGCATTTAACCGCCTCCGTCGTCTCCGTAGCTCAGAGGCAAAGTTCACTGGCTTTACACAGGAGGTCGCGGGTTCGATTCCCGGCGGGGTCAATTGTAAGACTCGGTTTGGTTGGTGGTAGGGCATTTTCTAAGTCCGCCTGGCTAGCTATCACCATCTTATCTAAGTCTTGCCGCTAAATATCAATGTTGATATCATTGGTGTGTTCCGGCATGAAGATAAGATAGCCAGTTCCCCATTGCGTTGGGGAATCTTGGTAAGCCCGCTTCCATCTTCGGCAACATCGTCTTTTACCACCTGAAGGTGAGATGTTGTCAAGGGTTTACCAATTGTGAATTAAAAAAAATATTTGCTTCTTGAACATAAAAACTCAAAATTTTTTATACAAAAAAATTATAGTATTTACTAAACACGCCTTTTTACTTTTGAGCGACGACGGAGTGAACAAGGTAATAAAGGTATTGTGATGGCATAAAAATCAAAGTTGAGATTTTGATGGGCATCGATTGTTTTACACTAATATAGTCTAGAAAACATAAAAATACATAAAAATTGTGTGTGTATGTGTCTGTATATGTCCCTCCGCTGCTCTAGTTATCAAACTACTGGACGGATTTTTGGATAAAATTTGGGTTAGGGCAAGTTCAGGCGGTTTTTATCAAAATGGGTTCGAAATGAGCTGCACATGTGCCCGCGCGAGTATCAGCGCGCTAAGTGGAGGCGCGTGTATTATAGTGCTAGTATGAAACCGTATCACAGATGAGATACTAGTTACCGTATTCCTGGTAAAAAATTGATCCTCTTCGTATTTTGAGGATGATTTGATTATGAAATTAGAAATAGAATTAAAGTCCCAGGAGTTTTATAGTTCGATAAGTTTATTACACATTGGACAAAGGCCTCACTTTGCCCAGCAGTGGACGTCCTTCGGATGATCGATGATGATGATACTTTGAAGTTGGAGGAGGATCTTGTGCAACGGCCAAGGAGTGGAATTCCCTGCCGGCCGGCGTCTGTATTCCCCCATCCCGTGTAATTTAGGAATCTTCAAGATGAGAGGACATATGCACTATTTGAGCTTAAGTGTTACATCCTTGGCTGCATCGACACTTACCATAAGGTGAGTTTCAGCCTAACGCACTCAAATTTTAAATAAAAAAAAAACCTGTTTATCTCCAAAGTTTTTCTAGTAACTCCCGTCCTAATATTGGCTAGGATTTGTTTATCTTACAAAATACCATATTATCTTGATAAATTCCATACTTTTCACTTTTCTTTGGCGACGATATTTAATCATGTTGTCTTTATAAAGGCAGTATTTAGTAGGTAATCTAACCAGTTAAGCTTGACAAGTAGCTAAGACATAAATTACAGGTCCCTCCTAACACGAGATATCTAGACACATGACAGTGTGTCAGCCAAGTTCGTAAAGGAAAAGGGCGATACCGGCCCATTTATATTACACGAACCATTTCGGACTACTTTCAACCTTTGTTATCCACCTATAAATTCCCCACTACTGGGGCATGGGTCTCTTCCGAAGCTCAGGAAGTTTAGGCCATAACTCCACACACGGGGGCTAAGTCCGGGTTGGTGGTGTTTGTAGGGCTAGTGGCGAACTCCTCTGTCAGAAGATTTTATAAGGCTATAAAGCATATCTGGCACGGCTTTACGACTGCCATCTAGTGATAGCAACTGGCACCAATGGCTTAACGTGCCTTGCAAAGCTTGGAAACAGTCGTGAAAAATTCCACTAGAAGTCAAACTCATATCAAACCCATATAGGTAATGACCGTGCTTCAGGTCAGTTAACCTACGTGATCAACCCAACTACGCAAATCAAACTCGGTTATAACCGTTTCGACTTACCCGTAACTTAAAATCTGTTTGAATCAGACTGTATTGATGACTTTGATTCAGACTTCTCCAAATAAAAGAGAATGTGCAACGGTTTTCAGTTCTTTTCTGTGCTACTAAATGGTATAACTGGTAAATATATGCCAATATAGAATATAATTGGTTAGTAAAAACTTGCCAAGTTACTCCATTGGTGGCACAGAACATAACATAATATTATTTGGAGAAGTCTGAAATAAATATTTCAATTTGAAGTCCCGTAGCTCTATGATTTAAGGAAGAACTATTAGAACTTGTTACCTACCCATTTAGATCTCTGCAATTTTCTTGTATCGAACTTGGCTCCCTTACACATTTATGTTTTGTTGGGAAACAGGTTTCCAACTGTAACTTGTATAATTTGCGATACGTACTTGATATGATAATTCATATGTTAGTAATTATAATACTAGAATTGAAGTACTGTGATTGATACCTAGTTATAATTCCAACGATATCCTATCGTAACCTGCTCAATTCTTCTTCAAGTTCTGTCAGCTTGGCATCGATCCGCAGTGTGCGCGTGTTATAGGTTGCCAGGGCCAGAGGTCTTTTGGTTTGGTAGCCTGGCATCTGCTGGGGATTCTTCGCACCCCATGCCCCGCCGTTACCTTGACCGGTACCAGAGCCAGAAATAGCGGGGCTGCCGGGGACTAGTGGCAGTTTTTTTTGTTGTTTAAATCATTGGAAGGTGTTGGCGTAATCGCCACACTTGGCAGGCGGGTTAGCGATCGCAGTATTGTTGCAGGTCGACTGCAAGTCGCGGAAAGAACGCCCATCCTCCGGTTGGAGTCCGGTTGGAGTCGACTCTTACAACACCTATTAGAAGAAATTGGATGGCCCTATTCTAAGACGGGAGCCGTACGGCCTCGACACCGGTTCCTCATATCGGGGTCTATATATAATTTAATTCATTAGTTGTTAAAATTGTTTCGGTACTTCAGACTATCGTCGTCGTTAACAACATATTTATGGCGTCCCCACTGCTGGGACACGGGGAAAAATTACATACATAGCGTGTGAAATTCATAATCCTTACTTTTGAATTTATTGTAGTCAGACAAAAGGAACAGGTATGAAGTAACTTATCAAGTGGAAGGTGTTTGGCTTATCAATTTCAATTTTCTTATTACAGGTACTGGAAACTACCGGCTTGCATCAACAAAGAAGAAGTACGCTCAAATTCCAGGCTTAAGTTCAGGAGAAACAGCTCAAAGTTCTGCTTTTAATCCTATAAATCAAAGTGTTCCGTCTTATTTTACACCTGCAGATCAATATTCTACTAATATACCAGAAGCAAGAACCGATGTACCAGGAGTGTCTGTTCCCAGAGATATGTCAGCAAATAAAAAGCAAGAAAGCTACAATATATTTACTCCAATTGGCAGCGAACAATGTTCACAGACAAACAGATCTGCCTTGGCGCTAAATGAACAAAATATTAACCAGTCGTCACAGTTTTCAAGTGATTTACCAAATTTACCTCCAACACAAACAAACGCTCCGATCATACCGCCACCTCCGATGTTTTCTAACACGCAACGAAAAGATGGTCAAACCAACGTCAGAAAAACAATTCTACCACCTTCAGTGGCAAGGAGAATATCAGCAAACCAAGCAATAATAAAACACCAAGATATTTCCATTCCAGCGTTTTCTGAACACATTTTTGTACCACCGCCTGCATTTGAGAACACTGATACATCCAGAAGTAATTTAAGTTTTAATACTTCGCCAGCTATGGATGACATATCGTCAAATCAATCAGTATTTACTTCGACTGATAATTTATCAACATCTTTACATTCAAGTGCTTCTATGTCTGGAATTCCTAATCAAAAACTAACGAAAATTTTATCGTCAATTGGCATGAAATCTAAAAATCACATAACTGATCAATCGCCAGCCAATATTCTACCACCAAAAGAAATAACGTCTGAATCTTTGTCTGCACCATCAGCTGTAACTTCGATGTCCACATCATCTATACCATCTTCAGTTTCAGTTTTTACACCAATAGACACATCGTCATTACAATCAAATATTACACCAGCAATATTCAACCTGACGTTGCATGCAAATGAAACCGTTTCTGTAGCACCACCTCCAAGTTTCTTTAATCCTGCTGAATTTGTAATAGAAGATACTTTTGCGTCTCCGCCACCAACCTATTTCAATCCTACAGAAATAGTACTGAAAGATACGTCGATATCTGTTTCATCAAATTCTTTTGTTCTACCACCTGAGTCAAAACCAACGCCAAAAAATCAATCATCGTCCATGCCGCCTACTTACTTCAATCCGAGTATTCCTAATGAACCACCAATTGAATTTAAACGTGATACAAATGTGTTTCAAAATCCTTCACAATATTTTAGTTCTGGAACTTCGTCAGAACCACCGAAACCTTTAACTGAGCCTCCTAAAGCTACTGGAAACTTAAACTTCAGAATGGCCAAGAAGAGACCTCAATATTATTCAGGTCCAATTGAAGGCGTTGGTGCTATAAGTAATAATGTGAAACCTGTCATTCAACCAGTTGAAAGTAATCCTTTCCAAGGGGGAATATTTGTGCCGCAGACTCAAAAAGCAACTGAACAGATATCGACTTCTAACACTGAAACTTCGGTTCCCTTCGATATAAGTAGACAATTTCAAAACCCAGAATATAATCAACCTGAGCAAAGTTACATACAGACCCAAAATAAAACTGATATGCAGCCCCAATTTAATACTCAATTCGATTTGAGCAGACTATCAACTGAAAATTATGAGCCGACTAAAGAAGAAAAAAAAGGTTTTGGCTTCATTGGGTCACTAAAATCAAAACTTAGCTCATTAGACATAAATAAGATTCAAAGCAGTGTGACTACATTCTTTGATCCTGCTTACAATGCTACCAAGGTAGATGGTAGTGTGACACAGCAAATCATGTCTGCAGAACAACAACAGCAGCAGTCTGCTGGACAAAACCCACAAGGACAAAGCAGCTTTGAAATATTTGTGCCCAGCATTGAACCCTCACATCAATATAGCCAAATTTACGACTATCAGATGTCATTTCACAATCAACAGAACCAACAACAAAACCAACAATATTATCAGGCTTCAGAGGCACAAAACTCTCAAAGTCAAAGCGTGTTTAATCCACCAAATCAACCTGCTTACAATATGTCTACTCCACAAGAAAATATACCCGAACCATTCTCGACAAGTGCAACTAAAAATGTATATGAAACACTTGCTCCAGCCGCAGCCCCACAGTTTACAAACGTTGATCAGAATTTATATTTTGTTACAAAAAGGCCTCAAGAAAATGACCAAAGTTTCCAAAATATATCTGCGAATCCCTTTGAATTCCAAGAATCTTTGCATGATGTGGCTAAATCTACAAGCGTTGTGCCCCTTCAAAAAGATGAATCATCCCAAACTAAAGCTACCTTGATATTAGATAATACGTCTCAATCTGGACATGGAAATGTTAGCGCATTTAAAGACAAAGACCATTTTCCTGGAATATCAGGAACACCATCGTTCTTTGGATCTTACGCAAACCAGAACATCCAAGAAAATGTATTTGAAAATCTGCAAACACTACAGAAACAGTATGATGATTTGAATGTTAAAAAAGAAATTCAAAAAATTGCACAAAACATTTTGACCACAGAGAGCCGTGAACACTTTTTCGATCATAAAATGTCAAATGCTCAAAATTTTCCACATCAGTCATTTAAACAAAACAATGATCAGAGTATGTACTCGTTAGAGAAGTCGGCTATAAAAGTTACAGAAAATCTGGGTTTAGAGGATGAAAATGCCATCAAACGACGACAAGGAACATATTTAGAAAATGAAATGAGAAAGATGAGCTTAAGCGAGGTTCAAAGCAATGTAAATGCTGAAGCTCCACTTTGTACTACCGCAATTATTTCATCTAATAAAGATTATAATGAAGACAAAGAAAACACTCCAAAAGAAGTGTCCGAATTAAGTATATGCGAAACGTGTAGAGAATTTGACAAACCCGAAGACAGAGAAGTTGAAGACTTAACTACGCAATTGATTGAGAATATAACTTCACCTATACAACTATCGAACCCAGTCGAAGTTCCATTAACTGAGAGCAATATAACAATCAATGATACAGAAAACTTCAATAATAATCAATGTGCAGAAATTTCACATATTACTGAAGAAACTATCGAGTCTATTCATGTGCAATCAGTTGCCGAACTGCTTAAAGAAGATGATGTTGCTGGTGCTGGTAATTATGGATGGAGCACGAAACAATCTGATTACCCAAATGAAAGTCTCATAGCGCAAGAGTTTGATGTTCTAAAACCAAGTACTTATAACGTTTTGAATCCGAATGCTATAGGATTTTTCGGTAGTGATTCCCTTTTCGCTGAAAATAATATGCAAAAAAACGCAAGTGACGAAATTAAAGCAGAATTCAAATCTACTCATGAAGAACCAGTTATACTTACGAGACCGAGTATTCCCTCAGCACCTCCAGCAAAAGATATTAAATTAGATGAAATAGGTATAGACGTTCATTCAATAGAACAAGACGCAAAAAAAGATTTTCCAATTTTTGAAGAATTTGTCATTGAACCTTCGGAAACTGATGATGAAAAGATTGAATGTAAAGAACGTAGACAGAGCTCTGGAGAAATAAAAAATATTGACTCTTTTACCTATAGAGTTGAGAGATTTAAGCAAATGGAAGAAAAAGAAACCGATCTTAAAACGTCTTTTAATCTTTCTTCAACAAGTCCGTCTTTGCCTATCGCATCTTATTTTGATACTGGAAATTATGCTGCTGAGACACATTACAGAAAGTCACTTACTTCTCCTCCGAATTTATCTTCTCTTAACATAGTCTCACCAAATCAAGTGTCTGTACCACCAGGCTTCGAAGATATTTACAAGAGAAATATTAGCGGGATGCCTTCTCAAGATACATCTTCAATTCCATACATTTCTGATTGCAACACGGAAACTAAGCTCACCTACTCACCAACATTTCAAAGTACGAAATTAATAAGTGTCACCACAGCTTCTTTAAGAACATCGCAGGCGTCTGATCAAGAAACGAGGCCAGCTATACTAGAATCGTCGCCGAATTTCCAGAGCACTTTTTGCTATAACTTAGAATTGAATCAACAACCTTTCTTTCCAAATTCATCGGGTAATTCTGAAGATGCTTCGGAACAATTTGAACATTGTCCAAGGGTACCGAATAATTCATTTGACAAGCGACCGGAAACTGATTTTAATTCAAGGCAAACACCAAACTGCGGTACTCAGACCCACCCCATATTCTCACCTACGTTTAGCACTGCAAATACAGATGTATCGAATGTTTCAACGAGTATCCAGCAACCAAAAATGGGCGGTGAGCGAGAAGTTAATTTCCCGGACACAACTAGTTCTTCAAAACAAGAATCAAAAGACATACAAATGGATACTCCTTTAATGTTTTCGGACGCAGCCCAAGTCGATATTCCGAGGACCCATAGTCGCACTCCAAGAAAACCTATTGAAAATAACAAAATGCCAATACTTGCAAACATATTTGGAGTAAAAGATGAGCATCAGGGCAGACATCCAATATCGAAACATCATGATTTAGATTCTAGTAAAACTCACTTACCTTCAAGGCTACCTGCTTTTTCCAATATTTTTGACACCCAAAAAGAATCGGATGAAAAAATTGAAGCGCCATCAATATTTCAGACTTCAGATGATGATGTTCTAAATGTGGGAAAACCTTTACCGGATCCCTTGAACTTCTTTTCATCTGGTGGCGAATCAGCATCACAATCTAGTAATGAAGCCGGCAGTACCAGTAGATTAGCTAGCTACTTTTCATCTCCACCAAAAACTGACAGTACAAAGTCTTTTTTTGAGTTGAGCCAAGGACAAGACCATTATAGGCAAGAAAGTAGAATATTCGCATCTGGCGACTCAAAAACAGCAGCTCAGAAATCTTTTATTGAACTAAGCCAGAGCCAAAGCAACTACGTGGACCCTAAAACATATTTACAAAACATTAAACCCGAAAAATACTTAGCTAATTTAAATTTAATGAAGGACTTAACATCCGTTCAAAATTTTGATGTTAGTTCTGATCAAGTAGTCAAAAGTGTTAATTATTTTACTGTACATTATAACTATGAGCATTTGCCTAATGAATTCAATAAAGGCGAACCTGAAAGTTCAAAAAACGAGACGAAGATTAACGGAAAAATTAAAAACGATGAATTAAACCACGATTTTTCGAGCATGGACTTAAAAATACACGATGACAAAACAGTATACAAAATAGTTACTAATTGCAAAAAATGCTGTAACATGAATGTAGGTTACGTTAAAAAATATGATTATTTAAATCACGAAGCGGTAATAGGTGAAGATTTCAAAGTTAAGAAGTCAATGGATAATAATACTGGCGGTAATAAAGAGACAGATGAGCATAGTATGTCGCAAAGAAACGTTTCCAACGACAAGGAGTCTGTTACAGTTAATTTTGGACCTGAAGCGGTGAGAAACGAATATGACGAAAGGGATTCCACGATTGACGAGGTACGAATTTTCCTAATCTTTCTTTAGTTACTATAAAAATAAGGTAAAATAAATACTATGTACAATTAAAAGAAAAACACAATATAAAAAACAAAATCTTATGTAAGTACTATAGCGGTGCAACTTGGCCAGTATTATCGCTCAAAGCGCTTTCTTCTAGATAACCCGGTGTTTGGAGACGCACTCTGGTAAAAATAATAGTAATTGCAATTTAAACAAATAAAATGGTCAAATGTACACGCACCGGAAGACGTAGCGTAGGCAGGCCTCCAACTCGGTGGGTCGACGACCTGGTAAATGAATGTCAAGAGAAGTCGTTGTGGAAATCCTTAAGGGAAAGGCTTTTGCAGTAGTGGACGACTTTCGGTTGATATGATGACTCATTATATCAGCTCATATACGTCCCCACCGAAGGGCTCGAGCCTACTCTGAATTAGGGCGATCGGTCATTAGTCGACCACGCGGGCCCAGTGCGGATTGGTCGACTTCACACACAACATTCGAGTTTCTTCGCAGGCGTGTGTAGGTTTCCTCTCGATGTTTTCCTTCACTGTAAGAGCGTTGGGTAAATGTTATTTAATCGAAATTCTAAAACACTTTGGTATGTGGCAGGATTCGAACCACGACCTCCCAATCCGGAGGTAGAGGGACCCTAGTTGTTACGCCACCGACGCTCAAGCAGGTTGATGACTTTAATAACTTAATTTTATTTATTTTTAGACCGAATATTTTGTTTTATATTTTCTTGAAAATTTTACTAAAATATTATTGCGTAATACCAGTTTAGCTCTCATATCATGATTATAAGTACTATACGATGATAACATTTTAAAACTATTGTTTACCTAAAATATAATATTATGTTTTTCTTTTAAACTATTGATTTTATTCCGAAAATAAACTACTATCCATCCAAAGCTGGTACCTACTAAAGCAGTTGATCGCTTGTATGAAAAGTTCAAATAAGTTTTTTCAATTTATTAGCTTCACCTACAAAAACTGATATTTTTTTAATGCAAAACATAAATTAAGGACATGTGCAGTACAGGATAGAAAAACTTTTTAAAGGTGCTATATTTACGAGTACCTTCTCAGTGCTTATAAACATGGGTTCCACTAATTTCATACAATCTGTGCCATTCTTTTATGACAATGTACAAACTCCATTTTCATTTTCCACACGTTTTAAAAAACTAGATTAATTTATAAAAACTGAAAGGGTTAGTATAGAACTTGCTCATCTCGAATATTTCTATCCCACTCGTACACATGTTCTAAGTAATGTTTTAAAGTTTTTCAAAAAACCATGTTTTGTATGAAAAGTTTAAAAATGACGGTATCTTTGAACGTTATAATACTTATTATCAATCACTACGAGTCGTCGTCGGATTGAATCGAAAATTTGCGCTTGTATGACCGATGACAATCCAATAATTGTTTAAAGAAATAATTATAATAATCACCAAATTATTGATTAGTTCGGTTTGCCAGCGTGTATGTTAGCGTGTTTTTTTAACTGTAATTTTAGCAAAGTTGTAATTAGTAGAAACGCCAGCTAAAGCTGCGTTGACTTGTTCAAAGTCTACTTTTATATACATTATGATACATTTGATATAGCTTTGAGCTGAAAAGTAGAACACGGTCCTAGTCCACTTTGAATTACGACCTCAAACTACGCTTTGATTGCTCGTTTACACGATCAAAGTAGCTTCAAAGTACCATTTTGTCAAAGTAGACTTTAAGCATGTCAACGTACCTTAAAAGATTTAAGGTTTAAGTACAAATTACTTAGTATTGATGTCGTAGCTCAGTGCAATAGGTTAACTGACCAGCAGCACAGTAATTATCTGGATGGGTTAGACTGTTCGAAGCATTTTTCTCGACCGTTTGCGTGCTTCGCAAGGCACGTTAAGCCGTGTCCGAAGCCTTATAGGCGGCTTGAAAATATTAGACAGGGGGGTTCGCGACTAGCCTTACACTACAGCCTGTCTAACCTTTTCGAGCTTGAGAAGGGGGACCCGTGCTCCAGTAACAGTATACCAAGGGAATCTTCTATGCTTAGCTGATCTTTGAGGGCTAAGATGGAATCGAACAAGCCTACCGAACAAGCCGGTTTCCTCAAAGGCTTTAGTACCATAGACCAGATGCGGCAGATTATATAGAAGACTGAAGAGTACAATCAGCCACTATGCTTGGCGTTTGTGGACTATGAGAAAGCCTTTGATTCAGTCGAAACCTGGGCTGTGCTACAGTCTCTCCAGCGGTGCCAAATTGACCATCGATACATCGAGGAGTTGAAGTGTCTGTATGAAAAGCGCACCATGTCGGTTCGCCTACAGGACCTGAACTCGAAACCTATCCTGTTGCAGCGAGGGGTGAGACAGGGAGACGTTATATCTCCGAAACTATTCACCGCCGCCCTAGAAGATGTTTTCAAGCTTCTGGACTGAGGTGGATTCGGCATCAATATTAACGGCGAGTACATATCCCACCTCCGATTCGCTGACGATATCGTGGTTCAATGGCTGAGCCTATGGAAGACCTAAGCACAATGCTTGATGGTCTCAGTAGAGCCTCTCAATAAGAGGGTTTTAGAATGAACATGGACAAGACGAAAATTATGTCAAACTTCCGTGTCGCACCTACTCCTCTGAAGGTTGGAGACTCTACGTTCGAAGTTGTTGCCGAATATGTGTACCTGGGACAAACAGTCCAGTTAGGTAGGTCCAACTTCAAGAAAGAGATCAATCATCGAATCCAACTCGGCTGGGCAGCGTTCGGGAAGCTTCGCAATATCTTCACGTCTCAAATACCGCAGTGTCTTAAGACCAAGGTGTTCGACCAGTGTGTGTTGCCAGTAATGACATACGGAACTGAGACATGGTCGCTTACTATGAGTACGTTAGTACTAATATATAATACTTTGCTATGGGCCTCATAAGAAGGCTCAAGGTCACCCAAAGGGCAATAGAGCGTTCTATGCTCGGATTTTATCTGCGTTTTCGAATCAGAAACGAGGAGATCCGTAGGAGAACCACTTAAGTTTTGCAATTCTGAGAGCTATGTCGGGTACATAGCTCTCAGAATTGCTAAACATAAGTGGCAGTAGGTGGGGCACATAGCTCGTAAAACGGATGGTCGTTGGGGTAGTAAAGTTCTCGAGTAGCGACCGCGCACCGGAAAACGTAGCTTAGGAAGGCCTCCCACTCTGTAGCCGCTGGATGCGGGTAGCGCAGAACCTGTCGTCGTTGAAATCCTCGGAGGAGAGGAGGCCCATTTCCAGTAGTGGACGTCCTTCGGCTGATATGATGAAGATGGAATGACTCGTATGTATCCAATCCCGAGAGTTAACTGTAATCACGAAATTAGAAGGATCGGTGAATTTTGATCCCGCGGGGTTTCGGTATTTGCGGGATCTGTCGCTAGCTGAGCTGCCTATTTGTGAGTGAGGTGTAAACATGATTTAATACGGTGAACAATAAAAATATATATACAATTGGTTAGTTTTAATTATAGCGAAATATTAAAAATGAAATAACGAATTATTTTGTTGAAAATGTTACGGCGAAAACATAAAGTAGCCTAGGTTTCATCTGCCAGACTTCTAATGTGCGACGTTAGATAGAGGCAGAAGAAAAAGCGAGCGAAGTGAGCGAGCGCCTCCACTCAGTCAGTACTCGCGGGCTAACGCTTACGAAATAACTTTTCTTTGCTACTCGCTAATCCCGCAAATTCCGCGGAACCCGCACACGTAATCCCGCTCCTTGCGGGAAAACAAAATAAAGCGGGATCTTGGTATTTAGAGATCTCGGTATACCGAGATTGTATGCCCCACTCGTATTCCGGGAATTAACGCGTGCTATCTCTCCCCACCCGCCGGAACACAACGAGCTGCTTGGTGGCAAGTACAGTACAAGCGTAGGTACCCACCCAGTCGGACCTTGCATATTAAGATCCTAATAGGTACTTGTTCTATAGAACAGATAGTCGTTGGGCAGTAAGGTTCTCGAGTGGCCACCGCGCACCGGAAGAGGTACCGTAAGCAGGCCTCCCACTTGATAGCCCGAAGACCTGGTAAAGGGGAAGGCTTTTGTCCAGCAGTGGACGTCTTTCGGCTGATATGATGGTGACAGTGCAACACCAGGCAAGCGCCGTCTATACCTTGGATAGCACGGTTAATTGTGCCACACGATGAGAGAGAGAGAGAGAGAGTGACAAACACATAATATTGCCCGTCTCTCCACAGAAACAAATAACAACGGAGTATGTCCCAGTGAAGCACCACTGGTTCTACCGTATCGATGTGGATGGCAAGTCCATATGGCGGGGTTTCTCGGTGATAGATTCCAAAGCTTTGGAGGACGCCTATCTGAGCCGTAAGTACCACAATTTCCTTCTTTACAGGCCGTGTCTACGCCTGAGGGTATCTAAGAACTTTGGTCTAACCAATATTTTGGCACAAAAACAGCTCTTCGTATTGCCTTGCGCAAGTCCGTCATTTGGACTGTTTACTTTGAATGACAAAGCATGTTTAGCTATTTTTTTTATTAAAAATTTGAGTGCATTTGACTGCAACTTACCTGATGGTAAGTGATGATGCAGTCGAGGATAGTACACGCAAACTCAAATTAGCCTATTCACTGTCGCCTTGAAGTTCCTAAATTATAGGAATCGGGAAACACTGACGCCGGCAAGGAGTTCCACTCCTGCGCTGTACGCATAATAAATGAAGAAGCGTAACGATTTGTGCGAAAAGGTGGAACATCAACAATAAAGGGGTGCAACCCCTCCCTGCGTCTCGTTGACCGACGGTGGAATGGATCCGGAAGAATGAGGTCGTGAAGTTATTGCGCGCACTCTCCGAAATGAATTCGATAGAATACCGATAGACAGGCGACTTTGCGGCAATGCTCAAGGCTTTGGAGCTTGTCATTGACTAGCTCGTCGTCACCAATGAGTCCGTGCGCGTCGGTCGATGGCGTCCGAGGTATCCAGCTGATAGCGGGCTGATCCATAATGCTGAGCTAAGTGAAGTCGTTCTAAATCCAATATGGCGGACTCTCAAAGATGGCAGACCAGGTTTTTTATGCACCCCCATGATATGGGTATCTAATGAAAGGGTTTGCTGAGAAAAATACGAAATACTTAAAATTGTTTTCAAATAAAAGCTTGTAATTAAAAGTTTATGGTTTTTTGATATGAGCTTATTGTAAGATTAGATGTGCCACTCGAGGCTAGGAAAATAGAGTAATTTTTTCTTTGCTCACCGTTCATGTTTCTAGCACATATCTGGTTGATAGCAAGCTTTAAGCGTTTCAATAATGATAAAAATAGTATTTAAAGAAACAACGCGGGCTACAGCTCATAGATAATTTATACACCCAAAGAGACAGCAAACACAACTTGATTGTTCCACTAATGTTTGTCCAAGGCAAAGTATATATATTAGTACTAACATACAGTATGGATACTCCCTGCCGCTCTCTAGATTCCGACCTCACCCCCTCGTCACCCAGATTGATACAGATTGGTTACAGTTAGTTTGGCGGACGTATAGGATTTCGCCGCTATTTTGTTTGTTCCGTCATTTCTTTTTTGAAATTTCATTTCTGGCCCGTTGTATGAAGTGTCCAGGGTGTGCCCTAGGTGAGATCGAACCCACAACTCTCAGCCTAGCAGGCTGTAGCGCGTGGTAGCGCGGACCACTACGCTACGCCACAGCGTCAGTGATTATTGATGTATCGTTTACCTGTACTGAATTATTATACGGGGTGTAACAAAATTGTTGTAGGTTCCGGTAACTGGGGGTTTCACTCATCATACTGAACTTTCTTCAAGGAACCCATAGTCATTTCTCCAAAAAAATTGGACCCTCCATACAAAAATGCACAAAATGGGTCATCAGCTGTTCGATTTGTATGAAGTTTTTTTTTTAAATTGCGATTTGATGAAATTCATACAACAAAAGTAGTTCAGTATGAAGAGCAGATACCACAGTTAACGGGACCTACACCATTTTTTTTACACCCTGGGAATGCTTAATTCCAGCGGACCTCAGCGATCGTACTCTGGTCCCGACGGACGGGGGCAGATACGACGTGAACGTGGTGGGGCGGTTACGGGTTCCCGTTTACTGGTCGGAGAAGCCTTCCAATGTGATGAGGTAACCACTAGTTGCGTATATTTCGACGTTCGCTTGTTGGTGCGACCGTTTCTTATGTTACAATCGTTCCAGATATACAGGGTGTTACAGAATGGGTGTTGGAGCCTGTAAAGGGGCTTCTACTTATCATACCGAACATCTTTCTCCAAGAGACGCATAATCAAATGTCAAAAAAAATTGACACTCCATACAAAAATGCACGAAATTGGTCAATCGGCTGATCGATTTGTAAAAGAGTATAGGTGACTTGGGAGGAGTTGTTCAGTATGTAAAGTAGAAGCCCCAGTTATAGGCTCCTGCACCAATTTCGTTACACGCTGTCTAATAGCTTTCTAAAATATATTTTTTTTTATTTTTATTTATTTATTAATCGAAAAAAAAAATTAGTACATAGGTAAACATTGGACCCACAGAACTGAATGATCAGTTCGTCTGTAAGATCGACAGTCTCACAATTATATAAGGTGTAAAAAAATTAGCTGAAACTATTTTAACTGATGCTTCTACCCATGAAACTGAACAATTTTCCCATGGTACCCATAGTCAAATCGCAAAAAAAAATTTGACTCCCATACTAACTCGATCAGCTGATCAGCAAACTTAGTATGGGAAGCTCAAAAATTTTTTTGTGATTTGTTATGGGTTTCATGGGGAAAGTTGTTCAGTTTCATGGGTAGAAGCACCAGTAAAAATAGTTTCAGCTAATTTTGTTAGACCTTATATATTACAATTACAGGGACGTAACTGTGGTAACTGGATTCCAAGTGAATAGTATATAGGCAAGAGCCAGACTCCCTTACAGGCTGTTGATAAAAAAAAATGCCGACATATTTTCGGAAACATCTGGGGGAATAAAAGTCCTAGCCAAAGAAATACTTTTCTAAAGAGATATTTGCCGACATGTTTGTGTGGATCTTCGCGTGTAGAGCCTCCAACCTTCATCGGAGTAGATTCGACACACACCTACATTTGGCATAATTTTCATCTTATCCATGTTTTCCTGCGTGATCAAATCGGAAACAAAAAGATCCAACCAAAGTTACCGATAGCTCTCAACATTTCAGCTCATATACGTCCCCACCGAGGGGCTCGAGCCTACCCTGAATTACCCTTACCCTTAGTCGACCACGCGGGCCTAGTGCGGGTTGGTCGACTTCACACACAAGCTTCGAGTTTCTTCGCAGGCGTGTGCAGGTTTCCTCACGATGTTTTCCTTCACCGTAAGAGCATCGGATAAACGTACATATGAAATCGAAATTCGAAAACACATTGGTACGTGGCAGGATTCGAACCACGACCTCCCGGACAGGAGGTAGCGGCACTTTCCATTACGTCACCGACGCCATGACATAGCTCTCAGAATCGCTAAACTGAAGTGGCAGTGGGCGGGGCACATGACTCTTAGAACAGATGGCCTTTTGGGTAGAATAGTTTTTGAGTGGCACTGGAAAACGTAGTATAGGAAAACCTCCCACTCGGTGGACCGATGTCCTGGTGAAGATCGCGGGAACCCGCTGGATGCGGGCAGCGCAGGACCGGTTGTTGTGGATATCCTTAGGGAATGCCTTAGTCCAGAAATGATGAAATGTCACGTCAAATTTCAGACGTCGGACGCATTTTAGGAGGTGAATCAGACGACGAAACTGAAAAGTTTTTCCCAAGGCACCAATGGTCAATTCCAAAAAAAGTTTTAACTGCTCATACAAAGTTGGCTATTGAGCTGACCATTTTGTATGAAAAGTCTAATTATTTTGAGAATTGACCATAGTATTCTTGAGAAAAATTGCTCAGTTTCTTCTTCTGATTCACCTCCTAAAATGTGTCCGTCGTATAAGCCAAGTTACGGTACAAGTTAATCCAAAAAGTTAATATCACCAACGAAGTTCCATATCAATTTTTTTTTATTGGAACACACATGCGGTTCGCGCCATTTTTACAGCATCTACCAAAAGTGTTGTTTCCATTTTTTATCTGTGTACAGCACTCGCTTTAGCGCATGCGCGGTGATATGCTGGGGTTTTGGCGCAATTTATACCTACGTTTTGTTGTACTAAATTTCGTTGGATTCCATTTTTACTCTTTTAACTTTGATAATTTATTTAGTAGGTTCAATACCAGTATATGAGATTAGATAAAATACTGTATGAACCTGCACATAACTAGGTATTAAAAAAACTCTTATGACGCTATTAAAAACCCGACTTCAAAAAAAAGAAAGAGGTTTCTCAGTCATGGACATAGCTCTCAGAATCGCTAAACTGAAGTGGCAGTGGGCGGGGCACATGACTCTTAGAACAGATGGCCTTTTGGGTAGAATAGTTTTTGAGTGGCACTGGAAAACGTAGTATAGGAAAACCTCCCACTCGGTGGACCGATGTCCTGGTGAAGATCGCGGGAACCCGCTGGATGCGGGCAGCGCAGGACCGGTTGTTGTGGATATCCTTAGGGAATGCCTTAGTCCAGAAATGATGAAATGTCACGTCAAATTTCAGACGTCGGACGCATTTTAGGAGGTGAATCAGACGACGAAACTGAAAAGTTTTTCCCAAGGCACCAATGGTCAATTCCAAAAAAAGTTTTAACTGCTCATACAAAGTTGGCTATTGAGCTGACCATTTTGTATGAAAAGTCTAATTATTTTGAGAATTGACCATAGTATTCTTGAGAAAAATTGCTCAGTTTCTTCTTCTGATTCACCTCCTAAAATGTGTCCGTCGTATAAGCCAAGTTACGGTACAAGTTAATCCAAAAAGTTAATATCACCAACGAAGTTCCATATCAATTTTTTTTTATTGGAACACACATGCGGTTCGCGCCATTTTTACAGCATCTACCAAAAGTGTTGTTTCCATTTTTTATCTGTGTACAGCACTCGCTTTAGCGCATGCGCGGTGATATGCTGGGGTTTTGGCGCAATTTATACCTACGTTTTGTTGTACTAAATTTCGTTGGATTCCATTTTTACTCTTTTAACTTTGATAATTTATTTAGTAGGTTCAATACCAGTATATGAGATTAGATAAAATACTGTATGAACCTGCACATAACTAGGTATTAAAAAAACTCTTATGACGCTATTAAAAACCCGACTTCAAAAAAAAGAAAGAGGTTTCTCAATTCGACCGTACATTTTTTTTATGTGTGTTCGCGGATAACTTCGTCGTTTAAGAACCGATTTTGATAATTCTTTTTTTGTTGGAAAGGAGATATCCCAAGGGTGGTACCATCATAACATCCCAGAGAAACCGAGGGGAATCTTATTTTCCTGTTTGAAGTCGGTTTTTTTTGTTCAAAATTATTAAACTCATACTCGTGTTTTAATTCCCCTCATTATGCAACTGTTTCATAAACTACTATTATTATTATTATTATGAAACCGATTAAGAACCAGGACATACGTGTTTCAGATGTAGCTGGTTCTACAAGGGAACCACGGATGCCAGATACGTTCCATACACAGAGGCAGTGGCTGAAAAGCTTGAGGTCAGTATTAAAACCAGAGCACACTTTTTTTTTTTTTTTTAAGCTTCTGGACTGGGGTGGACTCGGCATCAATATCAACGGCGAGTACATATCCCACCTCCGATTCGCTGACGATATCGTGGTCATGGCTGAGACTATGGAAGACCTAAGCACAATGCTCGATGGCCTCAGTAAGGTCTCTCAACAAGTGGGTCTTAAAATGAACATGGACAAGACGAAAATAATGTTAAATGTCCGTGTCGCACCCACTCCTCTAAAGGTTGGAGACTCTACACTGGAAGTTGTTGACGAATATGTATACCTGGGACAAACAGTCCAGCTAGGTAGTTCCAACTTCAAGAAAGAGATCAATCGACGAATCCAACTCGGCTGGGAAGCTTCGCAATATCTTCACGTCCCAAATACCGCAGTGTCTCAAGACTAAGGTCTTTGACCAGTGTGTGTTGCCAGTGATGACTTACGGAACTGAGACATGGTCGCTTACTATGGGCCTCATAAGAAGGCTCAAGGTCACCCAAAGGGCAATGGAGCGTGCTATGCTCGGAGTGTCTCTGCGTGATCGAATCAGAAACGAGGAGATCCGCAGGAGAACTAAAGTAACCGACATAGCTCACAGAATCGCTAAACTGAAGTGGCAGTGGGCAGGGCACATAGCTCGTAGAACAGATGGCCGATGGGGTAGTAAAGTTCTCGAGTGGCGACCGCGCACCGGAAAACGTAGCGTAGGCAGGCCTCCCACGCGGTGGACCGATGACCTGGTGAAGGTCGCGGGAAGCCGATGGATGCGGGCAGCGCAGGACCGGTCGTCGTGGAAATCCTTGGGGGAGGCCTTTGTCCAGCAGTGGACGATTTGTGGCTGATATGATGATGACACTTTATTTTACCTGACAGTCCAAAAAGGAGGGTATTGTTTTTCGGGTGTTCGTATTGTGTGTATGTCTGTTTGTCATGTGTAGGTACTTAAGTTACAACAGATTTGAACAGAAGGATCCGCCCGTCTCCATATTTTATTCAGATTTTCTTGATACAAGCAAAAAGTAGCGCCATCTAACATAACTCGTACGAACTAGCGTGGGCGAGAGTTGACGTCAGTGCCGCGTTAAACGAACCTTGGTAGAATTGTCGCTTTAAAATTCGTTTATTTAATTTGTTTACAAGAAAAAATACAATGTAAGGTTACTTAACGATGATACAACATCCCATGTTTCTTTTTAGCCTTTTTTTCATGATTTTTACAGCCTCTAACAACACAATAAGGCATTTTTATATGGAATATCTTTCCACCGCACTGTACAATATCCCGCGGACGACTGAGTCGCGAGTGTGCGAAACTTTCGATTTTCACACCAATTCGCTGGGAGCATTAGTCGCGCGCGTTGGCCGGGTCCTTACGCCAGTAATATATAAGTCACTGGTGTGGTAGTATTTTACAACCTTTTTAAAGATCTAAAATTTGAGTGCTTTCGATTGCATATCATTTGATGGATATTGATGATGCAGCAGACAGTGGTACATGCAAACTGAAATAATGCCTATTCACTGTTGATGGATATTGATGATGCAGCAGACAATGGTACCTACATGTAAACTGAAATAATGCCTATTCACTCTCGCCTTGAATGTCCCCAAATTTGCAAGTGTCGGGAAACTGACGCAGACAAAGAATTCTGCTGTCCGCATTATAAACGAGGAAGCGTAACGCTTCGTGCGGATAGGTGGAATATTTATATCAAAATGATGGAAGCCCTCCTCGCGTTGATTTTTCGAAAATGGAAACCTTCGAACAAGCATAGACGCAGACAAGGAATTCCACTCCCTTGCTGTCCGCATGATGAATTAGGAATCGTAACGCTTCGTGCGGATAGGTGGAATATTTACATCAAAAGGATGGAAGCCCTCCCCGCGTTTGGTTGTTCGGAGGTGGAATGGAGCTAGGGCAATGATGTCGTGTACACTCTGCCAAAATAACTCCTGAAAAAACCCGAGAGCATAAAAATTTAACCCTTATTTTTTGGTCAGACGGGTAAAAATGTATCCTATGTCACTCACGGGATTAAGACAAATCTAACGACACCTTGAACTCCATCCGTCAAGCCGTTTAGGCTACAGAGCGTGCCAAAGAAATATACATACATACACTCGAAAACATAACCCTCCTTCTGGCGCAGTCGGGTAAAAATAAACTTGTTAACCGACTTCAAAAAAGGAGGAGGTTTCTCAATTCGACCGTATATAAGGTCTAACAAAATTAGCTGAAACTATTTTAATTGGTGCTTCTACCCATGAAACTGAACAACTTTCCCCATGAAACCCATAGTCAAATCTCAAAAAAATTTGAACTTTCCATACTAAGTTGGCTGATCAGCTGATCGAGTTAGTATGGGCGAGCCAATTTTTTTTTGCGATTTGACTATGGGTTCTATGGGGAAAGTTGTTCAGTTTCATGGGTAGAAGCACCACTTAAAATAGTTTCAGCTGATTTTGTTATTATTATATTTTCCTTAAATTTATATAAGTTCCTTATTATTACATCAGCTCATATACGTCCCCACCGAGGGGCTCGAGCCTACCCTGAATCAGGGCGATTAGGCCTTAGTCGACCACGCGGGCCCAGTGCGGGTTGGTCGACTTTGTTACACCTTATACATATATTTTTTTAATGTGTGTTGGCGGATAACTTCGTCGTTTATGAACCGATTTTGATGATTTTTTTTTTGTTGGAAAGGAGATATCCCAAGGGTGGTACCATGATAAGAAAACCAGGATCTGATGATGGCATCCCAGAGAAAAAGAGGGAACCTTAGTTTCCTGTTTTTTTTTCAAAATGCGGACAGCAAGGGAGTGAAATTCCTTGTCTGCGTCTGTGTCTGTTTCTGTGTCTGTTTCTGTGTCTGTGCGCGGGGAAGGCTTCCATCCTTTCAATGTAAATATTCCACCTATCCGCACGAAGCGTTACGCTTCCTCATTTATCATGCGAACAAGTCGGTTTTTTTTGTTCAAAATTATTTTCGTTAACGAAACAGGAGGAGTACCGTCATGGTGTGAGTACGGGCGTGTGGCACCGTCGCCTCGCCCTGCCCAACAACGAGGTGGTCATAATGCACGGCCCGGCCGTCATGGTGCACTTCCTGCAGAGCAGCGCCGCCGATGCTTTTGGGAGCGCGGTAAGTAACAACAAAATAATAAACTTGTTTTCGTTAACAAAACAGGAGGAGTACCGTGATGGTGTGAGTACGGGCGTGTGGCACCGTCGCCTCGCCCTGCCCATCAACGAGGTGGTCATAATGCACGGCCCGGCCGTCATGGTGCACTTCCTGCAGAGCAGCGCCGCCGATGCTTTTGGGAGCGCGGTAAGTAACAACAAAATAATAAACTTGTTTTCGTTAACAAAACAGGAGGAGTACCGTGATTGCGTGAGTACGGGCGTGTGGCACCGTCGCCTCGCCCTGCCCAACAACGAGGTGGTCATAATGCACGGCCCGGCCGTCATGGTGCACTTCCTGCAGAGCAGCGCCGCCGATGCTTTTGGGAGCGCGGTAAGTAACAACACAAAAATAAACTTGTTTTCGTTAACAAAACAGGAGGAGTACCGTCATGGTGTGAGTACGGGCGTGTTGCACCGTCGCCTCGCCCTGCCCAACAACGAGGTGGTCATAATGCACGGCCCTGCCGTCATGGTGCACTTCCTGCAGAGCAGCGCCGCCGATGCTTTTGGGAGCGCGGTAAGTAACAACAAAATAATAAACTTGTTTTCGTTAACGAAACAGGAGGAGTACCGTGATGGTGTGAGTACGGGCGTGTGGCACCGTCGCCTCGCCCTGCCCAACAACGAGGTGGTCATAATGCACGGCCCGGCCGTCATGGTGCACTTCCTGCAGAGCAGCGCCGCCGATGCTTTTGGGAGCGCGGTAAGTAACAACAAAATAATAAACTTGTTTTCGTTAACAAAACAGGAGGAGTACCGTGATGGTGTGAGTACGGGCGTGTGGCACCGTCGCCTCGCCCTGCCCATCAACGAGGTGGTCATAATGCACGGCCCGGCCGTCATGGTGCACTTCCTGCAGAGCAGCGCCGCCGATGCTTTTGGGAGCGCGGTAAGTAACAACAAAATAATAAACTTGTTTTCGTTAACAAAACAGGAGGAGTACCGTGATTGCGTGAGTACGGGCGTGTGGCACCGTCGCCTCGCCCTGCCCAACAACGAGGTGGTCATAATGCACGGCCCGGCCGTCATGGTGCACTTCCTGCAGAGCAGCGCCGCCGATAAGTAAGAACACAAAAAAAAACATTTTTGTACAGAGGCCAGCACATCAACATAATGCACGGCCCGGCCGTCATGGCGCACTTCCTGCAGAGCAGCGCCGCCGATAAGTAAGTAAGAACACAAAAAAAAAACATTTTTGTACAGAGGCCAGCACATCAACATAATGCACGGCCCGGCCGTCATGGTACACTTCCTGCAGAGCAGCGCCGCCGATAAATAAGTAAGAACACAAAAAAAAAAATTGTACAAAGGCCAGCACATCAACATAATGCACGGCCCGGCCGTCATGGTGCACTTCCTGCAGAGCAGCGCCGCCGATAAGTAAGTAACAACACAAAAAAAAAACATTTTTGTACAGAGGCCAGCACATCAAGCTTGGCACTTGTAGTAGATCTGTGGTATTGGCTATCAGTTCATTTTATTCAGTTCTTTAATATTATGACAACATAACATTAACCCATCCCACCACAATCCCTTCTTGTCCCAACATAACGTAACCTCATCTTATCCTAACACAATCCTATCAAACATCTTAACCTCATCTTATCCCTATAAACTTATCCCAATACAATTCCATCTTATCCCAACACAATCCCATCATATCCTACCCAGTACAATCCCATATCCCAACAGGATCCCATGTAATCCTAACATAACCTCATCCTTTTTCCTATCCTGCCCAGGTCTCCCAACCAACCCAGATATCCCAGCTGCTTCTCTTCGGCAAAAGGGTGTATCGAAATCCGCCCAAGATCAGAGTGTGCCACGACCAGCCCCCTCTGATTGATCATCTGCTGTTCTTGGTGCATGGCGCTGGAGAGTACAGCAACCAGAAGGAGAGGATTGTTAGTAGTCTTAAGCTTGTTGCAGCGCCCGTTGAAAAAAGTTCAATAATATTTTGCCACCACCGGGATACGAACCCGCACCTACTGTAGTCTATCCCAAAGCGCTCCTTGAAAAAACAAATGAAGCGATCGTTACAGGATCATATTGGAAGCGTTATATGAGTCAGTGAGTCGGGGCCTCGTGGATATCGAGCGTGATATTTTCTGAGTCCGCCTGGCTTGCTAACACCATGTCTTTCCAGCAACGTAAACATAATGAATGTATTACGGTTTGAAGACAAAATAGCCAGTTCCCCATTGCGTTGGTGGTAAGGCCGTTTCCATCTTCGGCTTAATTGTCACTTACCACCAGGTGAGATGATGCCATGGGCTTATCAATAGGGATGACGAATGCTAGTCATCAGACTTAAGTCATCTGTCAAAAAGAACATTTTGTTCTAAAAATGTTTGAAATACCTAGGCGTGACGTCATAGTTTTGCAGCGTCATTTATGTACTCATTTTGTGATTTTGATGAATTAAAAATCGAAGACTTGATGGAAAACAAAACGAGTAAGGTTTTCCGAAGTTTAAGTGGGAGAGCAATTTAGTGAACAAGAGTTCATAATTTATTTCTGATGCTGTCGTGATCCCTATTGTGGATAAAAAGAACACGACTGTGATACCAAGGGTAAAGTAATATGACTAGGGTTGCCATAACTTCTAGGAACCAATACGGGACGTTTTTTCTTTCCATTCCCAAAACGCCTAAAAGATTCAACGCCGAAACGCAGCTTTACACCATACAGAGCATGTATGTATACGAGTAATAGACAAACTACGTATTTTTTATAAGCTGCTACCCTCTAATCTCAAGCGCAGTGGCCCTTAAAAAGCCCGTGTGTACCGCCCCCGTACCCCTCACATGCGCGTGCCCCTGCATTTCCGCCTACGGCTGCGGCCAATTTGCGTATTTTGTCAAAATACGGGACATGTAGTAATCGGGACTGGATCGTCTAATACGGTGACAGTCCAGTTTATACTAGATAAAATACGGGACGGGATGGTCGAATACGGTGACCGTCCAGTATATACTAGACGTAATACGGGACGGGATGGTCGAATACAGTGACCGTCCAGTATATACTAGACTTAATACGGGACGGTGTGGTCGAATACGGTAACAGTCCAGAATATACTAGACGTAATACGGGACGGGATGGTCGAATACGGTGACAGTCCAGTATATACTAGACGTAATACGGGACGGGATGGTCGAATACGGTGACAGTCCAGTATATACTAGAGGTATGACTATTCTCAATCAATAAACAACCGTCGCCTCTTACTTCCAGCAATCCACAATGCGCCCACGCGTCGTCCGTCGCGGCCACGAGGAGACTGAAATTGAAGACATCGAGCCTTCCAACATCGACCATCTGTTGTTACTGTGCCACGGAGTGGGGTCAGCTTGCGACATTCGGTTTAGGAACGTCGAGGAAGTGGGTAGGTTACCATACATACAGGTGTAACACAACGACCCATAAACGTCCCTACAGCTGGGGTATGGGTCTCTTCCCAAACTTGAGAAGGTTACTCCACACACTGGTGCCAAGTCCGGGTTGGAGGTTGGGGCTAGAAGCGAACCCCACTGTCAGAAGTATTTCCAGCGTAAAACAAGGGTGTCAAAAAAATGAGCTGGGGTTTCCACTCATCATATTGAACAACTTGCCTCAACATATCTATAGCGCTTATTCGCAAAAATAATGGATTCATACAAAATAAACAAAATCCGTTATCTCATAACTTTACTCTCGTATCTCATGTGTTCTATAGGTCGCGCCAAACTTTATTGCGGCTCTGAAGTGAGATGCGACTGCTTACTGCGCCGGTATAACCGAGCAGTAGGTACCTTTACGTCCTACTAATACCCAAGCTTTGCTACTGCGACGCGTCTGCGACCAACTTCAGAGCCGCAATAAAGTTTGGCGCGACCTGTACTAGACATTTGGAATACTTTTTCAAGCTACTTCCAAAAAGGAGGAGGTTCTCAATTCGTCTGTATGTTTTTTTTTATGTGTGTTACCTCATAACTTTTGACTGGGTGAACCGATTTTTATGATTCTTTTTTTATTTGAAAGCTAGTGCGTTCCGTGTGGTCCCAAATAAATTTTATCAAAATCGGTGTAGTACTTTATTAGAAAATTAACAAAAACTAAAAATAATAATGCAAAAATGTACTAAGTTGTTGCGATGGAAGTCGGTTTTTTAACGTGTTTAGCGTTTTCAATTATGTATGTGTCCATAATTTTTGCGAATAAGCTATGGATATGTTGAGGAAAGTTGTTCAGTATGATGAGTAGAAACCCCAGCTAATCATTTTTTTCACACTCTCTTTTTTTACGCTTGTAATACTTCTGACAGTACGGTTCGCTTCTAGCCCCAACCTCCACTAACCCGGACTTGGCTCCAGTGTGTGTCATTTGGGATACTTTTTATCAACTGTCAAAACGAAATGTTGTTCTGAAATTATTTGTGTGACTAGCTTGTGACGTCATTGTCTTTGACGAACATAAATACATGCAAATATAGATATTTAACACTCGGACACAGCAAGTGAGACCATGCCAAGGGCTTAACAATAGTAATTAATAAAAAAGACGTGTGGCACTCGGGGACTGCCGCGGTAAAGCTATTGCATAGCATTTTTTGTCAACTTTTAACTCTAAGAAAGTTACACCAGTAAAATTGACTAAGTCCTTTTAGTACCGCAAATCGTAAGTTTTTTAGAACGCGGTAACGTTACGTCAAGCTCGGCCGAGTCAGTATAATTTACTAAGTCCATTTAGTATTAGTACCGCAAATCGCTAATAGATGGCACTGTAAGTTTTTTTAGAACGCGGTAACGTTACGTCACGCTCGGCCGAGCTACATGGTAGGCGGAGTGTGGGACGTTAGGTTTTTTCGTTACGGAAGTTCTTGCTACGGTCGCCGCGCTCAAAGCCCGCGATAAAAGCTATGCAATAGCTTAAAAAAAACCTGTTGGTTTGGTCACACGAATGTTTTTCCTGAGTGGGGATCGAAGCCACGACCCTTGGCCCAGCATACAGCAGCTCTGCCGCTAGACCAATCGCTCAATCTTTGTTATGTTGGTTTTTATCACGCTTTTATTGGCTTCACCTTACGGCGTCGGTGGCGTAATGGCAAGGGCCGCTACCCCCTGTCCGAGAGGTCGTGGTTCGATCCGGCCATGTACCAATGTGTTTTCGAATTTCCGAGTTCATCCGAAGCTCTTATACGGTAAAGGAAAAACATCGTGAAGAAACCTGCACACGCCTGCGAAGAAACTCGAAGCTTGTGTGTGAAGTCGACCAACCCGCACTGGGCCCGCGTGGTCGACTAAGGCCCGATTGTAATCGACTCCTTTACACTCGATTTTGACCCACTTTAAACGAACAGATTTAATTCAAACTTTGTTCATTTATCAACAATCAGTGACAATACAATTATTTCTTAAGTTTATCTCATTATCCTGATCTAAAAACTTTAAAAACATAAAAACCACGCTTTTTAAGCACATCAAACTAAAAATTAAAAAATAAATCTTAATATAAGCTGAAAACAATAATGAACGAAAAATACTAGTATTATTGTGAAAAAACGTGGGTCGCTTTGTGCCATATTTTTCGTATATCGAGCCACCCACGCTTTTTTTACAATAATTTTAGTATTTTTCGTTCATTATTGTTTTCAGCTTATATTAAGGATTATTTTTCACTTTTTAGTTTGATGTGCTTTAAAAGCGTGTTTTTTTAAACTATTTTTTAAGATTGGTTTGTGTTTTTTTACAGTTGATGACTTTAGAACTACAAGTCTGCAATTGGTCCAGTCGCATTACAAGAACTCGTATGACGCCGGTATCGTCGGAAGGGTAGAGGTATGTTTTAATTTTGGACACTATATGTGTGTATATACTGATTCGGGTTAGGCTCGAGCCCCTCGGTGGGGACGTATATGAGCTGTAATGATGATGATGATACACACACTAATCAATCCATAGAGCTCCGATGGAGAGCTCAGCTCCGCAAGGTAACAGCCGCTATTACTGGACATGGCCATTTCAATAAACACCTATTCGCCGACAGCCCACTATGCAGAGCTTGCATGGAGGCTGAGGAGACTGCTGCCCACATCCTACTGGATTGCAAGGAGCTAGGACAGTACAGGGTCGTGCACCTCGGTGAGCCGAGGTTGCTTCAGGAAGTCGTCAGCAACCTTCGGGGGCTACTGGGCTTCTTGGAGGAGCTGGGCTGGCAGTGATTCCGGCCAAACACGCAAAATGGGCGCAGTGGTCGCCTGGTTGCGGAAACCAGCCCGCCCCTAACAATAACAATAACAACAACAATCAATCCATACAAACGTCTGACAGAGGACAAAATAATAACTACAGGGGACAAATATAAGTACGGAACGTAGTATACTAAATACTCTGAGGTACTAATTCAGGGTAGGTGGCGACGTTTGAAGCGTCGGTGGCTCAACCGGTAACGACTCGGTCCATCTAACCAGAGGTACCGGGTTCAAATCTGGACGGCCAATGTACCAATGAGTTTTTCTACATATCATTACCGATTGCTTTAACGGTGAAGGAAAACATCGTGAGGAAACCTGCACAGGCCTGCGAAGAAACTCGAAGGTTGTGTGTGGTCAACCATCGGTCCACCGAGTGGGAGGCCTGCCTACACTACGTTTTTTTAAAGTCAAGCGTTTCAGAACTAACATTGTAAATACTTAAATACGTTTAAATACATCCAGACACAGAGAAAACGATTCTGTTCGTCACTGTAAAGTTTGCCCTGAGTGGGGATTGAACCCACGACCCTTGGCCCAGCGGCACGAGCGCTACCACTGGGACGATGAAGCAGTCGAATGTTTAATCAAGTATATTTTCGGCTTCGACTTACGAGAGGTTAACCTTAGTCGAAATTTAAATTATTTCTAGGCTATTGCGTACTCTAGCGATGGGCTTAAGCAATCTAAAACGCTTGACTTTGAGCGTCTTCAGTGAAACTTAAGCACAGCTGGTGTCTGACAATCTTTGTTCAAAAACACATTTATACAAAGGGTTTAACCTGAAACGCTTGACTTTGAGCGTCTCTAGTGAAACTTAGGCAAAGCTGGTTTAGACGTCATAAAAGAACCACCTTTTCTAAATCTAGCCGAAGTATGTATATTAGTTACAGATTGTTACTGGTTTGGTTCTCGAACGAAAAGGCATTCGACATGATTTCGTTTGTTCCGTTATTTTTAGAAATGTAATTTGTCGCCTGTTTTATTGAGTTTCCGGAGTGTACCGAGGGGAATCTGAATATTCGTATAGGCTCTTCGCATACTGCTAAAGCAAGAGTAATCCTGTCGTACCCAGGTACTGCCGATATCCTGGCACGCCACCCTCCACTCTGGCCAGACGGGCGTTGACCGGCGCCTCTCGCGCATCACTCTGGACAGCATCCCGCGCCTGCGCAGCTTCACCAACGACACGGTGCTCGACGTGCTGTTCTACACCAGCCCCGTGTTCTGTCAGGTACGTCTTTCCTACAGATTGTTCAAAAATACTAAAAAAAAAATGTCCATATAACGTACGTGCATTAGTATGCTCTTTCTGGTGATCATTTCATCATTATGTATGTATGTATGTATGTATAAATTCTTTATTGCACACAAGGAATAATCACAAAATGGTTTTATCAGACTTAAGTGTACAAAGGCGGTCTTATCGCTAAAAGCGATCTCTTCCAGACAACCCTTGGCAGATGAGATATATTCAAATATATTATGTAAAACAACGATAGCGCAAGAATCTGATAGCAAGGTGCCTATTTTCCAAAAGGCAAAGAAATAATAATCCACGATAAATATATATGTTTTAAATATAAATATGGGTAGATAGATAATAATAATTATAAGCGTCGGTGGCTCAACCGGTAACGACTCGGTCTATCTAACCAGAGGTACCGGGTTCAAATCTGGACGGCCAATGTACCAATGAGTTTTTCAAAACTTACGTACATACTTACCGATTGCTTTAACGGTGAAGGAAAACATCGTGAGGAAACCTGCACACGCCTGCGAAGAAATTCGAAGGTTGTGTGTGAAGTCGACCAACCCGCACTGGGCCCGCGTGGTCGACTAAGGCCTAATCGCCCTGATTCAGGGTAGGCTCGAGCCCCTCGGTGGGGACGTATATGAGCTGTAATGATGAGATAATAATAATTGTATTATATATACCAATATATAACAAGTATAAATATACATATATACGCACAAAACTACTGGATCAGGAAAATTTCCCGAAGACGCAGCTTGAACGCTGCTAGTGTCTCAGTGTTGGCATTATGATCATTTAATAGTGATCAATTACATTACTTAATCATATCAAGTCATATACGTCCCCACCGAGGGTCTCGAGCCTACCCTGAATTAGGGTGATCGGGCCTTAGTCGACCACGCGCGCCCAGTGCGGGTTGGTCGACTTTACACACTACCTTCTATCTCTGCGCAGAAGTGTGCAGGTTTCTTCTCGATGTTATTCTTCACCGTAAGAGCGTCGGATAAACTGAGATGAAATCGAAATTCGAAAACACATTAGTACGTGGCAGGATTCGAACCACGACCTCGGGGCGGACGGTAGGAGGTAGCGGCCCTAGCCGTTACGCCACCGATGCTCCCTTCGTTACGCTCCATTTTTTACGTAATGACAAATTTTGTGAATACTTAAAAACAAACATAATAATTAGTTAATGCCGTCAAAATACGCCGACTAAGGCCTGATCGCCCTAATTCAGGGTAGGCTCGAGCCCCTCGGTGGGGACGTGTATGAGCTGATGTAATGATGATAATGTGATGATGCCGTCAAAATGAAATCAATTAATGTCATTAGAACGTGATAACAATATGACACTAGAAGTTATACTTATATTAAAATTATTGAATTTGTCATTAATGCCGGTTCACACGGACCGCACCAACGCGAGGGTCAGCCGTAAACTGACCCATTACATCTTCGGAATATCATCTTCACTTGACATCAATTGCGGATAAAAAAAATGTAATCGTAAAATTTATTTTCATTTCACAGACTATAATAGACACGGTGTGCAAGGAGTTGAACCGCATCTACGGTCTCTTTTTGGCGCGCAACCCCGATTACAAGGGCGGAGTTTCGCTTGGAGGCCACTCTCTCGGCAGCGTCATACTGTACGACTTGCTTTGCCACCAACGACCTCAGGTATGTGACGTCACGACATGTCACTCATGTTTTCTTTTTTTTTTAGTTTTTATGACTGGCCACGAGGCCTTCAGTCTAACAAGAATCACTTTTCACAATCTGTGAAAAAAAATAGTTATCAAAATTCACAAAATGAAAAAGAATAGGGGATCGAACTGCTAGTCATTTGAGTTACTTTTATGATCTTTCAAAGACGAAGTTTTGTTCTAAAAATTTTTAAAATGCCCACAAGTGAAGTCATAGATTTTTAGCGTCATTGACGAAATTGATTTTGTGAATTTGATCAATTGAAAATTGAATACGTGATGGAAATCAAAACAAGTCCTACTTAAGGTTTTTTGAAACTTCAAGAGGAGAGCACTTTAGGAAATCATATTTCAGATTTTATTTTTGATGCAGTCCAATCCCCTATTTCTCGGCCTATCTACCTTTAGCACTTTTGCTGAAGCTTCCGCGGACTTCTTGAGGGCACTCTAAACACAAGTTTTCACACTTTTATTTCATTACTAGAGTAAATTATATATATTAATACTAACATCGTCGGTGGCTCAACCGGTAACGACTCGGTTCTTCTAACCAGAGGTATCGGGTTCAAATCTGGACGGCCAATGTACCAATGAGTTTTTCTAAACTTACGTACATATACTCACCGATTGCTTTAACGGTGAAGGAAAACATCGTGAGGAAACCTGCACACGCCTGCGATGAAACTCGAAGGTTGTGTGTGAAGTTGACCAACCCGCACTGGGCCCGCGTGGTCGACTAAGGCTTAATCGCCCTGATTCAGGGTAGGCTCGAGCCCCTCGGTGGGGACGTATATAAGCTGTTATAATTAGTACTAACATACAGTATGGACACTCCCTGCCGTTCTCTAGATTCCGACCTCACCCCCTCGTCACCTACATTGATACAGATTAGTTATAGTTTGGTTCTCGAACGTATAGGATTTCACCTTGATTTTGTTTGCTCCGTCTTTTGTTTTTAGAAATGTCATTTCACGACCGTTGTATACAGTGTCCGGGGTGTGACTAGAGGGTGAGCGGTGTATTATATGCATTACTAGATTTTGACAGCGGCTTCGCTCGCGTTAACATAGTTTCTATGACTGGCTTCGAGGGTGCGCAGTGTGAAAAAAGTAGCTTACATGTTAATCCAGGTCCTAATCTATCTACCTACCAAATTTTAGCCAGATACGTTCAGTAGTTTTTGCGTGAGAGTGTAGCACGACATAGTCATGGTAAGGTAGGCAGGGCGTGGGGTATAATACCGTACGTGCTCACAGATATTTACAGATTTACTCCAGCTTGACCATCAAAGACTGCAATGTTGTCAGCGCTTTACTACCCCACTGGCCTTCTATTCTACGAGCTATGTGCCTTCACAGTGTTATTAATTGCAAATTATTTCCCAGGTGTCGGTCCCCTGCTCCCCGGACAAGACGTATGTGGCGGGCGCTGCGGGCACGGGGCAGCCGGTGGTCAACTACCCCAGGCTGGAGTTCCAGCCTGTGGCGCTCTACGCGCTGGGCAGCCCCATTGGTAACTACTGCCGACTATTAAGGGCGTATTTCCCAGGTGTCGGTCCCCTGCTCCCCGGACAAGACGTATGTGGCGGGTGCGGCGGGCACGGGGCAGCCGGTGGTCAACTACCCCAGGCTGGAGTTCCAGCCTGTGGCGCTCTACGCGCTGGGCAGCCCCATTGGTAACTACTGCCGACTATTAAGGGCGTATTTCCCAGGTGTCGGTCCCCTGCTCCCCGGACAAGACGTATGTGGCGGGCGCGGCGGGCACGGGGCAGCCGGTGGTCAACTACCCCAGGCTGGAGTTCCAGCCTGTGGCGCTCTACGCGCTGGGCAGCCCCATTGGTAACTACTGCCGACTATTAAGGGCGTATTTCCCAGGTGTCGGTCCCCTGCTCCCCGGACAAGACGTATGTGGCGGGTGCGGCGGGCACGGGGCAGCCGGTGGTCAACTACCCCAGGCTGGAGTTCCAGCCTGTGGCGCTCTACGCGCTGGGCAGCCCCATTGGTAACTACTGCCGACTATTAAGGGCGTATTTCCCAGGTGTCGGTCCCCTGCTCCCCGGACAAGACGTATGTGGCGGGTGCGGCGGGCACGGGGCAGCCGGTGGTCAACTACCCCAGGCTGGAGTTCCAGCCTGTGGCGCTCTACGCGCTGGGCAGCCCCATTGGTAACTACTGCCGACTATTAAGGGCGTATTTCCCAGGTGTCGGTCCCCTGCTCCCCGGACAAGACGTATGTGGCGGGTGCGGCGGGCACGGGGCAGCCGGTGGTCAACTACCCCAGGCTGGAGTTCCAGCCTGTGGCGCTCTACGCGCTGGGCAGCCCCATTGGTAACTACTGCCGACTATTAAGGGCGTATTTCCCAGGTGTCGGTCCCCTGCTCCCCGGACAAGACGTATGTGGCGGGTGCGGCGGGCACGGGGCAGCCGGTGGTCAACTACCCCAGGCTGGAGTTCCAGCCTGTGGCGCTCTACGCGCTGGGCAGCCCCATTAGTAACTATATATCAGCTGAAGGACGTCCACTGCTGGACATGGGCCTCCCCCAAGGATATCCATGACAACCGGTTCTGCGCTGCCCGCATCCAGCGGCTTCCCGCGACCTTCACCAGGTCATCGGTCCACCGAGTGGGAGGCCTACCTTCGCTACGTTTACCGGTGCGCGGTCGCCACTCGAGAATAAATGTGATGCTTATGATATGACAACACTTGGAAATGAATTGTTTTGTGTTTACCAGCGATATTCGAGTGCATCCGCGGCGTTGACTGTCTTGGGAGCGACTTCTGCCTGCCAACGTGCAAGAACTTCTTCAACATATTCCATCCCTACGACCCAATTGCTTACAGGTAAATTTATTTTTTATTTAAAATAGGGATGACGACAGCATCGGAAATAAAAAATGAACTCTTGATCACTAAATTGCCCTTCTACTTAAACTTCGGAAAACCTTACTCGTTTTGTTTTCCATCAAGTCTTCGATTTTTTATTCACCAAAACTACAAAAAATAATTTTTATTATTTCTTATTCTTCTCAACAAATCCTTTCATTAGATACTCATATCATGGGAGTGCATAAAAAAATGACTGGACTCCCAAAGATGGCGATCTTTGGGAGTACGCCTGATGTGTATGTTATAAGTGCATGGCGCGGCGATATGAAGTCAGTAATAAACCGGCTATCGTAGTTAACGCTTGTTTCATTGTAAAACACCTCAGTGACGCCGAGAACGGGATTACCCACGCGGAAAAAAAAAAAAAAAAGTGAATCATGAGTAATGTTTTAGGGAATTTGAGTACTTTTGACCATGTATCTCAAGACTGGGATGTTTTTTATGGTCGATTAGAGCAATTCCTTAAGTTGAATAGTGTTAAAGACGAAGACAGGTGTGCTTTGTTGCTTACTTATTTGTCAGACGATACCTACCGTCTGGCTCGTGATTTGCTACACCCAAAGACGTTCGAAAGTGTTAAGTACAAGGAGCTGGTTAAAGTACTCAACGACCACTTCAAGCCAAAAAAGTGTATTTTTGCTGAAAGGGCAAAATTTTACGAGGCGTCGAGGGCAACGGGGGAAAGCGTCGAGACCTGGGCGGCACGCCTAAGGGGGCTTGCGATACATTGCGATTTTGGGAGTACGCTCGATTCGCTGCTGCGGGACAAGTTTGTACTCGGCATGAGTGCTGGTCCCGAGCGGGACAAGCTTTTCGAGCAGGACGCAGCCGTGCTCACGTTCGCGAAGGCGGTGGAAGTGGCGCAGCAGGCGGCATTCGCGCGTCAGGCCAAGGCGGTGGCGTGCGCGGGAGCGCTGGCTTCTCCTCACATCAAGCAGGAACCGGTATACCGTGTGGGCGGCCAGCAGGCTGGAGCCTCGCGCGGCGCGGCTCGCGCGGCCGGCGCCGGCGGCACGGCCTACGGCGGTAACGTGATACAGTGTGCTGTGTGTGGACTCAAAAGTCATCACGCCGATAAATGTCGGTTCAAAAACTACCGATGTCGTAGTTGCGGTGAAAAAGGTCATTTAGTTAAAGTGTGTAAAAATAAAAATCCAGTGCGCGTTCATAATATTGAAACGAAAGGTGGGTCGGCTTCAGAATGTTTCGAAAGCCAAGAGTGCAAGGAGTGCCAGTTGTATAATTTGAGGTACGTTACTCATGAACCTATTTTTATATCTGTCTTAGTGAACAATGTACGATTACAAATGGAACTTGATTCGGGGTCGGGTGCTACAGTAATTTCCAAAAAGAATTATGATGAATATTTTTCAGAAAACAATTTAATCCCTTGTGATATGAAAATGTGTTTATACAACGGACATAAAATCACGCCTCTTGGGTTTTTTGAGCCAAATATTACTTATTCTAATTTATCCAAAACGATCAAAGTTTATGTAGTTCAAAATGGTGGTCCCCCATTATTAGGGCGTGATTTCATGGCCGCATTTGGAATGTGCTTTACGACAATTAATAACAATATTTACGTAACTACAGAAAATAACCTGAGCGAGGTACAACAATTATTGATTGAATATAGTGATTTATTTAAAGATGAATTGGGAACTTTTAATAAATTTAGAGTACATTTAAAGTTAAAGGAAGGTACCGAACCAAAATTTTTTAAGGCACGTTCAGTTCCGTTTGCACTAAAAAGTAGGGTAGAAGAAGAGATTGATCGATTGGTAGGTTTAGGCATACTGGTGCCGGTTAGTCACTCGAACTACGCCACCCCAATAGTACCAGTTTTGAAAGAAAACGGGAAAGTACGCATCGCTGGTGATTTTTCGATAACACTAAACAAAGATATGCACATAGATAAATACCCGTTGCCTCGTATAGAGGAGGTATTTGCCAAAATAGGTGGTGGGCAACAGTATACTAAGTTAGATTTATGTAACGCTTATAACCAATTTGTTCTTTCTGAAACGTCACAAGACCTAACTACCATCAATACTAGTAAAGGTTTGTTTAAATACACGCGACTAGTATATGGCCTTGCGAACGCGCCAGCGATCTTTCAACGTTCTATGGAAACCTTACTGGCGGGGATAGAAGGTGTCAGCTGCTGGTTAGATGATGTGTGTGTTACAGGCCCAACAAAAGAATTACATTTAGGTAGATTGCGAGAGGTGTTGAGTAGAATGCATGCTGCGGGCCTTCGTTTGCAAAAGGAAAAATGTAGTTTTTTCCAAGATAGTGTGACTTATCTAGGATACAATATAGATAAAACTGGTCTTAAGACGTGCCCAAGCAAGATTGATGCCATTTTGAAAGCACCTAAACCTAAAAATGTAGCAGAAGTTAGGAGATTTCTTGGCGTTATAAATTATTATCGTAGTTTTGTGCCCAACGCGTCGGCAATACTAGCTCCTTTAAACGAGTTACTTGCCGAACGCGCGGCGTGGGAGTGGGGCGAGAGACAGCAGAACGCGTTCGACGGCGTTAAGAAAGAGCTCGCGTCGGAGCGCGTGCTAGCCCACTTCGATCCGGCCGCGCAGCTGGTGCTGACTGTGGACGCGGGCCCGGCGGGGCTCGGCGCAGTACTTTCTCAGCAGGGTGCAGATTGCATAGAAAAACCTATTGCTTTCGCCTCTAGGTCTTTGTCTGCCAGTGAGAAAAATTATAGCCAAATCCAAAAAGAGGCCACGGCGATTATTTTCGGTGTACGAAAATTTCACCAGTATCTTTATGGCCGTGAGAATCCATTTATTCTCAAAACAGACCATCGTCCCTTACTGTCTATATTTGGAAAAAAAATAGGCATATCCGTCATGGCAGCTTCTCGATTACAAAGATATGCGATCACTTTATCTGCATATAACTATGTTGTACAATATATAAAGAGCGAGAATAATGTAATTGCTGACTATTTTTCTCGAGCACCGATACCAGCACAAAACGAATGGGACAAAGAGGATGAAAATGATAATTTTTCATTTTTAAAATTTCTCGATGCTAATGTCGCTCCGGTATCTTTTGATGATATTAAAAAGGCAACTTCCCATGATATAACGTTGCAAAAAGTTATTAGGTATATGAAACATGGTTGGCCGCGAAAAATCTCTTGTCAGTCCGTCGTGCCGTATTTTCATTGCAAAACTGATTTAGAAATAGAAGATGGTTGTTTGTTTCGAGGCCACAGAGTTGTAGTGCCGTCAGTATTTCGCGAGCAGTTGTTACGAGAACTACATTCAGGTCATTTTGGTATCGTAAAAACGAAAAACAACGCGCGAAGCAGGATGTGGTGGCCAAAAATCGATAGTGATATCGAGCGCTGGGTCGGCGCGTGCGGCCCGTGCACCCAGGTGCGCAGCGCCCCGCCGCGCGCGTCGCCCTCCGCGTGGCCCCGTCCCGCCGGTCCGTGGCAGCGTTTACACATAGACTATATGACGATTGGTCAACGGGTATATTTAATAGTCATAGACGCATACAGTAAATGGCTAGAATGTGTTCATATGAATTGCGGTACCTCGACTCAGGCACTTATAATGAAACTGAAATATTTATTTTCAAGATATGGTGTTCCAACTGTAATAGTATCCGATAATGATGTAAAAATTAATTCTGAGGAATTTAATAGATTTTGTTCTATAAATGGAATAAAATACATCACATCGCCCATTTACCATCCATGTAGTAACGGGCAAGCGGAGAATTCCGTTAAAACTTGTAAGAAAATGTTGAAATGCATTTTTCAGGAAAATACATCATTAAAATCAATTGATGAGAAATTAATGGGATGTTTATTTGATTATAGAAACTCAATACATTGTTCCACTGGAGTTACTCCCGCTAAATTATTGTTGGGACGCGATTTACGTTCAAGGTTAGACCTAGTGTTGCCAAATAAAAAACCCAAAATTAACGAAAAAGATAATCAAATAAACATAAGTAGAGATTTTGATACTGGGGAATACGTGTGCTTGAAGTGGTATTCAGCTAGAAAAGAATTTTGGACAATAGGAACAATTGTTAAAAAGCTTGGTAACAGAATGTATGAAATTTTTGCTATTGAATATAATGTTTTATGTAGACGTCACGTGGATCAAATAATTAAGTATAAAGGTGATTCTCGCGTAACAAGTCAACAGCTGTCGGGTACTGTGCCTAGTACATCTGATGACATGAATAGCTCACTGCCAATGCCAATCGATTTAGCTCCAACCTTGCTTCCTACTGTAATTCAAAATTCTCCGTCGATGACTAGTGGTGGGGAGGATGATGAGGAGCAAGAGGAAGCAACGGAGACTCTGCCAGCTGCGGACTTGGGAAGTGAGAGCGCTTGTTCCTCTGCGTCGCCTCCTGTGGCTGGGGATATTGAATCTCGGTCTTATGAACACTTAGGGACTGAAATTCAAGGAAATGATCAACCCCTACCACGTTATGCTCTTAGACCTAGGCTTAAAATAATAGATTATAAATTAAAATTTTAACTGATGTTTAACTATTTCATTGTTGTCAGGTTTGCAGATTAAAGAAGGAGGAATTGATGTGTATGTTATAAGTGCATGGCGCGGCGATATGAAGTCAGTAATAAACCGGCTATCGTAGTTAACGCTTGTTTCATTGTAAAACACCTCAACGCCACATTGGATTTAGAATGACGTCACTTAGCTAACCATGCATTGTCATCCAGACTAAACGTGTTTGCAAAATTCAAGCTCAATCGCAAACCGGGATGTGGTTCTAAATCAGCTTCCAAGATTTGACCCAAACGAACTAACACGGCATCTCTGGGAGTCCGCCATATTGGATTTAGAATGACGTCACTTAGCTAACCATGCATTGTAATCCAGACTAAACGTGTTTGCAAATTTCAAGCTCAATCGCAAACCGGGATGTGGTTCTAAATCAGCTTCCAAGATTTGACCCAAACAAACTAACACGGCATCTCTGGGAGTCCGCCATATTGGATTAGAATGACGTCACTTAGCTTACCATGCGTTGTCATCCAGACTAAACGTGTAAGCAAAATTTAAGCTCAATCGCAAACCGGGATGTGGTTCTAAATCAGCTTCCAAGATTTGACCCAAACTAACTAACACGGCAAGTTAAATAAATGCTTGCAAAAAGAAAGTTAGGCTTAACCCTCGGTTGGTCGCGTGGGCTCTTTAAAAGCCCGACGTTTACGAAAACAGCTATATTTTTTTCCATATTAAAAGATACAAATTTGTACCTTAGGGTAGCTTCCTAAAACATACTTAACTATCAATCAGTGCAAAAAAAATATATTATTTATTCCTATCGATAAAGTGATTTAAAACCACACTATGGGTTTTATTAAAAACTTTATTATTCTACTAAAAATATGAAAATAAATAAATAATAATAAAATAAAAATATTTAAAGTCTCTACTCTAATATCGGGCTTTTAAAGACCCCATCGGTCGCGTGGGGGTGTCACAAAAAAAGCGCGACCAACCGAGGGTTAATGAATACTTGTCACAAAAGACAATGTTTTAATGATATGGTTTATAAGTTAAAAACTAAAAAAATGTCAATAAAAAAAACTTTAAAAACTGAATCGGAGATTTTATAGGTAATTTAATTACCTGTTTATGATCAGTACTTTCACATTCACATTCGTACAGAATATCACATTTCAGTACGGAGAAAACCGCTCTAGAAAAGTTGAATGTAATGGTGTCTCTTTTTTAACATTTCCTAGAATGTTGTATGCAAGTCTACAGACGAGTGCGAAGTTCAATTCAGACAGACGGACGGACTATTAAGAGGCGTTTCTTACCTTACACCATTGTGTCAAATAGATAAAAGTACTAGGCTTCCAGGAGTTTACAAGAGGTCCTCTAATCCTTATATTAAGATCGATTCTCTGTGAGGAATCACATAAGTTTGTCTCGATCCTTTATTTTTCGATTTTATTTCCTTGCATTTTTTGAGTAATTTGATTGCTTTATATTGTCCCTAAGCAAAAATGTAGGTATTGTAGAGAACCAAGTATCTGGTCATCTGTGCAACGTCATATAATAGTACATTACTGCAGCGGCCAGCAAAAGAGGCATTGATGGACGAATGTGTAAATACGTAAGTCCATCATTGCCTAGTTGTGGCCAAGGCTTGTATAGTACTTTTCTCAGATAATGCGCGGAAATTAAAACTTGAATAATTACTTTTCAAATTCAATGACGAACAACGAACAACAATATTTTGTATTAGCTTTACGAATTTTTTTTGGTGTACTATAAGTATAAGTATAAATAAATAAATATTTTTTTCCCATTTTTGTCACGTTCATTTGTTTTTTTTTAAATAAACAGCGTTCTATTTGCATGTCAGTTCGAAATTTTAAAAAACCTTAGATAAGTTACCTCCTTGGTTGCCATGTTTCGGAGTAAAATATAGTTCCATTTTTAAATTACACGATAGATATGAGTTTACATAGTAAATTATTTGGCCGCTAAACACGACAGATATGGATTTTCATACAACTTTTGCCGGCCGCTGCTCGCATGCATTTGGCCAGTACAGCAATTTCGATTTATCTCGAAGAAGGTTGTCAAAATAATTCTCAAATTTCCAAGCATGTTTGAGAAAAGTCAATAACTCAATACCCTCCCATCTCTTCCCGGAAATGCTTAAAGGATCAAAAACCGGAGGATGTGCAGGAGCGTTCTTTCCGCATACTGTACCACCACATCGCCAACCCGCCTGCCAAGCGTGGCGATTACGGCAAAACGCCCCTAAATCGAGGGGGCCTTTGTCCAGCTGTGGACATTTTTTGTGTGATGTGATGAAGGTATGATCATCATCACCACATGCCGAAGCAGGCTGAGTAGCAACCTAAAGTTTGACTATGTTGTGTCTTTTTTTTCCAGGATCGAGCCCCTGATCAATGCGGAAATGCAGCACGTGAAACCTTTTCTGATTCCACATCACAAGGGCAGAAAGCGAATGCATTTAGGTAAATATTACCAAAGATAATTATAGTTCCTTCTCTGATATTACTGTGTTTTGGTGTCATACTGACGTATTGATATTGTCCAAAAAAAAAAGGTATTTTAATCGTTTTTTTTTAATGAAAATGTAGAGTTTTTTAAGAAACTAATTTGAATATTGTTATTATAATTTATAAATCACTGGTTATTTTTGGACAAGTGTAAGTCGTACTCGCGCTGAGGAATCCTAACTGAATGACAAAAAAAACATATTTTTGTCGCTCGCGTTGATGTCTTTTGTTTGTAATGTGAATAGGTATCATTGTCATTATACTATGTAGTTTTGTTAAGAGGTGTGGTGGTACGGAACCCTCGGAGTGCTATTCCGAGTCGCTTTTGGCCGGTTTTTTATCTAGTGTGATCGGTATAAATAAATAAATAAATATTCTGGGACAAATCACACATGGTCATCTGGCCCCAAAGTAGGATTCCCTGTGTTATGGGTTACCAGAGACTGATATTCAGAATAAACTTATGACTGTGATTTCCCTTTTCATATATAAATCTATTTTAGAAATTTACGAGGACAAGGACAATTTAATTAAAAGATCAGACATTCATAATTTTAATACAAGAGGAAATTACAAACTGACGATGCCTACTGTACGGCTGACAAAAACTCTCAAACAAGGAATCCCACTAAAAATAATGATGTACAATAAACTACCTAAACTAATAATGGATCTCCCTAAGCTAGAGTTCAAAGCAAAATTGAGAGATTTTTTTCAAAAACATGCATATTACTCAGTAAATGAATACATGAATGAAATAATAACAGATACTCATTTTCTCAAATAGATTAATGTGCTATTAAATGTAATTTATTAATTAGTGTGTTAGTTAATATGTTAATATTTAAGTTTGTAAAATTGACCTGCCTCTAAGCAATGTTCATTGTTGCCTGGTGAATAAATGACTATAAATGACTATAAATAATTTAACACCCAGACACAGAGCAAACAAATCTGCTCATCACACAAATGCTTGCCCTGGGTGGGGATCGAACCCACGACTCTCGGATCAGTAGTCAAGGGCACTAACCACTGAGCCACAGAGTCAGTCTAAGTATGAGTTAATCACATGAATATTATAAAGGCGAAAGTTTGTGAGTGTGTATAAATTTGATAGGTAGACAGATTAGGACCTGGATTTAACACACAGGCAACTTTTTTCACGCTCGCGAGCCGCTTGAGGCTCGCGCACTGCGCACCCTTGTAAAAGTCATAGAAACGTTGTCCACGCGGGTGAAGCCGCGGGAAACAGCTAGTGTCAAATAAAAATCTGTATTGTCTACTGTGTCGAATGTTATTTTTTATTAACATGGCTTGTAAAAAAACTGAACGAAACATCTGCGAGTTGAGGATTAAAAAACTAATTTAAATCCGAATGCACCTTGGTACAGTTTGAAAATAGTTATTTGTTCAACTACTTGGGCATCGCCGCAAAGTTGCCTGTCTTTCGGTATTCTGTCGAATTCATAACTACACGCCCTCATTCCCCCAGCTCCATTCCACCTTCTGTCAACGAGACGCAGGGGGAGCTTCCACCCCTTTCTTTTTAGCGTTACATTTCCTCATTTATTATGCGGACAGCGATGGAGTGGAACTACTTGCCTACGTCTGTGTTTCCCGACTTATTATTTAGGTTTCTGCAAGGCGAGAGTGAATAGGCATTATTGAGTTTTAGTGTACCATCCTCGACTACATCGTCACTCTCCATCAGTTGAGATGTAGTCAAACGCACTCAAATAAAAAAAAAAAAAAGATAGCATAGTTCGTTTTTGTTGCGCGTGCCGAGATTGAATCCCGAGCAAGCAAAGGATTCTATTCAATCCTTAGCGAGGCGACAGCTCGCCGTCCACGATATCAAGTCGTACCGCTTTTTTTAGGGTACATCCCTACAAGTAAAAGTGGGGGTATTTTCAAGCGACTTCCAAAAAGGAGGAGGTTCTCAATTCGTCTGTATGTTTTTTTTTATGTTTGTTACCTCAGAACTTTTGACTGGGTGAACCGATTTTTATGATTCTTTTTTTATTTGAAAGCTAGTGCTTCCCGTGTGGTCCCATAAAATTTTTATCAAAATCGGTGTAGTACTTTAGTAGAAAATTAACAAAAACCAAAAATAATAATGCAAAAATGTACTAATTTGTTGCGATGGAAGTCGGTTTTTTAACGTGTTTAGCGTTTTCAATTATTTTCTTGTCTATCCCATGGCGTAAAGTATCGTTAGACAGGTCGTTCAAAAATATTGCGGGTGTGTGAAAACCATTTTTCGAATTAGGGATCCGTTTGCAAAATATTAGGCTTTAAATTGCAGGACCGTTCGTCGTGGTTATCCTTGGGGGAGGCCTTTGTCCAGCAGTGGACGTCTTTCGGCAGATATGATGATGATGATGATGATGATGATGATGATGATGAAAGTGCTAATGTTTGTGACAGTCAAGTGTCCCCCCTTGCCAGCTAAACCGCTATTTCAGGACATGTATCAATTTCTGTACAATAGTGACATGTAATATAGATTTCCATAAACATGTTTTATTACTAACTGCAAAAATAATTTTGTCTTTCAATATATACATATTTTTTTAAATAGTTGTTTTTACAACAGATCCATAAGTTGTAAGTGTTAAGGTCTTAAAGTAACTAGAAAAGAATTTAATATTAAAGCCTTCAATTGTTAATTTTTAAGCGGAATAATAATAATAAATAATTATTCTTTATTCAGGCAACCACGGCCCACAAACAGAAAATTCAGTTCAAAATAAAATAAATTAAATTTAAAGTGCAGGGGACCGGTCGTCGTGGAAATCCTTGGGTGAGGGGGGTGGAGGGGGGAAATGTGGCCTTGGTATTTGAAATGGACAACACCAAAACAAAGACGAATAATTAATTACCAATTTTGTTGACAGAACTAAAGGACACGATGGCTCGTGTCGGCGCGGATATAAAGCAGAAATTGGTGGAATCCATCAGGACTACTTGGGCCAGTATGTGGAAGACGCAGACTCCACCGTCGGACAGACAACTCGAACAGGTAAGAAAGAGTTAATTTCTCCAGTGTACAGTAAAATAAGGCGGATTTTCAGGGTGGCTTTTAAGGTTTTCGTACACAATGGGTGCCAACAGGACCCTATAACAATTAAGTACCTAATATTGAAATTATTTTTCTATTTATATTTTGCCGAATAAACTATTTCTTTCTTCTTTCTTTCTTTCTTTCTATAACTAAGCTTTCGCTGTGTGTATGAATGAATGAATGATTTGTTTATTGTATTCCACAAACAAAAAATAAAAATAAAATATAAACAAAAAATAACAATAACATTTTTTTTACCTATAAATACCTACTATAAGTACTAACATCAAAGGTTTTTTTTTAAAAAAAAAGGGAAACACAAAAGCAATACAAAAGGCTTAGCTCAGCGTAATTTTTACCCTAAGGCATATCACTGTTATATTGCTATTGCCCGGACCGAGTTACGAGAGATGTTGCAAAAAAATATATATTTATGTATGTGTGCATGAGTGTGAGTGATGTGTGTGTGCGAGAGTGTGAGCATGTGCGTGGACTAATGTGACAGTGGTAGTTCGAAACTGATATTAATTTGCAAAAAAGCGTATTAAAACATATTGACGTTCTAAAATTGATTAGCGGCCAGTGCTGAACCGATTTAAAGTTAAAGTAAAGGATGGAGAACTGGACAAAAACATAGAATACTTTTTATCCCGGAAAAATGCAAAGTTGCCAAGGGATCCAGATACCAGGAAAAACTGAAGTACTTGCTCGCATACGACGCACTCTCGAAAACAATCATTAAAAAGTGGTTGTAAACAACAATGTTTACTGTAATTGTGATTTCTCCGTGACAGGTTGTGGAAGAGGAAATGGAAAAGGAATGCCTGACTGACGCTCCTCGGGAGGAAGCCCACGAAGATATGGTGAGTTATGCACCGATATCACTGAAACCCCGGCGTAGAGGACCTGGTGAAGATCGTGGGAAGCCGCGGGAGGCGCAGGACTGGTCGTCGTGGAAATCCCCAAGGGAGGCCTTTGTCCAGCAGTGGACATTTTTCGGCTGACATAATTATCACTGAAATCATCCGAAAGTGTGCCTGTCTTTTTATCCGACTACCCAAAAAGGAGAGTAATTAATTGTTTAACCGCCTCCGTGGCGTAATGGTTAGCCCATTCGCTTCACACCAGGAGGTCGCGGGTTCGATTCCCGGTGGGGTCAATTTGTAAGACTCGGTTTGGTTGGTGGTAGGGCATTTTCTAAGCCCGCCTGGCTAGCTACCACCATCTTATCTAAGTCTTGCCGCCAAACATCAGTGTTAACAACATTGATGTGTTCCGGCTTGAAAATAAGATAGCCAGTTCTCCATTGCGTTGGAGAATCTTTGTAAGCCCGCTTCCATCTTCGGCATCATCGTCACTTACCATCAGGTGAGATGATGCCAAGGGTTTACCATTGTGAATAAAAAAATAAAAAAAGTAATGTTTTTCGGGTGTATGTATGTTTGTAGGCATCTTTCTTTGGCTGAGCTTGTAGCCTAAACAGCTTGATGTATTTTGGAGTGCGAGGTGTCGTTAGATTCGTCTTGACCCCGTGAGTGACATAGGATAAACCGACTACTAAAAAGGGGTTAAGTTTTTTGCATTCGGATTTGAAATTTTAAATTGATTAGATCATTTTTACTGTCCCAAGACCAAACTGCGGAACCGATTTCGCTGAAGTTTGGCACAGAATTCCTTAAATATTTAAACACGCTTACCACGTTTTAAAAACCGATTTTAATAACAAAAAACATAAATAAAACATGGATAAGTTAAACCGGTCGTCGTGGAATTCCTTGAGGGAGGCCTATGTCCAGCAGTGGACGTCCTTCGGCTGATATGATGATGATGATGAAGTTAAATAAAATAACAAGGAAAATAGGAAGGAATCTAACCTAGGTAAGTTGATTGTTACAAGTGGCGACCGCGCACCAGAAAATGATGAATAACAGAAGGGGGTGGATTAATTAAGTAAATACACACAGTACGTCCACATTCTATCGCTCTTTATTGCTAATAACTGTCTTACTAAGCCTAGGGATTGTTCACAAACGTGAGGTTCGATAGGTGAGAGGAATGGGGGGGAAGAAAAAAATCACGTCAAATCACGTTGGGGGAGGAGGGGAATCTTCACTTGTTAAATACTTCAAAATAGCGAAACTATTTTTCGAAATTTTGGCGCGCGTGGCCCCCGCCCTCTATATACAATAGGTACTATTAATCTTCAAATTAGGTTGAATTAAAAATCGCTGTTTCCCTACCCAAAGGTTGCCTGGAAGAAATTGCTACCTAGCAATAAGGTCACCTATTGTATAGGCTTTCCTCTTTATTATTGATTTCTTTTTTTTTATGTTGTGATGCAATAAAGAATCGGATCAAAGTAGTCTTTATTACTATGGCCTTATAGTTATTTGTATTTTGACTGGAGCCGGTGACGTAACGCGGCGATGAAGTTTTTAAAGTGAAACTTTTATTACATCGTCTCAAATTTTTTCGTCTGTGGGTCGCGTGACGGTCGGTATGATCGTTTCGTCCTCTGTACCGTAGCTCCAAGGCGAGAGCAGTCTATAATGTGAAAAAAAGTTTCACTTTTACTGTGGTTTCATAAAACCAAACACTCTTTTCTTTTCTTCATACAAGCAAAAAGTAGCGCCATCTGACATAATTCGTACGAACTAGCGTGGGCGAGAGTTGACGTCAGTGCCGCGATAAAAGAACCTTGCTCTTGTAGAATTGTCGCTTTAAAAATGCGTTTATTTTATGTAGTCGTGTTTTTCAATTCAATTCGTTTCGTTTTGTGCAGGTGCAGGAGCCGACGCCGGATATGCTGGGCAAACTGAACAAAGGTCGTCGCATCGACTACGTGCTGCAGGAGGCGCCCCTCGAGGTCATCAACGAGTATCTTTTCGCGATGAGCAGCCACGTCTGTTATTGGTATGTCTTGGAGCCGAATCACTGGCTGGAGCATTTTTTGAGATGGGAAAAATTCATTGAACTCAAGACACTTTACCGTTACCTGCTACCGTAACCGAATTTTTAAAGAATATTTTAACGTCTCTGGGTACAAGCCTTTAAGTAAGCCGGTTTTCAAAGCAAAATTTTAACGTCTCTGGGTACAAGCCCTTTATGTTTTCACTTCTGTCGAGACTCGAAGTGGGTAGGTTTTTTTTTAGATTTGAATATCGACCGTAATGTCAGATGGGGGGAAAGAAAAAACGAGTATCTTTTCGCCATGAGCAGTCACGTCTGTTATTGGTATGTGTTGGAGCTGAATCATTGGAGCTCTTTGAAGTTTGTGGCAGTGGGCGGGGCACATAGCTCGTAGAACATTCCCTCTCGTATATCTACCAGATACGCTAAACTACCAGGTTTATGATATAGCGTCCTCACTCACCGACAGCTAGGGCATATGGTGAGGGCCGCTGTAGCTCGTATATATAGCTCGTAGAACAGACGGTTGTTGGGTCATTAAAGTTCTTGAGTGGTGACCGCGAACCGGACGACGTAGCGTAGGCATATAGAGTGAATAGTGTAGACCTGGTGAATATAGAGTAGCCACGTCTATTGTTGGAGCCGAACGAACCACTAGATATCTTGGAAGTTGTTTATTGTAATTTAATTTTTGTGGCACATAGTGCTCCGGAAGACGTAGAGTAGGAAGGCGTCCCACTCGGTAAACCGACGACCTGGTAAGGTCGCGGGAAGCCGCTGGATGCGGGCAGCGCAGAACCGGTCGTCGTGGAGATCCTTGGGGGAGGCCTATGTCCAGCAGTGGACGTCCTTCAGCTGATATGATGATGTGTTGACCACATTTTTTTTGTCCACAATTGGTAACCCATTGAAATCATCTCACCTGATGTTAAGTGTCGATGATGCCGAAGATGGAAGCGGCCTTACCAAGACTCCCCAACGCAATTGGGAACTGGCTATCTTACCTTCAAGCCGGGACACATTAATGCTGTTAACAACATTGATGCATGGCGGCGAAACTTAGATAAGATGGTGGTAGCTAGACAGGCGGGCTTAGAAAATGCCCTTACACCAAACCGAGTCATGCAAAATTAGACTACGCCGGGACTCGAACCCGCGTCCTCCTGATGAGAAGCTAAAGGACTAAACCGTTACACCACGGAGGCGGTTAAAATATACAGGCTGTAACAAAATTAGGGATGCAACGATTAATTGTCATGACGTACTCCTCTGCGCAAGAGCGTCGGTGGCGTAACGGCTAGAGCCGCTACCTCCTCATGGTTCGAATCCTGCCACGTACCAATGTGTTTTCGAATTTCGATTTTATACATATGTACGTACGTTTATATATGTGAATGTACGTTTATTCGATGCGGTTAATGTGAAGATAAACATCGTGAGGAAACCTGCACACGCCTGCGAAGGATCTCGAAGGCTGTAATTATATGTTAAGTCGACCAACCCGCACTGAGCCCGCCACCGAGTGGGAGGCTTGCCTACACTACGTTTCCCGGTGCGTGGTCACCACTCGAGAACTTTACTGCCCCATCGGCCATCTGTTCTAAGAGCAATGTGCCCCGCCCACTGCCACTTAAGTTTAGCAATTCTGAGAGCTATGTCGGTTACTTTGGTTCTCCTACATAACACATGGTGTGGTGAATCTATATGCATCGTTATTCCACAGGGAATCCGAGGACACAATGCTGCTAATCCTACGCGAGATATACGACACGCTGGGCGTGCAGCCCGACTCCACAATTCCCCAGCCGAACATGACCGTGCAACGCACTAGGACTCCTAAAGAAGTGAGTAACATTTTTGCTTCAGTGATAGATATTTGTGTAGCGTTAAAGTTATACTAAAGTGTAACCATTTATTCTGTAGCGTTAAAGTTATTCTAAAGTGTGACCATTTATTCTGTAGCGTTAAATATATTCTAAAGTGTGACCATTTATTCTGTAGCGTTAATATTATTCAGAAGTGTGTGTGACCGTTTATTCTGTAGCGTTAAGGTTATTCTGAAGTGTGACCATTTATTCTGTAGCGTTAAGATTATTCTGAAGTGTGTGTGACCGTTTATTCTGTAGCGTTAAGGTTATTCTGAAGTGTGACCATTTAACTACACTAAAAGACAAAATCAATATAAAGTAATAGGCAATAGAAATACACACTCCGTTAAAATTTCAACTGTCTACCTACCTATTACGATTCATGAAATACAGCCCGCTGAAAGACAGACAGATGGACATCGGAGGCTTCGCATCGTTAGGGTACGGAAAAAAGACACAAAAATCGACCAAAAGATACAGATTGGACATAAGACATAATGATCGAAAGAGACAGCAACCAACAGACACGAAGTAACCGAGACACAGTGCACATCGTTTTAAATTAAAAATTTAACAAAAACAGTACTGCATAAAAACATTAACCCTTTTTTAGGAAGTCGGGTAAATTGTATCATATGTCACTCACTGCATCAGGACGAATCTAACGATACCTCGCACCCTACAATTCATCAAGCCTTTTAGAAGTTATCGTGGAATAAAGAAACATACATACATTAGAACGGAAAACAATGCACTCCTTTTTTGTGGGCAGCGTGTAGAAACAGCTAACTCCCAACATTTCGTACAAGGGGCATTCCACGTGAAGCGGACAGGTAAAAAATGTTGATGTTTCCGATTTTAGTAATATTTGATTAAGTTATACCTATATATGTCCTCGACCCAGATATACAATATTTTTTTCAGTAGAATACATAGTTAACGAGTTAAAGGGCATTGAAGTTTTGACTAATTAACAAGTATGCGCTACTTCAAACCCAAGTACCAAGTGCTTACCGATTGTGAATAATAAAAAATAATAAAAAAAAGTTCAGCAGTTGACGGCTTCCGCTTGTTATGAAGTTCGATATTGTACGGGCTGCTGCTACCCAGTACACCTTTATTGTTTTTTTAGGAGGATTGTGAATATGCGACTTTTCATACAAACGGCGTTAACGATTTTCACCTCTTTAATGTTAACCGATTTGGACCAATTTTTAATAGGTTGTCAGTCAGAACAAAAGCTAGGCTTATACGTTTTTGTTTTTTCGATAAAGTTAATAAGTTTAATGTTATTGTCGTTCACGTGTTTTCATACAAAACTTTATTTCGGCCATTTTTTTTGTTTATTAACAATCAGTAATTTATAAAACGAAACGTATAAGTCTAGCTTTTGTTCTGACTTACAACCTATCAAAAATTGGTCCAAATCGGTTAACATTTAAGAGTTGAAAATCGTTAACGCCGTTATAAAGTCGCAGCTTCGCAATCCACGTAAATGATACAACTGTCTTTTCTTTGCTATTTTTTTGATTGTGAGTAGGTACGTGGGCGCGGTACGGCGACCGAACGTATAAATTGTTTGAATTCAACGTAAATCGGTGACGTCGCGATGTGCGGTCGCAGACCGTACAGATATCGATTCGATGCTCTTTGTCGCTCTCGCTCTAACGTTGGCTCTTTGAAACGGACACAAGTGTGCATCTCGCCGGGTCGCCATTCTTATTATATTTTATAGTTCGTAAAATTTAGCTTGACCGCTGCGACAGCAGAAGGTAGATGGAAGTTCAATTAGTGTAAAAGAGATACAACATATAAAATGTACTAAGATGACAGCTGTCGCAGCGAGCAAGCTAAATTTTACGAAGTATAGTGCAAAACGTAATGTATTTGCATTCTCTTTGCTAGTGCAGCTCGCAATGACGTCTGTCTTTCGGATAAAAGTAATGACGTGAACTGTCCGGTGACTGTCAATTGATTTTTTTTCTTTTTTTTTTTCAGAATGAGGCACTTCTTTTTCAAGCGCCAGGTAATTTTTTTTTAGATAGTGTAAGGTAATAATAGGGATGACGACAGCATCAGAAATAAATTATAAACTCTTGATCACTAAATTGCCTTCCTATTTAAACTTCGGAAAACCTTACTCGTTTTGTTTTCCATCAAATCTTCAATTTTTCATTTATCAAAATAATGAATACGTATATGACGCTGCTAAACTATGACGTCACGCCTAGGTATTTCAAACATTTTTAGAACAAAATGTCGTTTTTGACAGATGATAACAAGTTACTCAGGTGACTAGCATTCGTCATCCCTATTGTTAAAGTCAAATAGCCTTTTGAGACAACATATTCTATTCGCTTCGTGATAATTCCCTTTAATGTGTTTCCTTTAAAGCGTGTCCCTAAATAAGTGATTTTTAACTATGGTGGCAACCTTGGCAACCATAGATTTTTATCTGAGGTCAATGGTGGCAGCCCTAAAAAATAAAAAAAGAATGGCTGGTGATATTAGTTTAGAACGAAATTTTGTAAGGTTAGACAATCGATCCCCATCAAAATCTCATTTTTTTCCATCATTATACTTTCTTTACTCCATCGTCGCTACACTTAATAAGTTACAACAAATTAATTGTACAGCCATGCTGTGCATACTTTCTCGCAAAGCCTTCACTGTCTGTCGTAGTCGGGCATACACAGATCGCCAATAAACATTATAATTACTTAGTAGCAAAGAATACAAGAGTAATGAAAATTTTACTAATAATTTCGGTTTGTATGTATGGGAGGTATCCCACTTGGATTTTTTCTGAATTGAGTACCCAGTGCAGTAGGTTAAGTCCTAGTTATTAAAAAAAATGTTAAAAATCCTTAGCCATTTTTGAGAAAAATTAACGAAAAAACCTGGATATGTATGGGGGTACTTTATTCAGATTTTTCTTGGGATAACAAACTACGCGTGCTGTAGGCAATGTAAAGTAAAGTTATTGTAACTTACCGAGTTACAACAAAATTGTTAGCCATTTTTGAATAACAAATAACAATACTATGGTGGCAACCCTAAAAAATCAAGATTGGGGAAATTAAAAAAAAACGGCTGGAGATGTAAAAACAATATTGCCATAACCCAATTTTTACCAAAATCCGTCCAATAGTTTGGGAACTACAGCACCGGACGGACGCACAGACACACACGTATTTTTTTTTGTTTTTAGACTATTAGTGTAAGACAATCGATCCCCATGAAAATCTCAACTTCCATTTTTTTTCATCACAATACCTTCTCCACTCTTTCATCGCTCGAAAGTAAAAATAATTAGTATTCTATTTTGTTAGAAAGGTGTATCAAAGCCCATTCTATTCAGAAAAAAATAAGGTTAAAAAAACTAAATGAGTTCGTTTATAATTTCTTTCAATGCCTACGTCTCTAAGACCCTGTAGAATTGTATACAGGTTGACTTTTAATTAGTTCTTGATAACAAAAGGTATGCATGTACTCGTGATTACAAAACAAATTGCAAAAGAAACTATATGTCAAATCAGAAAAAAAATGTTTGGTCCTCGATACATAATAAGTTATTAAACCGGCAAAAATGTATGAAGGACCAAATATTTTTTTTCATATTTGACATATAGTTTCTTTGGGAAAGTTGTTTGTAATCACGAGTAGATTCATATCCATTGCTATCAAGAACTAATTAAAAGTCACCCTATTACAGGAATACTTTTGGACCCATAGCAATATTCTTCTACTCCTTATTCTAAACAACTTTCCCCAAGGAAACCATGGTCAATTAGCAAAAAAAATTTGACTTCCCTAGGATAAGATAAATAAGGTGCTCAATAACGCGTGCTTCGGATAAGTATGATTGTCTAATCATACTTGTGGCGCGCCTGCCCAGCTCACATTTCCAATCCAACCTTATTTATCTGATCCGTGGACTTCCCATACGAAGTATGTATATCGGCTGGTCAATTTGTATGAGGGGGGCAATTTTTTTTTTGGTAATTTACTATGAGTTACTTGGGGTAAGTTGTTCAGAATCAGGAATAGAAGCGCTTACCAAAATATTGCTAAGGGTCCAAAAGTATCCCTGTAGTGGGCAGTTTTGACTGCCTAGCTTATAGGTTAGCGTGCCTACAGCTCCGTGACCTACCTGGACAGTAGGTAGTGGTCCTCTTCCACGAGGCACTCGCCTTGCAGAGTATCGGGACAAGCGTCTTGGCGGCAAGACCTACCGTAACTGGTCCTTATCTTACCTTATGGTGTTGGCAGGAATAGCAGCCCTCACTGTTATGCCCAAGGGTAGGTAAGTGGGGACGCTATATCATAAACGTGGTAGTTTTAGCGTATCTGGTAGATATACGAGAGGGAATGCCTAGCTTATAGCTAAAAGTGATGTCTACCATATCTGTTAATTTTTTTTTACAGACCATCCCTCCACGAGTCGCCGCCACGACGCCGCGTGATCCCTCTTAGTTAGCCCTTAGGAAATATATATTCATAATAATATTAATAATAATGCAATAAATTAAATTTTATAAATAATTTATTATATTAAATTTTAAATAAACACAGAAAATGGTCTAAAGAATTATAAATACAACGTTAACCATATTTTCGTTGTTATTTTTTTAGTTTGTCGAAGTTTTACCTTATAGGGATCTCATCCTGATGATCTCATCCATACTCATCCTGATGAACTGATGAGTTCACCAGGATCCCCTGGGGGGATTGGCTTAGGGGATTCTGGTGAACCAACCCAAAGTTCTTAGTTTATCGAAGGTAATGGTTATTTGTCTTGATACGGAGTACGGAGTTTCCCAGCGCCTGTACTTCATAACCATGGAGGGAAAGTAACTTAATATTAGAAATAGGAAATTGACAGGTTTATTTATTTATTTAAGTAAGCTCTTACGGTGAAGGAAAACATCGTGAGGAGACCTGCACACGCCTGCGAAGAAACTCGAAGGTTGTGTGTGAAGTCGACCAACCCGCACTGGGCCCGCGTGGTCGACTATGGCCCGATCGTCCTAATTCAGGGTAGGATCGAGCCCCTCGGTGGGAACTAGCTGATATGATGATGATGATGATTTATTTAAATAAAAGGTAGGTTGGCTAGCTTGGACCCAATGTTGGGGAGTGGAGGGGGGTTACCCTGTAGTCAAAGTATATATATTACGAGTAGTACTAACATACAGTATGGACACTCCCTGCCGCTCTCTAGATTGCGACCTCAACCCCTCGTCACCCAGATTGATACAGATTGGTTACAGTTTGGTTGTCGAACGTATAGGATTTCGCCGCCATTTTGTTTGTTCCGTCATTCCTTTTTTGTTGTTTCTGGTTTCAATGTTATTTCTGGCCCGTTGTATGAAGTGTCCAGGCCGTGCTGTAGTGTAAGTTACATTAGGACCTCGATACCAAAAATGGCAAATAACCAGAACCTGGCGAATACCTACTTTGAATGCAGAATCTTCCGTTTAATAACATTTGACTAATAATATTTAAGGCGCTAATATTACAGATTTTCGTAGTTTTTGACGTCAATTACTTCTAAACGATAGAAAACCCAAGGTTGAAAAAAAATACCCTTATTGTTGATGATGTTCCTTAAAGTCAAAAGCTATTAGAAACACGATTGAGCAGTTTTGGCTCGATAGAAAAAATCCCAAAGATAGGTCTACACCGTTACTTTCAACTCTAGTTATGACTAATATTATGAAGTATAAATTTAAAAAAATATACAACAATATTTGCTATGATAATACAAAGTGAGTAATGTTATTTTTTTTTTTTATACTTTCATTGTAGTTTTTGATTGAAACGAAAAACCATTAAAAAAGTAAAAAGGGTGGTTATTTTCTTTACTGTTTAAACGTAATAATTTTAATGTTTTAACAAATGTTCCATTAATACCTCGCCTTAAGCGCAAACATTTAGTTATAAGAAGACTTTTTATAAAGTCCGTAATATTGAGCTCTTTTTAATTTAAGCTGTGGCTCCCGCGGCTGCATGAACTGTCTGGATTACCGCGATCACAGCAAGTCCGGATTATCGAGGCCCTACTGTTTATTCAAGTAGAGCGTATATTCACAAAATCGTTCCCATACAAACTTAAAATTACTATTGCAAATGAATGGGCCTTCTTCAATGAAACTTTATACACCTAGGCAAGTCACGGAATTCTAATTTGTGGATAGATTACATTTAAAAAAAATGTGTTGTCAAAAGTTGTAAGTAACACTGATTTAAGGTTTTCACAGTAATATTAAAATTCGCAATTTTTTTTTTAAATTAAGATTTCAAAAATGTAACCTGTCCAAAAACTAGGATTCCGTGACTTGCTTATGTGTATAAAGTTTCATTAGAATCGGCCTATCCATTTTCAAGAAGTAGTTGTTTTAAGTTTGCAGGGGGAACGAATTTGTTAATACGCTCTTAGTCACTGCGCAACGCGCGAAAAATTTGGACTTCTATACAAAGATGACCGATCAGCTAATCGATGTATTTAAAAAGTGTTCAATTTTTTTCTACAAGTATATTCTCATGTTTATACAAAAGATTCAAGGAGTATAAAAAAATACATGCAGCGGCACAATAAACGAATCCAATTTTTTTTCAATACATTTTTGTAAAAATGGTCATCCTAACAGCATGGATTATTTTCTTGAAATTAAAAACCGTCTCCGAGGCGTAATGGTTAAGTTTATTAGTTCCACATCAGGAGGTCGCGGGTTCGATTCTCGGCGGAGTCCAGCATTGTTTGACCAAATGGTTTGATTGGTGTAAGGGCATTTTCTTTGCCTGAATGGCGTGCTTCCACCAACTTATGAGTCTTGCCGCCAAACATCAATGTTAACAGCATTGACGTGTTCCGGTTTGAAGATAAGATAGCTGGTTCCCCATTGCGTTGGGGAATCTTGGTAAGCCCTCTTCCATCTTCGGCATCATCATCACTTACCATCAGGTCACAGGTGAGACGATGTCAAGGGCTTAGTACCAATTGTGGTTTAAAAAAAAGTAGGTAAGTAAACCACAAAGTGCAGTCATTAGGTTAGATCCCTGACTACAAATGTGTCGAAGAGCACAACATTCTGCAGATCCTCGGGAACTTCTTAGACTGCTCAGAAGAGAGCGCACTGTATACTGGCAAAATAATAATAAAGTAAATACTGTCTGAGTCCACTTTGGTTTTGCCTGTCCTTGAATCCACTCAGCTTTCTGCTCGATAAATCAGGGACGGGATTTTCGGAGAGGTGGTTTACGCATGGCCCACCTTTTCTACATGAACGATCTCAAACTGTTCGCTCCAAATGCAACGCGGTTGGAGGAACTGTTGAAAATCGATCCTTCATGTGGACAGGGGTAGGGTGGTACATTCAGATGGAGTCTAAATCGACTTCATGAACATCCGCACCCTCTCTGAAACTGATACATACCGGTATCTGGGTATGTCGCAGAGTATTGGTGTTCACGAGACAGGGATGAAACAGGCGGTTTGTGACGTGTTTTGGGAGCGCCTTACAGAAGTTCATGCGAACTATTTGTCGGGAGTTAACAAGATACGAGCAACGCCTGGGTCATGCCTCTTCTTTTGTACACCTTCGGCATACTCAGATGGTCACAGACCGAACTGGACTCCCTGGATCGAAAAGTCCGCACTACTATGACACTCCATAGGATGCATCACCCGAGGTCGTCAGTGATCAGGCTGTATATCCCATGGAAGAGTGGAGGTCGTGGCCTTTTAAGTGCCAAACAAATGCACAACCGCGAGATAAGCAGTCTCCGAAGTTACTTCCTGACGAAAGTCGATAGTGAGTTGCATAGAGTTGTCATAGCCCGTGATAAAGGACTAATCCATCTAACCATGGCCCAAAAGAACTGGCAGACGCTGGCTGTACTTAGCACTACTGAGCGAGAGGACATCTTGAAAGAAGGAGCTGCACGGTAGGTTCTTCAAGGCTCTTCGTAGATAAGAAGGCTTTCGTGCACTGGCTACGCTTCGGAGACCTTTTTGCAGAGACAGGGTTTATCTGTGAAATACAGGATCAGGTGGTCAAAACGACCAATTATAGGAGGTTTATAATAAAAGACGGCGCCTTGAACGTCTGCCGGTTGTGCCGTCAACCAGGGGAGACCCTGCGTCATATAAGCTCCGGTTGTCCCATGCTTGCCAACACTGAGTATTTGCACAGGCACAACCAGGCAGCCAGGATCCTACATCAAGAAATCGCTCTAAAGTATGACCTCATATCTCGGCGGATGCCATTTTACAAGTACACGCCGGAGCCGGTTCTCGAGAACGACCGCGCCAAGCTCCACTGGGACCGACCCAGCATCACGGACAGCACGATTCCTTCGAATAAGCCTGATATCGTGTTGATGAATCGGGCGCAGTCAAGGGTGTTTTTTGGTGGATGTTCACTATTCCATACGATGAAAATCTAGTGCAGGCTGATGCCGCAAAAAGGAGCAAGTACCTGGACCTGGCGCACGAGGTTACTGATATGTGGCGAGTGGAATCCACCGAAATCATCCCCGTAGTCCGTAGTAGCAGTGAACGGGCTAATTTGAGCCGACCTTGAACGTCACCTAAGGCGTTTGGAACTCCGAGGCAGACCAATAATTGTGGCAATACAGAAAGCAGTCCTCCTCGACAATGCCTGGCTGGATAGTCCGGCGCTTTCTCTCCCCGTCGTCGCACTGAACTCCAGCCGACTGTGCTTCCGCTGGGAGTGCTCCTGCCACTTCGCCTCGTGCCAAGTGAGTAGAGGCTTTAATTTTATATTCGATAATAAGTAATTATTTTTTTTCATATACTTCGCGATAAAAAAAATCGTGCTCTTTATTCTGAGCAGTCTTCGAATTTCCCAAGGATCTTGGACGCATTATTTTGTAGCCAGGGATCTAACCTAATGACTGCACTTTGTAGTTTGTTTGAATAAAAAAAACCGGCCAAGAGCGAGTCAGACTCGCACACGAAGGGTTCCGTACCATCGTACAAAAAAAAACCACGTTTCTTGTATGGGGCGCCTTATTTTATTATTTGTTGTTATAGCAGAAATAGAAATACACACTGTGAAAATCACTTTCTTGTACGGGGGCCTTTATTTTATTTTTTTATAATTGAACTTTGATTTTTTATTATTCGTTATAGAGGCACTAGAAATACACACTGAAATTTTAACTGTATCTGCCTATTAGTATGCATGAAATACAGCTATTTAGAGATTTCAGAGGAGTTAGGTAACTGAAATACGTGGGGGGGGGGGGGGTTGAGGAGCGTCCGTACTATTTATGTTTTAGGCTGGCTTTCACATCCGGAATTCCTCTCTGTGCTACTTCTTGGAGAAGTTTTTAAGTTTCAGGACTTGAAGCCCTGGTTTACGGGGATCCCCCAACATTACTAGCGCCGCTAACAGTTAAAAATAATTACTCGCTGAGTACATACATACTTTTTCCAAAATTTTCAATGATAAAAATGAAGCTGGTACTGTTGTTTTACAGATAGCTTATGTCCTAAAAGTGGCCGCTTTTATTATCTGTAACTACAGATTTTGTGAAATGGGACGGTCGAGTGTAACAGGAAATGCGTACGTTTTTTAAACCACGAAGACTAAGGTAACAAGGCCATAGCGCCTAATGTAAGGCCGAAGGAAAAGATGACCTACTATCCGGAGGCCCGGCCCGTGAATGAACGACCCAAAAATTTATTAATTTTATTAATTTTTTGTCACTTATTACACATCATATGCGACTACTGTAAGTAATGCTCGCTCGGTTTTTTTTACTGATAGCGGCGCTTAAAATAATATTTAAACTTTATGTTAAATTAATTGGCAGCTTTGTTAGAATGTGTATCCTGAGAATAACTTTTGTTTACAAATAAATATACTTTTTGGCGGTAACAAAAAGTAGGGAACTTATTTAATTATTATTATCGTATAATACAAATAAGTAACTTTTATATTTTTTTCAGTATATAAATTAATAATGTTAGAAAATGTATTTACAGTTTCTGTTTAAATTGCCATTTTATAAAAAGATGCAGATGACATTTTGTGATTTATTTTATTTGCAATTTTGTTTACAAATAAATGTACTTTTTTGTTAACAAATTATTTAATTATTATTATTGTATAATATAAATAAGTAACTTTTATTTTTTTTTCAGTAGATAAATTAATAATATTACAGTTTCTGTTAAAATTGTTATTTTATAAAAAGATGCAGAGGACATTTTGTGATTTTGTTTACACATAAATGTACTTTTTTGTCAACAAATGTACTTTTTGGCGCCAACAGAAAGCAGGTAACTTATTTAATTATTATTTCATTGTTCCGCTAGTTAAATTGTATAATATAAATAAGTAAAATTAGTATTTTTTTATTAGATAAATTGATAATATTAGAAAATATATTTATTAAAGATTTATATATTTTTTTGCGATTTATTTTATTCATTTAAATAATACAGGTGTAACATAATTGGTGTAGGATAAACGTACATGGGAAATTGAAATTCGAAAACACATTGGTACGTGGGCAGGTTTCGAACCACGACCTCCCGGACAGGAGGTACGAGGTAGCGGCCATTACGCCACTGACACTCATTAGATTTGAGATGTGTCGTCAGATTTAGGTTACATTTTTACCCGATTTGCAAAAAATAGGGGTTTAGTTTTTATGCAGTCGGGTTTTTAATTTTTAATTAATTCCTAATTACCAAATGGGTTAAGACAGACACACCCACATGAATGACTAATGAAAGTTCCTTTTTTAATTCGGAATCGTTCGTTCTAAAATAGATTTAAAAAAAAATTACGAAAGGGCTTAACTTTGAGCTTGCCCTGGGCGCCATTACGATTGGTACGCCCCTTCTATGTATGTATGTATGTTTTTTTCATTTTGTTTAAATTAAAAATTCGAGTGCGTTTGGCTGCACCTCACCTGATGGTAAAGTGATATGTCTCTTTTTTATGGCATGAGAGATTTCAGAGTGTGAGATGTCGTTATATTCGTCTTGATCCCGAAAGTAACATAGGATAGGTACACTTTAACCCGACTGCCAAAAAAGAGGGGTAATGTTTTTATCATGCAGTCGGGTACTTATGCGTTTGGCTGCACCTTACCTGATGGTAAGTGGTATTTCTCTTTTTTACGGCATGATGGATTTCGGAGGCTACTGGGCGTCTTGGAGGAGCTGGGTTGGCAGTGATGCCAGCCAATCACGCAAAATGGGCGCAGCGGTCGCCTGGTTGCGGAAATCAGCCCGCCCCTAACAAACTAACCGTGCTTCGGGTCGGTTAACCTACGTGATTGACCCAGCGACGGAAGAGTTACGACCGCTTCATCATATCAGCTGATTACACTGGTCTACATTGGTTTTATTGCCCTAGATATAAGATCGATTTTGGATCTATTTGTGCTCACAATTTATGACACTATCAATGATTTTGTAAGATTTGCTCTCGTTTTTTTGCGCAGAACTCTAATCATGACTGGGAAAATGAATTTATTACTAATAAGCCGATAATTGATCAAAATATAATCATAAAAACAAGATCACATTCAATACTTTCATGAATCTTGTAAACATCAAAATTTGCTAAAATATCCAAGGCAACAAAAAATATATATTTTTGGAGAGCTGTGTTATGCGTCCCCACCAAGGGGCTCGAGCCTACCCTGAATTAGTGCGATCGGGCCTTAGTCGATCACGCGGGCCTCGCGCTGGTTGGTCGACTTCACACACAACCTTCAAGTTCGCAGGCGTGTGCAGGTTTCCTCACGATGTTTTCCTTCACCGCAAGAGGGTCGCATAAATGTATACACACTGAACCACGACCACTTTAAAGGTTGTACCTAAAAAAATAAGGTAGGTTGAATATTTTTTTTTTCATTAAATTGAGTCAGTTATACAGCAATTGTATTGGCATTTAAAAAAATCTTTGATAATTACTTTCACGCGATTTATCGAGACCGTGACTTACACAAAACACAATCCGCAATAACCAAAAAACAAATAGAGCGCTATTAAAAATATTTGTATCAATGATACCACTAAAACTTTGTGAGGATAATTCAGATATAACGGCTTGGCTCTAAGAGGGGATTCAAAGTTCTGAACATTTTTCATTGCGAGTTTCTTCGGTCGAAATGTTTTGATCTTCTTGCGTTTCCTGACGGTGTGTGGAGGACATCCTTCGAGTTTGGTGATGAAGTCTCCTTCTACGTCCAGTTTGTACCTAAAATTACAAACATTAGAAATTTGTTGCTCCGCTTGACAGTCCGTGAGGGAACGCCTATAACGTCGATGCTGGCGGAAAACGCTTATCTGAGGGCATAGTAGTGCACCCGCCAAGACGAGCTATCTATACATATTGATGGCTCATCTTGGCGGGTGCACTGCCATGCCCCCAGATTTTTTAAATATTTTTTTTAATATGACACGATTTTCATAATATTTGAAATATCTTGAAATCGGTTCACTTTTGGATAGGACATTGTAGGGTCAAATGGACTGGAATTGACCTCTTCTATACCCCCTTTTCGTTTCCGCAACCAGTTTCCAATGAACCTGTATATTAGAAGAATTGATGAAATCTAATGCAAGTCCGTCCGGCCGTTCAATCCAAGCGATTTGCTTAATTTTTTTTCAATGATTGGCACTAGTATATTGATGCGCGAATTTGTCATCAAGCATTAGAAATTACCCATGCGAGCGGCTAGCGCCTTGCGCACAGCGCTCCCTTCAGAATGTAGTCCGAGTCCGTGCGGCGGTTCTATCCAACCAAATTGTTTTTTTTTTTTAATAAAAGGTATCGATGCACATATTTGTCATCGAGCATTAAAAATCACCTAACTTTCGCCCTTCTTAACATATAAAAAAACGAAATCTAATCAAAGTCCGTCCGGTCGTTCTACAGAAACGATTTACCATTTTTTTTTAAATGCATGAATTTGTCATCAAACATTGAAAATTACCTAAGTTATAACAACGCGATTTTTATAGCTTTATCTCTCAATATCTCCGGTTTTGATGGAAGTACCTACGCGGTTCGTTGTGGTCTAAGAACGCTCGATAGACCGAATTCTTTTATTTGAGCTATTGCCCACATAAATTGGTTGAATTGGAGCGAAGTTAGGTATGAAAGGGTGTATCACATTCGACAATTTAAAGTATTTGAATAGAGAGGGAAAAAAATCAAAACCATTATGACAAACATTTTTTTAAAAATGAAACGAGCCAGAACAACAAAGCATACGAAGGTTGAGGAAGCTTTATCAACAAAGCATACGAAGCATACGAAGATTGAGGAAGCTTTGATAACAAAGCATACGAAGCATACGAAGATTGAGGAAGCTTTGATAACAAAGCATACGAAGCATACTTACGAAGCACACGAAGATTGAGGAAGCTTTGTTAACAGAGCTTTAGGTTTGAATTTTTCCCTCACTTCCCAAATGGTTTAAATTGTCGAGTGTGATCCACCATATTCTTTTACCAAGTCTTTGTTTGGAATTCCGCTCTCTAGCTTTGAAATAATACGCGATTTTTCTGCGATACCTTTTAATTTGTTTTCTTTTTGTTTGCGACATGTTAAAAGTTTCACAAGTAACTCAACAATATGTTTTGGTGCGTCTTGTTTACAGTTAAGTAACAAACTGACTGAAGGAAGAGATATGAAAAAGCGGGTCTTGACTCTACCGCATAGTACAATAAATATAACTCTTAGACCATGACTCTACGGTATGCACGTGTTTTGTTTCTTTACAAAAGTCTCTAAACTCGACACGTTATATTTACTTTTACGATAATAGCCATTGACCATTATACTTGGTCAGATGTGGATACTGTTACCTATTAAAATTGTTTACAATACAGCTGTGCTGGTCGTTCTACAGATATAATTCTCCGAAAACATAAGTCAAATGTGGTCGCATAATGCGGTATGTCGTAGTAAGCCATGTCGTAAAAAGCAACGCTTTTAATAAGGAGGTCATTTCAACAGGGACCTTTGGTTTTGGTCAATATAACCGGAATATTGTTCTAAATCTAAACGTAGTCGCCATAAACGATTTTATCTAACACTTTTTATGTAAAAAAATATATCCAAATGTATGGAAAATGTGGTTTCAGTTAAATATTCTGAAATTTTGATATAATATAGATTTAAACGTCCTGAACAAAAGTCTCTATGGGGGCTACCACTGTTGCCGAGTCCCTTTCAGAGTTACGACTGATTTTGTACCCTCAAGGAAATCGACTCTAGTACACACACCAACAATGTCGCAATGTAGGTTCAATCTAATGTCAATTGTTTAAATAAATAGTTGGTAATTGCATCTAATTAATGATTTGTTGTCTGATACAAAATCAGTCGTAACTCTGAAAGGGACTCGGCAACAGTGGTAGCCCCCATAGAGACTTTTGTTCAGGACGTTAAAATCTATAATATATCAAAATCTCAGAATATTTAACTGAAACCACATTTTCTATACTTTTGGTACGGGGTTCTTTCTTGAAAAAAAAAGTTAATGTTAAATGAAACCAACACACAAAATTCGGTGACTTTAAGAACTTTCATTTTAGTTGAACAAATTTTTTTCAACTTATTTAAAAGTGGAGAAAAGTAATAAAAACATGTAAAAATCGAGAATCACGCGTTCGGTTTCAACGTAACAGCCGCGTTGAAGCCCGCATTGATTTGAACTTAAAATGAATAGACCTACGTCAGATATTATTTTATCTCGGATCGACCCATTCAGATTGAGTCGTCTTAAAGCCAAGGTCGATTAAATGAAGATGGCGTTTTAAATCAGCCATGATATGTGGTAGTAAGTAGTCGATGCCCGCGGCTCTGCCCGCGTGGATATCGAGGGTGCGCAGTGCGCGAGTAGTATACGGCTCGCAGGGATGTTACGCGGTGTTAGTCGATGTTGAATCGAAGCGGCTCACCGCGCAACATTCATTCATTGAGGATAGTGCGCACTACAATTCTTTAAAATTTTATCGTAATCGGTCAGGCCTGTTGGTAAGTGATGATGATGCCGAAGATCGAAGCAGGCTTACCAAGATTTCCCAACGCAATGGGTAACTGGTTAATCTATCTTCAAGTCGGAACACATCAATGCGGTTAGCATTAATATTTGGCGGTAAGACTTAGAAGATGGTGGTAGCTAGCCAGGGGGGCTTAGAAAATGCCCTTCCACCAACTAAACCGTGAGTCTTGCAAAGTTCCGCCGGGAATCGATACCGCGACCTCCTGATGAACTAAGCTAATGAACTAACGAATACGCTACGGTAGCGAGACTTTAATCGGCTTTTAGCAAGACTTAACGAACAGCAACAAAATTGGTGTAGGTCCCGTTAACTGGGGCTTCTACCCATCGTACTGAACAACTTTTGTAAATAGTACGACTTTTCTGAAAACGTAAAATTTTTTTTTACTCTTCATACAAATCGATCAGCTGTTCGACCGATTTTGTGCATTTAAGTATGGAGCGTCTATTATTTTTTTTTGAGAATTGACTACGGGTTCCTTGGAGAAAGTTGTTCAGTATGACGAATAGAACCCCCAGTTAACGGGACCTACACTATTTTTTTATACCTGTATAAGACGAAGAATATAATGATAACCACCTATAAGGCAACCACGGACCCACAAACAGAAAATTCAGTTCACGATAAAATAAATTTAATTCAATAAATTCAAATCAAGTCATCAAAAAATAATGTGAAAATAAAACGTAAAGTCAGTCTCACAGATTACAATTAAATGTCAATATTTCAAATTGTCAATATTTCCTCATAGGAACACACATTACCACTTTTGATGTAAAAAAATATACCGTAGATCCTGTTTTTGGCATTAATAGCAAAATTTCTCGAAAACAAATAGTTAATATTGAATGAAACCAACACACAAAAATTGGTGACCTTTTAATTTAATATAAGTATATATTTTGTAACTTAGTTTAAAGTGATGAAAAGTAGGTATTAAAAACATGTAAAAATCGAGAATTGGGCGTTCGGTTTCAACGTAACAGCCGCGTTGAAGCCCGCAACCAGTGTTGCCAAATGACTTTTGTTAAATGTAGCTAAATAATGTTTAAAAAGTCACTAGAACAATATAAAAATGGCAATTCTGTCGCTAGATGTATGGTGTAACTGTGCTTGAAAAGTCGCTAAAATGTATGACGCGTCGATTTTTTTTGTTGCTAGACTGCTCCGAAAATACGTTAGATCTAGCTACTAAGTCGCTAAATTGGCAACACTGCCCACAACTTAAAATGAACAGACTTACTTTCGATATTACTGAAACACGTATCAACTTGCTTGGATTGAGTGATCTTAGCGCCAAAAGGAAGATGGAAAAATAAAGGATCTAAATGCAGTGGACACAGATATTAGGTATACAGATATAATTCAGTGAACATTAAGCATATTTAGTGGCCTGTAGTAAAATCATTGCTTACCAAGACTTGTATCTATCGAACTCGAAGGTTCCGGACCTACGGTCGCAGGGGATCTCCATACCCTCCACACACAAAATATTTGGACCCCCGATTACATAATTGCTAATACAAATTTAAGACATAACAACTGTAAATAAATAATTTACCTAGCTAAGTTGTTGAAAAATTGACTTCCAAAGAGAAGTCAACACACAGCAGGCAGTCTGTTGCACAGGCAACGTCAGTGAAGCGCAGAAGTGTAGAAATTTAAAAAAGTGAAAGTAAATTTTTGTAAGGAGTTTGCATTATAGAGTTAATGGTGTTTTGATATAGCTCGTAATATTTTTACATAGATTCATGCAGTTTATTTTAATATGTATTTGATACCATATGCTTCTTCGTACATAGAACTACATTTCTTTTACTGTGTGTGTTAAAAGGACACCATAAATTTGTACAGCAACAAAAAATCTTTTTTTAAGTGGTTTGTATTTTTTAAAATTAATATGACAAAATATGATAGATATAGAGTTTATGGTTAGTTAAAACCCATGCTGTTTTTATAACTAACTAAAAAATAACATTATGCTTTTATGAGATCAGGGACAGCAAAAGATTTAGAGCAACGACAAAATATTCATTTTTTTTAATACATCCTCATGGCAAAGTATATATATAAGTACTAACATACAGTATGGAAACTCCCTGCCGCTCTCTAGATTGCGACCTCACTCGCTCATCACCCAGATTGATACAGATCGGTTACAGTTTGGTTGTCGAACGTAGAGGATTTCGCCTCCATTTTGTTTGTTCCGTCATTCCTTTTTTGAAACGTCATTTCTGGTCCGTTGTATGAAGTATCCAGGGTATGCTCATGGTTTCATGTGCGTTCTAATTGAAATCTTCTTCATTGTAATTAGATGATTTTTTTTATTAAAAATTTGAGAGTGTTTATCTGCACCTCACCTGATAGTATAAGTGCCGATGCAGCCGAGGATGTAACACGCAAGCTCAAATAGTGCCTATTCACTCTCGTCTTGAAGATTCCTAAATTATACGAATCAGGGGGGAATACAGACGCCGGCAGGGAATTCCACTCCTAATAGGAATGAAACGAAAACAGTTTCAGTAGGCTAAAATCTTAAAATATTAAAAAATTTAAATACAGAACATAATTATAAAAAGCGTCTGATTATGGAATCTATGTACATGGAGAGGCATCAAGATTTAATTAATAAAAGGAAAGATACAGAAACCATAGATAAGATCTACCATGATTTAATTAAATTAAAATAATCTTTAAAAAGTACCGTTGTTACACTTTCTTGGTAAATTAGTTGGAAATTTAAATTTGCGTTTGTATTCATGTAATTTCAAAATTTGTAATTGTAAGTGTTTTTTTAAACTTTACGATTATATTTATGTAGTTCAAAATTGACTATAGGTGATTTGAATGACCGACTGTATAATTTGTAATATTACCAACTGTACATAATACCAGTGTTAGCACGCGGTTGTTGTTGTCAGTTTACCAATAATAAGATTTATGAACGCATTGTTCATGTGACTTTATAATTTCTTAATATTATAGTGTTTTTTAACTAACGTTAAGATAATTAAAGTTAATGAATTAATTAAGTTACATAGTTGGACTCACATGAGTTTATTTATTTTAATATGGTTAAAATTTAACGGACAAAACAAGTTATAAGTATTCACCGCTATAACCTGTCCTCATAACATTTTTTTTTGTTTAAAGTTTATTTACTTAAATAAACGATACATATTTTTATTACAGAAAACCTTATAATCTCTTTTTTAGTTATTTTAATCACAGCCCTGATTAAACAAAATCATTAAAAAGGATTAAAAATGATTTGATTTGTAATAATTTTGAATAATTTTTAATCGTTCAAATAATTTCTAATTCTTATGAGCGTTTAACTTTTTTTTTTGTTTAAAGTTTATTTACTTAAATAAACGATACATATTTTTATTACTTAAGCTAAGTAAACAAATAAGAAAACCTTATAATCACTTTTTTAGATATTTTAATCACAGCCCTGATTAAACAAAATCATTAAAAAGGATTAAAAATGATTTGATTTGTAATCATTTTGAATAATTTTTAATCGTTCAAATCATTTCTAATTCTTATGAGCGTTTAATTTACATTCAAATCCTTTTGTTAATTTAGGGAGGCTGTAGTTATCAGCACTTGAACCCAGTATATCTCTGTGCTATGTGAAGGAAAAAAAATGTTCCTTATAGACTCCAAAACGGCTGGACCGATTTCGATGAAATTTTCAGACAATCTTCAGATTCCAAGTAGGTCCTCCCTCTCCTTTATCTTTTCTTTCCCAATTGGCCCGACTGACCTAGGGTGCTTTTTACTTTTAAATTGTATATTTTTAACGGCCTCTTTCAAACAACTAACAAATGTCCACGTAAGTTATTTATCTCTTGTTATTGAAGTCTTAATAAATGCGATGTATAGCTGACCTCTCTTATCTAAAAAGTTTTATGTTTACCTATTCTTAGTTCGGAAATTCCCATTATTAATAATGTGTTTGTTACAGTCGTTATCTAACAGGAAAAAGTATTATTTTGAGAGTAGGGAAAATTCCGACGCAAGTTCGGTACTGCTATAGACACCATCCACGGATTAGATGATTCTAGTTCTTGGAGTCCCGGACAGAATTGTCCGGGACTCCAAGTACAGTCAAAATCAACCACCAAACAGTCCGTGGATGGTGTCTATAGACACACCTTAAGTTTATATACATAGTTCAGGATCGTGTATAAAGATATGCATAGAGCTACTGTTTCGTAATTAATGTTTTATTTTAGAAGAGATGTTGTCAAGGGTTTACCAATTGTTAATAAAAAAAAGAAAAAAAAAAGAAGAAATAGGTCATATATATAATTATAGAGTAATTTAGGTTTCTTCTTTGTTTGCTAGTGAAAACTGTCAATATTTGTATGTTATTATTTATTATCTCGAGTTGTAAAAGGATGTCTTTGTTTCTCTTTATATGTGTGATTAGTAATTAGACATTATCTTCATTAACTTTTTATAGACTGCATCGACTTCCTTTGTGACATTTGATGTGTATTTTCATTCATTCTATGAAAAGCTACAAGAATGCACCATCTGTGAAAAACTAATTCATTTTTGAGACGCTCCTTTGTAGACATTTAAATGTGACTAAAATTCACTTTACGCAGAGTATCGAAAGCGGTTCGAAGCTCGGGTTATTGGCTAATTTATGACTTAGATACTATATCAAACCCCGGCCTCGTAGAGGACAAAAAAATAAACAAGTTATGGGTTCGTTGATTCCGTCGGGCAGGAATAAAAGCGCATGTTGCATTAGAGTGTCCTCATTTTATAAACATTCGCCGTAATATACATTCAGGAGAAGCATAGCAACAATGGCGTACCTTCCCTGCATCGTGCCAAGGGCCTGGGACTCTTTTACTGAGTTTTTCGTCGATTTATTAGTCCACTTCCTCCTGGAAGTGCACTGGAATCGCCATCACACTCTCTACGGAGTACTAATAAATTACGAAGGCATCTCGGCGATTTCCCAGGACTATCAGGCAACTGCCATATGATGGTTCAAGATGATAGACGACAGCGGAGAGCATCCGACCCATGAATACTATATGCTCATTGAAGTTGCTCAGATCCAGTGATCCCACGTGTTCTCAAGTATCCAGTGCTAGTGTTTAGGGTTAATATTAATGTTAGGGATTTCTTCAATTGTAAAGGTGCTAGTCTTAAGTAGGTTAAGGTTACATCTAAGGAGTTATGGTCTTCATTATATTGTTTATAAGAATTTTCCTGATGTTTTCTTCTAATTTTTAAGTCCTTACTTTTGAGTTCGAATAACTTCTGAGTAACGAGGTTAACATGGAAAATACATTGCAAGTTTTGTACAGGTAAGGAGAGGCGTTCAAAGATACATATGATAATTTTGCATCCGTGGCGCCCATAGGATGTAGCACTGCAGTGTGCGAATCTACGTTTTCAACTTTAACTGTAATTAATAGACCTCAAAGGCTGTCAATGGGTCACGAGAGAATGGCTTTGAAAAAAAAAGTTAGTCTGAACGAAGTTCTTCGCATTTTTAATAACATGGCAAATCGTAAAAATCAGCTGTTTTTAATATTTTTTTTTATTATAATAAGTTGTTCGAAACAATATGATCTAAATGGTATTTTTGGTCGTATCTATTTACTCATATCACCCCACCCAACAATTAATTATTACATCACTCTCACTCAGACGTGGATCTTTACATCCAAATCTGGAAGTTCAACCATCTTGTTCGCTTGTTATTCATAATTGAGGATTTAATAGTTCTTAGATCTATGCTCATGCTCTGTCACAGAAACTATTTGTCTACGAATAGCTATTGAATGTACATCACTGACCTAGAGGTCAGTGGTGATTGATTTAGGAGCTCGTGCTTCGAGGGTAGATCAATTATGATATTTTTTTTACTTCCGCCCTACCTTTAATTTTGCCGCCCTACATCAAATTCGACTGAGGCTACAGCCCTACATTGGATTCTACATCAATTGACTGCCATAGCAGTCGTGTCCTATGTTATACCATATGCACCTTGACCCACCCACCCAGCAGGTTGATTAGGAGGCGTATCAGCAACATTTCAGCTCTACTGTTGCTTATTGTAGTATGGGGGCTATTGATCAATGCTTACTAATATAAATATAAATGTAAAAATGTGTTTGTTTGTTTGGTAAAAATATATCCTTCATTACTGACGGGATTAATTAAAACGAATCTAACGACACTTCGCACTCCAAAACCCATCAAGCCGTTTAGGCTACAGAGCGTGCCAAAGACAAATTAACCTTTTTTGGTTAGTCGGATAAAATGTATTGTCGATTAAAAAAAACAAGCGGGGATCCAGCAGTGGTCAGCGTTCCTGCCTGTTAGACCATCGAGGGTCGCGTCGGTCGTCCGTAACAAACAACCGTGTTATCGCTTTTATCTCATGTCAAGTTGTCACTGTGACCTTTTGTAACATGATAACAAAGAGTTTACTTTTTATTTTTTTATTAACCACTGGTACTTATCATAATTTGGTAGCTAAAATTTAACTTACCAGCAAGTGAAGTTCTATCATAATTAATAATAAATGGTAGACACCGAATAGGGATGACGAATGCTAGTCAACTGATTTACTTTTAATCATCTGTCAAAAACGACATTTTGTTTTAAAAATGTTTGAAATACCTAGGCGTGACATCATAGTTTAAGTTGAAATCATATTTTTGCAGCGTCATTTATGTAGTACCTACTCATTTTGTGAATTTGATGATTTAAAAATCGTAGACTTGATGGATAACAAAACGAGTAAGGTTTTCCGAAGTTTAAGTAGGAGGGCAATTTAGTGATCAAGAGTTCATAATTTATTTCTGATGCTGTCGTCATCCCTATTCGCTCATTGAGAGAAATATTTGTTAAGTTGAACAGATAAGAATTGTCAAAAAAATACTTTAAGTGCGAGTCAAACTAACACTCCGAGGGTTCCGTACCACCACACCTCTCCCCACATCATCATCATCATCATCATATCAGCTCATATACGTCCCCACCGAGGAGCTCGAGCCTACCCTGAATTAGGGCGACCGGGCCTTAGTCGACCACGCGGGCCCAGTGCGGGTTGGTCGACTTCACAATCTGCGAGTTTCTCCGCAGGCGTGTGCAGGTTTCCTCACGATGTTATCCTTCACCGTAAGAGCGTCGGATAAACGTACATATGAAATCTGAATTCGAAATCACATTGGTACGTGGCAGGATTCGAACCACGACCTACCGGACAGGAGGCGGCAGCCCTAGTCGTTACGCGACCGACGCTTACATTACAAACAAAAGACATCAACGCGATCTACAAAAATATGCTTTTTCTTCATTCAGTTCGAACTCCTTAGCGCGAGTTCGACCCACACTTAGCCGATTATTAGTAAGTATTCGTTGTTTTACCAGTGTTAGTACTATAATCTCACCAAGTTTCACGCTTGTATGTTTTAACGATAGAGCTAAATAAAAAAAAATCTAACAACCTATAAAAACCCTTTTTTTGTACGGAGTTAGTCACTTTTTCTAATTTTTAATATTTGTTGTTAAAGCGGAAAATTTCAACTGTCTACCTATTACGGTTCATGAAATACAGCTAGCCGACAGACGGACAGACGGACAGACAGCGGAGGCTCAGTAATAGGGTTCCGTTGGTCACCCGTTGGATGTACGGAACCCTAAAAATGGTCACACTGCGTTTTGGCATAATCGAAACTGGAATTTGGCATTTTCAAACGCTAAGAGCGTGAAGTGGCACATTAAAAATGGCCTCCGTGGCGTAGGTACTGGCACAGATTATCAAGATTTTTTAATTTTTCAAAACGCCATTTTTGTTTTCTCTAAAATTGAGATCACGGTTCCTAAGAGCGTTTTCTCTATCTCTTATATAGTTTAGAATTTCCCCACACTGACCCTTAAAAAAACTCACCCTGTTTACAGGGTGTAACAAAATTGGTGTAGGTCCCGTTAACTGGGGCTTCGACACATCATACTAAACAACTTTTGTTCTACTACTTTGCTGAAAACGTAAAAAACTTCACCTGATCGACCGATTTTGTGCATTTTAGTATGGAGTCCAATTTTTTTTTTGAGAATTGACTGTGGGTTCCTTGGAGAAAGTTGTTCAGTATGACAAGTAGAACCTCCAGTTAACGGGACCTACACCAATTTTGTTACACCCTGTATACAGGGGTAACAAAATTGGTGTCGGACCCGTTAACTGGGGCTTCTACTCATCATACTGCACAACTTTTGTTCTACTACTTTGCTGAAAACTGAAAAAACTTCACCTGATCGACCGATTTTGTGCATTTTAGTATGGAGAGTCCAATTTTTTTTTGAGAATTGACTGTGGGTTCCTTGGAGAAAGTTGTTCAGTATGACAAGTAGAACCTCCAGTTAACGGGACCTACACCAATTTTGTTACACCCTGTATACAGGGGTAACAAAATTGGTGTCGGACCCGTTAACTGGGGCTTCTCCTCATCATACTGAACAACTTTCGAAATCGCAAAAAAACACTCTTCTATTTAACTAGCAAGGACGAAACTTACAGTTTTTAACAAGGTCAGTTAAAAATAACATATTTTTTCCGTTTGTAAAAATAAAAGTTTAAAAAACTTAAAAACCGACTTCAAAAAGAAATTCACTCAAACGTATGAAATAATATTTTTATAAACGAATACCTACACGAAATTAACTAACATTATCGAAATCAAAGGTCAAACCTAGGAATCAATTAAGGGGCCTACAATTTTTTGAGGTTGGTTGGCCAGCACACAGCTACGAAAAGGGTTGCCAGTTTATAAATGTAAAATCGGTATAAAAGTCGGGAGAATTTCTTTGTATTCTCAAGCCGAAAATCATTACATATGGAAAAAGTTGGTTCCTTCTTTCTTTCCTATTTAGGTATTTCCTCTTCTTTCATTCGGCTTGGCTTGCTTAAGTGCTGTCTTATAATTTTCTTAGGAGACAGTTTTATAAAAAAAATATAAAACAAGACAGCACTTAAAATATGTTGGTCCGTCTAAATATTTACTACCACTAAAGTAGATTCCTTTTTAAAACGAAAACTCTAAAAGATACTATTTTGACAGGCTGCTAGACGTGGTAATAAGATTTTTTTACTCCTACAAATAAAATTTAGGATAATTTTGCCGCTCTGGGCATTTGCGCACCTGATCCTTTATCATTAGTATTGTAGGAACACAGGTGCGATCCCGCTGACCGTGCAATATGTGCCCGCCGGCAGCGACGCGCCTGGCCCCTCCAGTCGTCTCCAGTCACTTGACTCGTTAGCTCACGCGTAGCCCGTTACGCAATTTCTATAGTAAAGTGTGTCAATAAATCGACGTGAATTTAATAAGTATTTTATTACTGCACTGCCCTTCTGAGATAATATAGACAGTACCCACCACTACATACATACGGTACATCATCATTACACTGGAAAAAAGTATCATTACACTTGAAAAAAACTTGTGGCACTCGGGGACTGCCGCGGTAAAGCTATTGCAGAGCAATTTTTTATCAACTTAAGCAATTATAATTATTTATTTTTTATTTATGCAGTATTTACCAGTACCATATAGTCCTTGGGGAGCGGGATGTTTATGTAATAAATTAACACTAAGAAAGTTACACCATTAATATTGACTAAGTCCTTTTAGTACCGCAACTCGCTTATAGATGGCACTGTAAGTTTTTAGAACGCGGTAACGTTACGTTACGCTCGGCCGAGCTACATGGTAGGCGGAGTGGGGGTTAGATTAGTTAGGTTTTATTTTCGTTACGGAATTTCTTGATTCGTTCGCCGCGCTCAAAGCCCAGGATAAAAGCTATGCAATAGCTTAAAACATTCGCGAAACTTTTTAATGCTAGTATAAAAGTACAAAAACTAAACAAATAACTTTTTTTTATAGAAAAATGATATGTAGTCGATGTTAACTTAAAAGTGTTAAGTTCAAAATATAAAGGGCTAGTACATATTATTTATTGACTTACTTTTCAGTGGTATTAGTAGGGGTTTTAAATTTTTAATTAAAGTTTTCGACGTAGGTAGGTACCTTACCTACTCCTATTCTGAGCGTTTTCGCAAACGCCAAAACCCGAAATTCGCGTTGTGATGTGGCTTTTGAAGTACCTGGGTTATGTAATAACTATATGATCTGATCTGTGACCTATGTATGCGATGTGAGCCTTTTGTTCGCTTAATGGTGGTTTTTGGTTTTGAGCCTAACTTGTTCACTGTTCCCTGTTCCCCGCGGTCACCGACCACCGCAATTCATCTTTTTTTTTATTATTATTAAAAATTTGAGTGCGTTTGGCTGCACCTCACCTGATGGTAAGTGCCGATGCAGCCGAGGGTGTGACACGCAAACTCAAAAAGTGCCTATTCACTATCGTCTTGAAGATTCCTAAATTATACGAATCGGGGAATACAGACGCCGGAAGGGAATTCCACTCCTTGGCCGTTCGCATTATGAACGAAGACGGAAAACGCTTCGTGCGTAAAGGTGGAACATTGACGACAAAGGGGTGGAATCGCCCTCCGCGCCTGGACGTCCGATGATGAAATGGAGAAGGGGGAATGAGGTTGTGAAGTTCCAGGGCACACTCTCCGAAATGAATTCTGTAGAACACCGATAGACAGGCGCTTTGGAGCCTGTTTGATACAAGTTCCTCGTCGCCGATGAGTCTCCTAGCGCTTCGGTCGATAGAATCATCTAGCTAGCCGATCCGTCCCATAAGTGAGAGCAGTACTCCATACATGACCGAACTTGAGCTTGGTATAATATTAGAAGCTGCTCTGGTGTGAAGTAAAGTCTCACCTCTTTTTAGCAGCGGTTTTTGCCTTGGATTCAATGTATCTCCCGAAATTCAGATCGGATGTTAAATCTACGCCAAGGAGCTCAAGATGGTCGGAAATCCGGATAGATTTATCTCGGAAAGTAGGAGTCAGGGTAAAAGGACTCCTTTTTGCAGTAAATAGACACTCCTGCGTTTTAGAGGCATTAAACCTAACAAGATTGGCATCGCTCCAGTCAGAGACTGCCTTGAGTGTTAGGTTCACGCGCTCATTCATTGCCTCTCTCTGGTTTAAAAACTACATACTTGTTATATACACTACTCTGAAACCATTAGTACCTGGGCTTACGAAGTAACTAGTATCTCATCTGTGTTAAAACCTTTGTTCTGCTACTGAATTAAACTCCTTTTATTTGGAAAGCACACTATTTTATTGTCACATTTTACGCAGTAATCCACCATCTTTTCTAACGAACCAGTCACAGACAATTGTAGACTTAGGTCCATAAACAAAAGATTAGAGGTGTGTTTGGATACAGGCAATGTGTTTTGATACAAACAATAATATTCCTAACACCCCCCCTCGATTTGAGGTCATTTTAAACATAAAATTACAAAAATCGAACATTCCTTTCAATTACAAAATATTCACATTGACAAGTTAACAGCGACTATCCATACACTATTAATATTATAAAAAGAACACAGTTTACAAAAATTGCCATGCGGCTAAAATAAAATTTCAATGTTTTCAAAAATACAAATACAAATTTTTAGTTAAACATTCAACAAATATTCAGCATTAAACAGTTACTAATAAATTTCTCTTGAGACAAAGTTTTTGTGAATATATCTGCTAGATTTTCATTTGAAGATACATATTTAATCACAAATTCACTTTTGTTTGTTAAGTCTTTAATAAAATGCACTTTTATGTCTATATGTTTTGCTCTTTTGCTATTTTCAAAAGATTTTGACATTTCAATTGCACCGATATTGTCCTTTTATATTAAGTAAATCACACACACTTATTGCAGCAGCTACATATTCTGCTTCAGTTGTCGAGAGTGCAACACAATTCTGTTTTCTTGAAAACCATGATACAATGTTTCCTCTGTAGAATGTTACTGATCCACTTATGCTCTTTCTGTCTGTCTTATTTCCTCCCCAGTCTGCGTCTGAATATGTTTCTATTTCTTCTTTCTCATTTTTACAATATGTCAATCCTTGAGTTTTTGTATGTTTCAGGTAGCGTAAAATCCTTTTTCCTTGTATCCATAACCCTTGTGTTGGTTTGTCCAAATATTGGCTCAACAGTGCTGTCGCAAACATAATATCCGGTCTGCAGGTTGTAGCTATGTACATGAGCCCTCCGACTAACTGTCTATATGGAACATTTGTTATGACTTCACCTTCTACTTGAAATCCTTTTATCATTGGCGTCTTTGCAGGGTTACTGTCAGTCATTTTAAATTTTTCCAACATCTTCTCGATTTGTCTTGTCTGTGTTATTTTTAATGTGTCTCCCTTCCTTGTTATTTCCATGCCTAAAAATGTATTTACTTCTCCGAGATCTTTTGCCTGGAATTCTTCTTTTAATGCTTTTACAACATCTTCAATTTTCTCTGTTTTTCCAATCAGTAAGACATCATCAACATACAGAATTAACCATATCTTTCTTTTTATATCAATATACAAGCAAAAGTCATTCTTTGATCTTATGAACCCTTTTTCTTCTAAAAATTTATTCAATCTTTTATTCCAACATTTTCCACTTTCTCTCAACCCATAAAGTCCTCTATTTAATTTCAGTACTTTATTTTCTTCTACTTCTACACCTTCAGGGGGTACTAAATATACTTCTGATTCCAGGAATCCATTTAAATATGCAGTTGGTACATCTAACTGTCTGATTGAATATGAGTTTTGTACAGCGTGTGCTAAAGCCATTCTTGTTGTTGATATTCGTGCAACTGGTGTATAGTTTTGTCCGAATTCTTCCTCTTCTTTGATTTGAAAGCCTTTCGCTACCAATCTTGCCTTTTTGTTTCCATTTTCTTTAATTTTAAAAATCCATTTTGCTTCAATTGCTTTCTTTTTCTCCGGTAATTCTGTCACGGTCCATGTTTTCATCTTTTCGTGAGCGTCTAGCTCGCTTTTTATAGCTGTTTCCCATCCTTTATTCATTGCTTCCTGATAGTTCGCAGGTTCTTCTGTTAGTAAGCAGTATGCATAGTTTAACTCATACTCTCTTAAATGATCAGGTTTCTTTACTATTCTACCACTTTGTGTAACATATTTTTCCTCTTGAGCGCTTACTTCTTTTTGGTTTTCTACGGTGTGTTCTCCTATTTTCTCTATATTCTGTTCTGTTTCTTTTCTTTTATTTGTCTCATCTATTTCTTTTTCCCTTTCTTTCATTTCTTTGTTTTCTGTTTGACAATCTTGATAATTTTCTTCATAGTAGTATTTCTCACTTTTTTCTTGTTTGCTTATCTCATCATTTTCTTGTTCTTTGTACCTTATATCAGTTTCATCAAATCGCACATCACGTGAAGTTATAACTTCATTTGTCTTTGGATCCCACAGTCTGTAACCATTTTGAACGTATCCAATCATTCTCACTTCTCTTGCTTTGTTACTAAATTTATCTCCTCTTGGTATGATCATTGCCCATGCTTTACATCCAAATATTCTGATTCTGTCCATACATTTCTGTTGTCCATATATTTCTGATGGTATTCCATAATTAATAGCACTGGACGGAGATCTGTTTATCAAAAATGTTGCAGTGAGAACGGCATATCCCCACAGGTGGAGTGGGAGATTAGCTGAATTTATCATGGTCCTAGCTTTATCGTATATGGTGGGGTTCATCCTCTCTGCCCGGCCATTCATCTGCGGACTGTACGGTTGCGAGTATTCAATTGATATCCCTTTGTACCTACAGAAGTTTTTAAAGTCTCCTGAGGAAAATTCTCCACCATTATCACAACGAATCCGCTTAACTCTAACTTCCTTTTCTGTCTCTATTCTTCGTATATATTCCTTTAAATTGTTAGCAGCTTCTGATTTGTTCTTTAGTAGGTAGGTTTTTGTAAAGTGACTATAATCATCAATGATAGTTTGATAGTATCTATAACCTTCCGCTGTAGGTGTTCGTGTGGGTCCTGCTATGTCTGTATGAATTAACTCTCCAACTTGTCTCGATTGTGGTCTGTCTATTTTTTGAAATGGCAACCTGGTAGACTTATTTTTCATGCACTCGTCACATTTCTCATTACTGTATGGTAGTCTTAGATAGCTCAATCCTTTTCTATTTAGGTGGCCCATCCTCTGATGCCACAAGTCTTCTTTCATATAATTGCATTCATATTTTTCTTTAAATATTTCCATTCTCAATATATGTAGTTTACCTTTCTTTTCTCCATAATATGTTCCAAAACGGTTATGTATTTTTAATGATCCGTTTCTAAATATCACAGTCATCCCATTGTCCAATAACTTATTCACAGAAAGTAAATTGTGAGATAGGCCCGGTACTAACAGTCCTTCAATTTTTATTATCTTATTTTGAATTTTGGCTCTTAATATTCCTCTTCTTGTAGCTTTTAATACTTGTCCATTCGCTATTTTTATATTTATATTTTCTTTCAGATCTTCTAAATTTTCCATGTATTTCTCATATTTTGTTTGAATGAAGTGGTGTGTTGCGCCAGAATCTACTATAAAATGAGTTTCTTTTTCTTCTTCTAATTGTTCATATTCTGTTGAAAATGCCACAAACATATTTTCATTTTGTTCAGCTAGGTGAGTACTGTGACTTGGACCTCTTGTGTATCTGCCTCTCATTCTTGTACTTCGTCCTCTACGATTAGCGCCTCTTCCTCTATTTATATTGTTTGTACTTATATTTTCTCGGCACTGAAAGAACTTGTGACCGTTTTTTCCACATCTGTAGCACTGAATACTGAATGCTGTATCTATCTCGCTACTTGGTACATTAGATTTAAGTTTCATCTCTTCATCAAGTAATCTTATTTTGATAAAATCTAATTTTAAATTCTCTTGTCCTACTGTTTCGATAGCAGTAATTACAGTGTTATAGGTACTAGGCAGACCAGTAAACAGATAGCACACTTTATCTTCCTCTTCGATTTTATTGCTTATTGTTTCTAGCTCCCTTATCAATGAGTCGAATCTGTTAAAATAGTCCTCTAGCTTTTCTGCCTCACCACATTTTAGAGACAATAATTTCCTCCTCAAGTTTAGTTTAGATACCACACTTTTACGTTGGAACGCTTGTTTCAGTACATTCAGCATTTCAAGTGACGTCGTGCAATTTTTCACTATGTTTAAATGTTTGTCACTTAGACATTGCACCAAGATTGATTTGGCCTTTGCATCATCCCGTTGATAATTCTTTAATTCCTCATCTTTTAATGTCTTCTTGTCCTCGTTTATAGCGTAGCTGATTTGTTTTTCCTCCAACAAACATTTCACTCGAAATAACCAATTGTCAAAATTATCACTTTTCAATTGTGGGAATATATTTTGCGTGGCCATCTTGCAAACACTTTGTTTTATATAACAGAGGTCCGTGGATGTTAAAACCTTTGTTCTGCTACTGAATTAAACTCCTTTTATTTGGAAAGCACACTATTTTATTGTCACATTTTACGCAGTAATCCACCATCTTTTCTAACGAACCAGTCACAGACAATTGTAGACTTAGGTCAATAAACAAAAGATTAGAGGTGTGTTTGGATACAGGCAATGTGTTTTGATACAAACAATAATATTCCTAACAATCTGTGCCTGGGCGACCGAGTGATGCATGCTCGGAGTCTTCTAGGCATGTGAACAAATCTTTTCTTGTGTAAAACCGGATTTTCAGAATAAACAACTTGAAGTTAAACCCTGAACCCTAACATAAAAAAATATGTAACAATAAAAAAAAATATTAGTGAGTATTTGAACTCGGGCCTTTTCGTTTTCTGAGCTAGACTCGGCAATGAGTATAGAAATCACGTTTAGGTAACCTCTTGGCTAGCTAGAAACGCTTTAGAAAAAAATGTGAAATATGATACATATTGCTTGGGATTTTTGCGTTATAACGCACTATGTTTATCTACGAAAAATGCGTTTTTCCAGAGATAAGACCTATCTAGATCGATTTTTCGCCCCCAAAAACCCCGTAGACTTATCAGTTTTCAAGCAAATCGTTAGAGCCGTTTCTGAGAAACTAATTAAAAATAAAAGAAGTGCTCATTTAAAATTTACTTGTGCAGATCTACATAATGTCAGTGTTGCCAGAATAACAATCAACTCCCTTCGATGCGGCGTTTGATAGATTAGCTGAGTGGGAAAGGTGCGGGAACGATACTGGCAACACAGACAGAATTCGTCCAGTCCACACATTCGTCGGAGCATAGCGAGCGAGTTGACGTTCATAAATTATTCATAAGACATATTTCCGACTATTTTTTAATTGTGATAGAAATGCTAAGGGTGGCTAAGGTGTTACATAAATTTGAAAAATAATTTGTAATGAGAACGTGTGCTAAGTGACGAAGCAATTTTAATTATACTTACCAATCAAGAATCCTTCTGAACTGAAATATTGAAACATTTTGTTTTACATATTAAGTATAGTGAAAAAATGAAGCTTTTTATTATAGTTTTATCGATGTCGATGTTACCATGGTTGATTTATTCCGATTTCCATCACAACACTAGTATTGTGAACCAGACTAGACTGGTGCCGGATTTTTCAGGTGAGTTGACGCCAATCGCACTCAATTTTTTTATAAAAATGATATCTTTTTCCCCCATTCTTAGATGGTGCTACTGTACAGTGTACATATTATAATCATATGTGTGTCCGGGATATATCCGCGATATTCTAGGAATGTGTAATATAAACCATTAGCACCCCAAAAACACCCACTTCATGGGGTCCACCTCCCTCCCCCTCTCTGGGGCGACCGTTTATTTTTTTTCAAGTTTTTCGATATACGTACGCACAAAAACCTCGGAGGGAGGTGGACCCCATGAAGTGGGTGTTTTTGGGGTGCTAATGGTTTATATTACACATTCCTAGAATATCGCTAGTTCAATCCCGGACACACTGTATACATAATCATATATTCATCATAATTATATCAACCGACGGATGTCCACTGCTGCACAAAGGCTTCCTCCAAGGTTATCCACATCAACCGGTCCTGCGCTGCCCGCATCCAGCGGCTTGCGGTAACCTTCACCAGGCCGTCGGTCCATCGAGGCTTATCTTCGCTACAAGGGTCTTAAAATTAACATGAATAAGACGAAAATTATGTAAACTTTCCGTGTCGCACCTACTCATCTAAAGGTTAGAGGCTCTACACTCGAAGTTGTTGAGAAAAACGTACACCTACCTGGGACAAACAGTTCAGTTACGTAAGTCCAACTTCGAGAAATAGATGAATCGTCAAATCCAACTTGGCTGGGAAAATAATATCGCAAACTAATCAGTACTTGGTCTATTTACCTATTTTAAGCCAGCACAAAGCACACTACAGGGACCACCACGCCGCTGGTGACCATCACGATGTGCAACACGTCGACCACCACGCCGCCGGTGACCAGCACAATGTGCACCACGTCGACCACCACGCCACCGGTGACCATGTGCACCACGTCGACCACCACGCCGCCGGTGACCAGCACGATTTGCACCACGTCGACCACCACGCCACCGGTGACCACCACAGAGCACACCACGCTGAAGCCCGAACAAGTATGCGCACTCGCTTACTACCAAAACAAGACTGAGGGTAATCCGGAGGAAGGGTACGGATTTGGTGAGCAATATGTCGCTTTTTGTTTTATACATTTCTTTTGGTTTCTTGTAATTTTTTTAGCGTAACCTTCTCGGGATATTGGACATAGTTGTACAGACGAGTTTAACTTAAATTTTCTTATAAACAGTTTGACAACGTATCCAGTATACGAGTTTCAATCATACGAGTAATACGGATAAAGCCCGAATTGCAGCTATACCTAGTTTTACCCGAGTTTACAGGCTTTAAAAACTGGTACCAGTGTAGTACCGGACTACAACAAAGAGACACACGATTATTTATCGTATTTATTCACGAATTGAGTTCAAAGTCGTGTGCTCTCTACTGGAACGTATACGTTCCAGCGGGCTTGAGGGGTTGAGACTTGTTAAACGGCGTTATTTTCATAGTCAATTCTAAAAAAAAATTGACCCTCCATACAAAATTGCACTAAATAGGTCGATCAGGTGATCTATTTGTAAATAGTTATTATTTGCGATTACAGCAAAGTCATAAAACAAAAGTTGTTTAGTATGATGTGTCGAAGCCCCAGTTAACGGGACCTACACCAATTTTGTTACACCCTGTAAACAGGGTGAGTTTTTTTAAGGGTCAGTGTGGGGAAATTCTAAACTATATAAGAGATAGAGAAAACGCTCTTAGGAACCGTGATCTCAATTTTAGGTAAAACAAAAATGGAGTTTTGAAAAATTAAAAAATCTTGATAAGTTCGGAAGTACGTTTTTTTCTTATTTCTGTTGTATATAACTATTCAAACCAAAAATTGTATGGAGACCATAGATCTTAAGTTGCTAGAAGTTGTTGAAGTTAACCTTTTAGTTTTCTTATGTGGAAACTAAACTGCATACAATTTTTGATTTGTATTAGTGTTATGCAATCTAAATAACAAAAAAACTATATCACCAAACATACTTATTAAGATATTTTTTTTAAAACGCCATTTTTATTTTCTATAAAATTGAGATCACGGTTCCTATGAGTGTTTTTCTCTATCTCTTATAGTTTAGAATTTCCTCATATTGACCCTTAACCCTTTGACCGCCAGGGTCATATTGTTGATTTTCTTGTTAAAAATGCACACTTCTGACCGGATATCGATAACTCGTTGAAATCCCTATTTTCACCAAGACCATGCATTACGAAATTTATTGCTTGGCGTACAGGGCACGAAAATGACTCGCATCTCTGGCAGTCAAAAGGTTAACAATATTTTGACAATCCTCAGGCACAAGAGATGAGAGCTGCAACTTCACCATCACGTTCAAAACCTATGATCAGCACGGAGGTATCATCTTCTATGCGGCCGCTGAAGCCGACGAGAGCCATTTTATGGCTATTTATATGAAGAACGGTCAGGTATGCAATGCACGCAACATACATACAGTTGTATCACAAAATTGGTTAATTAACAGGACCGGTTAACTGGGGGTTCTACTCATCATACTACTTTCCCCAAGGAGTCCAGTCAATTAAAAAAAAAGTGTGTGTCAGCTCCGGTGCACGACTGGAGTTTACTTCTTACTAACGATTATATATATATATAGATTATATATATATATATATATATATAATCTATCACTATAATACTGCAAAACTGCCAACCATCCGCTTTTGGACCAACAACACACACCGGTAGGTAGGAAGACACCGTTCCTGATGTTGATAAAAGATAGTATGAGAAGAAAATCCAGTTATATCGGGTCCTACACTTGTAAATCGTACTATTTTGATTTTTTTGACAATAACCCAAGATATTAGCGCAAAACAATAATAAACAATATCCGCCTCCGCGGCGTACTGGTTAAGTCCATTAGCTTCTCATCACAAGATCGCGGGTTCGATTTCCGCGGAGTCTAACTTTGTAAGACTCGGTATGGTTGGTGCAAGGGCATTTTTCAACGCCCGCCTGACTAGCTACCACCATCTTATCTTAGTCTTGCCGACAATGTGTTCTGGCTTGAAGATAAGATATATCCAGTTCCCAATTGCGTTAAAAAACATTGGTAAGTCTGCTTTCATCTTCGGCATCATCGTCACTTACCATCAGATGGGATGATGCCAAGGGCTTACCAATCGTGATTTTTTTTTAAAAAAGCTCCTACTTTTGATACTAATTTACTGTACATCAGGTCCACTTCGCATTTAGTTGCGGCGATGGGGCTGCTCGAGTGTCTTCATCACAGACATACAATGATTCTTCGTGGCACACCCTGACGGTGGTCCCAAACATGGGCCACGGCAAGCTTGTGGTAGACTCACATCACATCGGAGAAGCGAGTGTGGTCTGCAACGGGCAGTTGGGATTCTCACCTCCTTACTCCTATGGAGGCTCCAACAAACTCACAGATACCTTCATGAAAAACCTTGAGGTAAGAATGTGCCAAAATTGATCAAAGGAACCTTGATGAATTTAAGAGGGTTTCACTTTTCTGAAAGCTTCTTGTTAATGTTATTTGTTCATCATCATATCGGCCGAAAATCGTCCACTGCTGGACAAAGTCCTCCCCAAGGATTTCCACGACGACCGGTCCTGCGCCGCCCGCATCCATCGGCTTCCCGCGATCTTCACCAGGTCGTCAGTCCACCCCGTGGGAGGCCAGCCTACGCTACGTTTTCCGGTGCGCGGTCGCCACTTGAGAACTTTACTACCCCATCGGCCATCTGTTCTACGAGCTATGTGCCCTGCCCACTGCCACTTCAGTTTAGCAACTCTGTGAGCTATGTCGGTTACTTTGGTTCTCCTGCGGATCTCCTCGTTTCTGATTCGATCACGCAGAGAAACTCCGAGCATAGCACGCTCCATTGCCTTTGGGTGATCTTGAGCCCTCTTATGAGGCCCATAGCACACCCTGGATACTTCATACAACGGGCCAGAAATGACATTTAAAAAAAGGAATGACGGAACAAACAAAATGGCGGTGAAATCCTATACGTTCAACAACCAAAAGTAACCAATCTGTATCATTCAGGGTGACAAGGGGGTGAGGTTGCAATCTAGAGAGCGGCAGGGAGTGTCCGTACTGTATGTTAGTACGAATATATATACTTTGCCCATAGTAAGCGACTATGTCTTAGTTCCGTAAGTCATCACTGGCAACACACCTGGTCAAAGACCTTAGTCTTGAGACACTGCGGTATTTAGGACATGAAGATATTGCGAAGCTTCCCGAACGCTGCCCAGCCGAGTTAGATTCGTCGATTGATCTCTTTCTTGAAGTTGGACCTACCTAGCTGGACTGTTTGTCCCAGGTAAGTATATTATTGTTATTTAACGATCATTTTTGTTTCTTCAACAGGGCTTCTATCAGCCATTCAATGGCTGTTTCAAGGATGTGATGATGAACGGTCAGTACTTGAGCCAGATCAACGATATATTCAAGACTGGCTGTATTTACAATTTTGACAATGTCTACTTTGGACCCTCCAACAACACACATAGCAACTACTTGAGAGTGAGTAAAGAAGAAGTGAGAATAGTGATGATTCCCTCTCGTATAGTGAAGATTCACGAATACACGATTCTCGAACAGTCTTTTATACTACATTTTAAACTTTTTTTTTGCACTTTAAGTTTACTCTTAAAATATCTAGTGATGAGAGAAAGGCTTTCAGTAATAATTTCCCTTCTGAGATTAAAAACTCTTCCTATTTATCTGTGAAGATGGTGGTGCGTTTTGGTCTTTTTGGTTATGGCTCGAATTTAAAAAATTTCCGTGAATTTTTGTGAATTGTGACTCTATGTTTATTTTTTTTACAAGTTTAACCTTTTTTTGTGACAGTCTTACTTTATTTTATACCAAAGTCAATGATTTTGTCAAATATGAAATTTCTTATTTTGAATAGGTACTATGAGGAGTTTAATTTTTTTTTCAGGTTAGCGCCAAAACATTCAAAATAAAGAATTTCACATTTGACAAATTGATAGAAAAAAACCGACCAAGTGCGAGTCAGAGCCGCACACATAGCGTACCATCATACTAGATGGCGCTAGTTTCTTCACGTTTCAAAATACGAGTAATTACGCTTTTTGTATGGAGACTTTCACTTTATCTAATTTTTACCGACTTCAAAAAGAAGGCGGTACTAAGTTCGACTGTATATATTTTTTTTATGTATGTTCACCGATTTTTCCGTCAATTGTGGACCGATTTTCAAAATTATTTTTTCATTCGAAAGATTATACTCCCGAGGAAAAAAAATATACAGTCGAACTTAGTACCTCCTCCTTTTTGAAGTCGTTAATTACTAATTGTTGTTATAGCGGCAACAGAAATACATCATCAGTGAAAATTGTCTAGCTATCACGGTTCATGAAATACAGCCTCGTCACAGATTACTAAATAGTTACTGCCTCGTGAAAGACGGACGGACAGCGAAGTATTAGTACGTCAGTATTAATATATAAATTTTGGTCCTCGATACGTAATAAGTTATCAAAGCGGCAAAAATGTAGGTATGAAGGACCAAAATTTTTTTCCATATTTGACATATAGTTTCTTTGTGAAAGTTGTTTGTAATCACGAGTACATTCATATCCTTTACTATCAAGAACTAATTAAATGTCACCCTATATATACTTTGGTAATAGGGTCCCGTTTTTACCCTTTGGATTCGGAACCCTAAAAAATACTGTCGCAAAACAAAATTTGGAGTGATACATATTTCACAAACATCCTTGAAAACATTTTAATTCGCGCCATAACCAAAATAAACCACCATTGATGTTTTTCATTGTAGCTTACAGAAAACTTAGGCAGTGAGTTTGTAATCTTCATGAGTTTAAAGCCACGCAACTTGACTGGTCTCTTGCTCAGTATTAACGACCGCCGCAACTTTTTGGTACTTGAACTGCTGGAGAACGAGTTGGTCGCCAAAGGGGAAGGAGACCTCTACATCAGTCACAAAATTTCGAATGGCAGCGAATTTACACGAAACTGGCACTTAATCCAAGGTAAAGCAATTCTTTATCTTTTTATTTCGTTGTAGATATATAACTCGAGCTATGTGCCCTGCCCACTGCCACTTTAGCTTAGCGATTCTGTGAGCTATGTCGGTTACATTAGGTCTCCTGCGGATCTCCTCGTTTCTGATTCGATCACGCAGAGATGAAGATGAACCGGTGAAGATCGCGGGAAGCCGCTGGATGCGGGCAGCGCAGGACCGGTCGTCGTGGAAATCCTTGGGGGAGGCCTTTGTCCAGCAGTGGACGTTTTTCGGCTGATATGATGATGATATAACTCGGCTTTTTTAAAAATTCCGTACGTCAAATGAAAAAAAAGGCACCCATGATCCTAGATCACTTCGTTGTCAATCCGTCTGTCTGTCAGTTTGTCAAGACACTTTTATCAGGAACGCGATAGGTAACAAGTTGAAATTGATACTCGTACATACTTAGGTTTACGGTCCCTTGAAGCTGTGAAAAAATCAAGCTTCAAAGTCAAAGCAATAAAAAGAACGACCATTTAAGTATTTTTTGATATATGTATCAAAACCTTCCCGTTGACCTAGAGTGTCATGAAATTTGACAACTTTTTTTTGAAAGGAAGCTTGTTGTTGGCCGCGGGGGCAACTTTACCAGGCAGGAAGCAAGACGTAAAGTCTCACAACACAAATAAAATATATAAGAGAAAGATATATATATAAAGTTATATCTTATAAAAACATTTTTTTCGATTACAAACAGAACGGACCATTACGTATATTTGTTGGGAGGCCAATAATTAATTATTTTTTAACACGATTTTATTAGTTTTATTAAATATTTGAGTGCGTTTGGCTGCACCTCACCTGATGGTAAGTGCCGATGCAGCCGGGGATACAGACGCAAGAAATTAGGTAAAACTTTCGTGGGACTCAGCAGTATTCGTTCGAGTTTCACGAATTTTGATTTAATTTGGTCGAATTTGGTTGAACATTATTTATTGATGTAATTTGATTAAATTTGGTGAATATTTGTGTGGTGAAATTTTATATCCAAAGACCCAATACACCTTGCTTCTATACACCATTCCACTCATCTAAATTTCTACATCGTTTTCCTTTTTTTTTATTATTAAAAATTTTGACTGCAACTCAGCTGATGGGTAGTCACGATTAAGTCGAGAATGGTACAGGCAAACTCAAATAATGCCTATTCACTCTCGTCTTGAAGATTCCCAAATTATAGGACTCGGGAAACGCCGATTTCGCCATGTCTGTATATGTCCGTGGCTTAGTTCAGAGAGACTATTGATACTAGAAAACTGTAATTTGGTATGGTGATAATTTTATTTTTTATGGTACATTCCTCCACTACATATAAAGAGGGAGTGAATTTCTTTTGCTAACGTCACCCTATCGTGTGGGGTATCGTTGAATAGGTCTTTCATATAACAAGTGAGGGTTTGGCTAAAACCATTTTTTGATTCAAGGATCGGTTTGCGAAATATTAAGCTTTAAAGTGCTAATTTTTGTTGGAGAAACTACTTTGCGCTAGTTCGACTCGTACTTGGCCGGTTTTTTTCTAAAATCATTCGCATTCCAGTCTAACCAGACACTCGTTTTCCAGTCTCAAAATCCTACAACTCTTTGACTTTTGGTCTCGACGGCCAAAGTTCTGGCATGTCTATGGGTGTCGCCGGCGGCCGCTTTTCTGACGTCACACACGGAAGAAACATATCTACTGTAACGCGTTCCCCTATTTACATCGGAGGACACAAGGACATATCCAAACTACCAGGGGTCCGCTCCAGGACCGGTTTCAGTGGCTGCATCAGATATATCGTGCTGCAGGAGACGCCGGTAAAAATACCAATTGGAGCAGCTTTTGGAAACACACACATTGGAGGTTGTCCCACGGATTAAAACTTACAAACTTAGGTGTATCACTAATTAATGATTTTATTAATTAAAAAGTTATGATAGTGGGAGGATTATTTTTATTACTGTAGTTTGTTGTGAATTAGTTTAAAGTGCATGTACTATAATTATAAGTATTTTTGATTAAACATCGCAGTATGCACAATGGTGAGGGTACTGACAGAATAAAACAGTTTAAACTTTCACGATTATTCATACTGACAAAATTGAAAACGGGGCTTGACGTGATTTTATATAATTGATGTTGTTTTTACCTCAACGTTTCGACTATGGTTCGATAGCCGTGGCCTGTGGACTGTGTCAGTGTAGTGTGTCGTGACCCTAACTTATTAAGTGAAATGTGTGGTGACCCGATAACCCTTCACAAAATGAAGTGAGGGTAGATGGAGGTGTTCCTGCGATGCGCCGGCGGCTGTGACACCGCGGCTTCAGTCTACTCGCGACCACGGCTATCGAAGCATAGTCGAAACGTTGAGGTAAAAACAACATCAATTATATAAAATCACGTCAAGCCCCGTTTTCAATTTTGCTGACAGAATATCAGCCTTGTTGCACTGGTCTGGCGTTTAATTGCTGTACAAATATTTTATTTTGTTTCCTTACTTAGTAAATAGCTTCGTAATTTTTGTTTCATTCACCTTTAATTGTATTGTTTTTTTTTTGCTTTGTTGGTAAATTAGTTTTTATCTGTCTATCTATTTCTCTATCATTATATCCATTATAATGACTGATTAGAACTTTCAAGAGCAGTCTACAAAACTTCTATTTTATCCAGACGTTGTTGTGGGTAACCTTACTCCAACTAAAGCCCTGTGAAAGCGGATTTTTAAATAAAACACATTTTTGTATCAAAGAAAAACTATCTAATTGGAACATTTGAAATTCAAGTTAACGCTTAATCTAACATTTTTAAAGTGTTTTTTTTTTATTTAAATCCACCATGGTTAAGCCCTTGCCATCGTCTCACCTGATGGCTTATCATTATCATCGGCGGGTACGGCCCACTAGACCATTGTCACCGTTTGTTCGGTGCGGTGGGCCCATTCATTGAGGGTCGTCACGTTGCATTTTTATTATCAATCATTCATACACGGCTCATTTTCATCTTTTGATTATTTTTTTTGTTCATATTTAAAAAAAAATAATGACGGACATGCGTTAATTGTGATTGTCAACATTAATATGTTAAATAATAAAGCATTGCAATATCGATACTTTTTTTAGTTATAAAGTTGAGTGCGTGTGACGACCCTAAGTGACGAGGATGGTACATGCAAACTCAAATAATGCCTATTCACTCTAGCCTTGAATCATTTTATAGGTATTTTTGGGGTGTTTTTTTACGAATATGACATAATAATTATATTCTATGAATTCGTTGTTAGAATTGAAAAAAGTGGCCGCCATTTGCTTCCAAAATCGATATCTGAGGATCCCTGAGGTCCCTTATCACCAATTCGTTGTCAGAATTAAAAGAGGCGCTGCCATTTTGGACTTTTACTGGACAGATTGCTCCCAAAATCGATATCTGCTGAGGCAAAGTATATATGTATATTAGTATCTAAAGGTTCCCTGAGGCATCTTACCGCGATTCCAATTTTTATAAGTATCGAGACACACGGCAGTGTGTCCGTCAAGTTCTAAAAGAAATGGGCGACACCGGCCGTACTGCCCTATATAAGCTATAATGCCGTTAACCCCAAAAATGAGTTTTGGAGAAAAACGCGATCAAAACCGCCAAAATGAAAAATGATTACTGTTTGAAAACCCTTCATCCGATTTAAAATTTTAAAATATCATTTCAAAGAACATTAAAATAACTGTACGATAGGTATACTTTGGCGGCGGAAATGATGGATTAACCCTATAAAAATACGAACTTTATGTTTTAGTATTGCATTCTTCTAATTATTTGTATTGAAATCCAATACTAAAACGCCGTTACGGTATACTTAACGACATTTTAGTCTACGGATTTAATATTATTTTATTGGATTATAAAAATCTCAATATTTTGTTTTATTTCCTGAGCTAAAATACCGCTAAGTGCTTTAACGATGTTAAAGTCTAAACTGTTTATTATCTGGGTACAAGATAATACTATACTATGATGCCGCTAACGTCACTTAACCGTATTTTAGATTAGGTTTTTTTAATAACGATTTTTAACTTTTCTATTTTGGTAGCGTATTCTTAGACTAAAATGCCGCTAATAACTAAACCTCGTCGCGTTACAGCGTTTTAGCTTAGCATATAAGCTGACAAAAAATTAGAGTCAAAAAAATGAAAAGCGGTTAAGTGCAAGATTTATGTTGCCAGACTCAAGGCTGATATTTTCTGCCCACGTCTAGTAGTCTTTAATGAAACTTTCGCACCTCTGGAGAAAATCAATACAGAGTCTAAGCCACTGACAGTTCTTTGGCATGATGGCATTGCAGGAAGAAACAAAATTATATAATGTCAGCCTTACTATTTATTCTTTCTTTGCAATAGAGACATTACAACATTAGATGTATGATTAGATAACTGCAGCGCCCAAAATAATATTCTCTTTTTATTTACTTGATTCAGTGACATCATTTCAACTGAACAAATAATACTCTACTATTTGAGCCAGGCTACACGTTCATTTTTTCTGATCAGGTGCGTCACCAAATAGAGCTGGCCATGAAAAAAAAAATCTTTGATTTATTGACTTTGAAGAGACCGTGGCATCTATAAACAAATGGAAAGTGAACGTGAAGTCTGTGGCGACTAAATATTTTTTCAGTATCCAAAATTATACATCAGACAGGAGAGTGCGAAAATCAAGTCCACAAGCGTACTTGAAAGATATAGTTCAGTTTTTTTTACCCCGAAGAGTTTTGATCTAAAGTACAATAACTACTTTCACGGCAAATATACCGAGCTGCGTTTCTTAAATGATAAATACCTGAATAACCCAAATATAATGAAACTGGAATTCCAGACAGAACCGAAAGGTATTGAAACCGATAAAAAATATTTTTGAATGCTTATCCTGAACCACAAACTGTTATTCTGGAAAAACTAAACAACTATAAATCCTGCTCATGAAAATAATAAAACAAATAATTCAAGAAATACTGATTTGCAATTACATTCTTAGGCTGAATAAGTAGGTATAGAAAAGTTATTAGTAATTTTACATAATCCATTTATTGTTATCATAAAGGAACTACAAGGTTAAACTCTACGTAAATTAAAAAGAATATAAAGAAATACAAATGTCAAGCGTTAAAAATCTTACAGGGTAATAAGAACAAGCTTACGAATGGCTTAAGAACTTCTATATTAATTCATACATAACTAGGCAATCTATAAAGTCTTTTCAAAACTTGAAACTTTCAACAGAACCCTCTTTCAAAAAAAAATTGTTGAGATCTAAAACTGCCTAAGTTTCTAAGGTACCTAACGTTTTATTATTACCTTAACATACCATGTAGGAACATGCCTAATCTATAGGTTAATTTATGTAATTCATAGTCTTGCAAAATTAAAACATCTAAAAACCTTTAAAAGAAGAACCTGAGGTTATATCGATAACTATCTACTACTTTAGTTTTTAACCCACATAATAAATTATGTATCATAATAATTTGAGAAGGAAACTTATCGTAACAACCGTAAAAGTAATAATTACTCGTACTTGTTCCATAATTACTTATTCAGTCTAAGAATGTAATTACAAATCAGTCTTTCTTGAATTAATTGTTTTAGCCAAAACTGTTTCGGGTAAAAACATACTTGAATCATATCTTTCAAATACGCTCGTGGAATTGATTTCTGCACTCTCTTGTCTGATATATAATTTTAGATACCTACTGAAAAAATCTTTAGTCGCCATAGACTTCACGTTCACTTTTGATTTGTTTATAGATGCCACGGTCTCCTCAAAGTCAATAAAAGTCAGCTCTATTTGGTGACGCACCTGATTACAAGACATGAATGTGTTGCGTGGCTCAAAACAATAAAGTATTATTTGTTTAGTTGAAATGATGTCACTGAATCAAGTGAATAAAAAGAGAATATAACAGCCAGTTCTTTTTTGCGCACTGCATTCATCTAATCATACATGTAATGTTGTAATGTCTGTATTGCAAAGAAAGAAATTTTAAAAGGCTGACATTATATAATTTTGTTTTCTTCCTGCAATGTCATCATGCCAAAGAACTGTCAGTGGCTTAGACTCTGTACTGATTTTCCCTAGAGGTGCGAAAATTTCATTGAATACTACTTATTATACGTGGGCAAAAAATTGATGCTTTGAGTCTGGGCACTTTTTCAAGATCTGTGCTGTAGTATTTGTAAGTTTCACTGTAAGTTAATTTTTTATGTTTTTGGTACAGCTCTCTTGCTTTCTTGTAGTTCTCGTAGTGCTTGGCCCATTCTACGCAAACATTACAATTTTCAACAATCTGAGTTGTGGCAACATGCGAAGTTCCACTTTTATTTTATGTTAATTATATGACTCACATGTCTCATATTCTTCATTAGCAAGTATAGTAAAACTTATGTTCATATGTTTTATTTGTTGCCTTTAGAGTTCGTATGAAACCTTTTTTTCTGGATTCATCTCACAGGAATGTTTATGCATACTGGAAATACTTCACTATATAGGTCACTTGGTAAATAGCGCGCGCAAGACTGATAGTAAATGTCCAGATTTTATTCAAAAACACTTCACGTGCTTTTTGACCTTGACTCAATGCGAGATTAGTTAACGGCGTTTTAGTGTAGTAATGAGGGATAGCCGCATTTTTGCTTAGCATTTGATGCGTAATGTTTAAATGACCATATAAAATTCTAAGATGCCGCTAACCACCTGTAACCGCATTAAAATATAGCATTTTCGTTTAACGACATTATAGTTTAGGATTACTAGGGTGCTACGACTTGAATTTTACAATACTACTAGATAGTTAAAGTACTTTAACCGCATATTAGATTAGGAAAATGAGGTAACGGCATTCAAGTTCAGTTATGGACGATATTTTTTTTTTGAAAATTATCGTTAACCAGCTTTGGCCACAATTTAGCTTAGCAATTGGGTATGCTAAAAAAAAATAATGTATTTTTTTTAATTTTTTTTCTGATGGTTTAGACCATTTTGAAAAACTAATTTGAATATTTCATTTTTTAAGCCTCTAGATATTTTTAAATATTTTTTTAAATTTTGAAACCTTGATGACGTCATCGGTTCACATTACTATGAAACGAACAGCCCTATTTCTATGACGATGAAATGAATAGGCCTTGTCGTCAACTGTCAAGTCACTCAAGTCAATCATTCCCAAAGGTTTTTTGGCGGGATTTGTGGTAGACGCATTCGTAGTTTTATTTTGTTGTTTTTTCATTGCACCGGCACTAGCATTACAAATCCAACAGCTAAGAAAGCCTAATTACGTCAGACCTGGCTGTATGGTCTTAGTAACCTTTGCCTTTTCCGAAACGAAACTATCACAAAGCCAACAACGAAATGTCAAAGTCAAAATTTACTTGTCATCAAACATCATAATCTATGTATGGACAAGGCCTTCAGAGTTTAAATGTTTTTTAGAACCACAATAAAAATTGGACCTCTAATGAATATCTTACCCATTTAAGTATTTAATTTGAATGACGTTCTAATAATATTTGATTGTTTCAAACGTAGTTTTTGGTGGATGATAAATAAATAGTGCCTTTTTCAGTGCTCGACGAAAGCTCGTCCTCAAATGCAAGGTCCGTAATTGATATGACAAGTAAGAGTGCACGTTCCGTTCAGTGGTGAAATAAGGTTTTATTGTAAACTCGTGACGTCATAGGGGTCAAATGAAGGTTATTGTCCTTTTCCGATTTTTTTACGCAATCTTTTACTTTTTCGAGTGGAAAATGAAAAAATATGGCTTTAAATAAAAATATCTCGAAATGGTTTTTTTATTTTCATGGCTTATAAAAAATTTAGCATACCCAATTGTGATTAACTGCATTTTACCATTGTTTTTGCGTAATATTTGAAGAATTAACGGCAAAGTTGCATTCGGTATCTCAGAATCTATAAAAGATAGAGAAGTATGGGTTAGATAGGTCCATAGAGAACTTTATTGTGAGTAGGAATCAATTAAAAAATAAAAATCGACCACTTGTGGGTTAACGGCATTATAGCTTATATAGGGCAGCGTAGGCTATTGGACGTATACAAAGGAAAAATTTAAAAAACGGCCAAGTGCGAGTCGTACTCGCGCACTAAGGGTTCCGTATCATCACTACTCAGCGAAATATATAGAACACTTCCAGATAACTAATAAACTTGAAATTTGCCATCGAGATAAGTTATTACACGCGTATACAAAAAAAAAAGGAAAAACTGGCCAAGTATGAGTCGGACTTGCGAAATTAGGGTTCCTTACCACTACTCTTTATCAAAATAATTATAGACTATTTCCAGGGGACTTAGAAACTGGTTTGGCATTTAGGTAGATAAATAGGCGTATACAAAGGAAAAAAAAACCGGCCAAGTGTGAGTCGGACTTACAAAATTAGGGTTCCGTACCACCACTTCTCATTAGAATAATTATATGGACAACTTCCAGGTGACTTTTTTAATTTGAGATTTGGAATCGCGATGGGTTTACTGGACGTATTAAAAAAAATAAAAAAAAAATAAATGAAAATTATAAAACTGGCTAAGCGCGACTCTGGCTTGCGCACCGAGGATTCGGTACCACCAAAAATATCTTATATGTATATCTATTACTTGAATAAAGATAGTAAATTAGTATTAGTACTTTACAAAAATTTATGATATCCCAACAAAACATAAATGTGAAATGGGGCCAAGTTCGATATAAAAAAAATACAGCAATATAAATGGGTAGGTCGGTACTGTGGGTGGGAATCGCGAGAGTGAGGTTCTTGCTAGAGCGCAAACGGTTCTCCATAGCCGTACAGAAGTGAAACCTTTCACGGAGGTATTGCGGAGCAGCTGAGTTGAATAGTACGTTGTATAGGAAGAACAGGATATGGTGATTTCTCCGCTGGCGGATGAGTGGCCAACCCAGCTTCAAAAAAGGAGTTATATCTATCTAAAAAAGGAGTATATCACGGCTAAGTAGGCTTTCTTAGTTTAAGAGTGATAGTGGACTTACTTAAGACGTGCAGTTACATTTGTAAAAAGTTAAACTCCTTACAAAATGTCTAAATCTAAACTTCAAAATTAACTTAGTTTTTTCATTTTAATTTTTTTTATCACTACGGAACCCTACTTTGTTCGTGATCCGACACGCACTTAGCCAGTTTTATTAGATCTGTTTTTTAATATTTTTTATTACCTACATTCCTAGCACAATCATATACTTCCACCATCTTCCACTTAGCACGGTTCGGCCACACAATAATAATAAGTGATTACCTACCTACCTATCTCGAGGTATCTATACCTACACAAGACACGCGGTGGCGGTGGCGGCCCGACTCGCGAGAGCCCGTCCGAGTGGGTCGCTAAGCGTAGGTATATTTTGCGGTAGGTATAGGCGAGTGACGAAGCACTGGTTCTGGTCTGAAGATAAGATAACCAGATCCCCATTACGTTGGGGAATCTTGGTTAGCCCGTTTCCATCTTCGACACAATCGACACTTACCATCAGGTGAGATGATGCCAAGGGCGTATCAATTGTAGATAAAAAAAAAGAATATAATAGCATCATAAGCGTAGTAGGCATTCAACCGTACATTAAGACTTTTATACTGCAGGGCACTAATTGACTAAGATACTATTCAAACGGGAATAAATATAATGTAAGAGTGTGGTACGGGGAGTTCTAAATGGAAGCGGGAGCGAGCGAAGCGAGCTCGGACTTGCGGAGCACCCCGACTCGGATCCGTTAGGTGCGGAGACTGTGCGGGGAGGCGAGCTAAGCTCGCCTCCCCGCACAGTCGTAGTGTTAGGTTTAACATGAGAACACAGAAGTAGGAGCCCCGAAGGGGCTCCGTCGACCACTCAACACTGTAGGAAGAGTGTAGTACGGGGATGTTTAAAATAATTACAGCCATCCAGAATGACATAAATTGCTGATTGATTTTGAAATGTTTGCTGACCATGAGTTGCTGACCAATTAGCTATTTCTGCTCACCGATTATATTTTTCTGCTCACAGAAATAACAATACTATGCTAACCATTTAATTGACACCCTATTCAAACGATGGTATAATATTGTGCTATTATTAGCAAATCCCTACTTACGACTTGTCACCTAAAAAATTCTCGTTGGCAAAATCAGTATGACCATTTTGTAAACAACTTGAGAAGCGAGTTTGGATAACCTTTGACATGGGACGCCCCTGCTCGGAAAGTTGGTTTGACCGTTTCGTAAACAAGGTATGTTGAATGTTGACGCGAGTTCGGATAAGCTTTGACATGGTACGCCCATGCTGGGAAAATCGATATGACTATTTCGTAAACAACTTGTTATGTCCAATAGGCAGTGACTCAACTTTCACACTTGAGGAGAGTGGTGTAAACAACTTTATCAGCAATGACGTGAGTAATCTTTGAGGAAAGAGTCTCAGATAATCTGTTGAAATAATTGTATGGAATAAAAGATATTTTACCTTTTTTATTAATTTATTACAATAAAAAATCTTATAATAAAATAAAAACCGGTGCAACAAAAACCCGTAAGGATTTGTCCGTAAGGATTTGCAACTCTAAATCAAAAAAATAATAATTAAAGCGCGTTTAGGCATCATCGTCACTTAATCAATTCAATTGTGGATAAAATAAACTTGGCGAGAAAATACAAATATGTATAGGTACCTATATACCCGTTAAGGAAGTTATGCTTGCTACGATAGCTACTTATCATAGGCCTTAACTAGCAGAAATAAAATGTAAGAACTAACAATAATAATATTTTTATTATCTTACCTTGCCAACTGAGTTGGTAATCTAAAAAATGTTATTCCTGGTATTGATATCGACGAATTCAAACAAACATATACGGAACAATACTGCCGATAGCGTCTCTCACCGACCGTTCACGTCCGAACGTAACTGCGGGGCACTCGCGGCTGTTGCGCCGAGAAAGGCTGAGATTTCGAAGCGCGTCGTTTCGACGAGTTTGTATGAAGATAAAATACTGTTACTTTTCTATATTGTGTTTACGTCAATTACACTAAAGTTCAGTTCAACACTTTTTACAGTTTTATAAGTTTTGACCTACCGAGTGTTCCTGGCGAACGACTAGGTTGACAAAGTTTTGACCCTGCGAGTGTTCCTGGTAATGTGCCGGTTACGTTACAGTGTCGCGAGTTCAATGGTTTATTCCCATCTCAAAAACAAGGGGGTGAGAAATTACGTAATTTTCTAATTAGTATATCCTGACATAGTTCCCGCAGGATCTAAAGAAAACTCATATCCACGCTCGCGCACCACTCACCCTCAAAGACAGTCATAAAAACGAAAAGGGAAGCTGCGGGCAAAAGCTATAATAATTTATTTTTGATAGAGTCATCATCCCTGCTCTATCTCTCTATCCCTTGTATCCCTGCTCTAGCTCTATCGCTATCCGAACTCATTCTGCAAAAAAGATGTCTTAGGATTATTTACAAAATGATTAGCACTGAATCCCTGCGACCTGTGTTCAAAAAAAGGAGATTTTTAACGTTGGCTTCTATCTATATACTGGAACTGTGTGTTTTTATAAAAAGTCATAAAGAGTATTTTACAAAAAAAAAGAAATTTGTCGCAGAAATGAACTACGGAGTAGATATAAAAATGATATGTGTACTGTATTAGCTAGAAGCTACATATTTAGTAAAAGCGCTATTGTAACGGGTACAAAAATTTTTAATCATTTGCCTAACTCAATAAAATCACTAGATGGTGCTCATTTTAAAATTTCACTAAAGGAGTGGTTGATTGAAAACACGTTCTATAGCTTAGAGGATTTTTTTTTATATAAGGTAGCATAAGTAGGTAATTTTATTTGATTAAGTAATGACAATTATGACAATGTAATTAACGATTATTGTATGCCCGAAATGGGTAAACTGTAGATGCCTAAACAATTTGTAACAACCCTTTGTACTCAGTTTTGGACAATAAATTTGATCTTATCTTATCTTATCCCAATTGTAGGTAGTAGGTAAGTATCAAAATATTTAACAAGGCATTAAAATACAAAAAATATTTGGAGATATATCGACTTTATACAGATCGATGAGCTGATTTATAAATTTTGTACATTTTTGTATGAAGCATCAATTTTTTTGAGAATTGACTGTCAGTTCCTTTAAGAAATTTGTTCAGTATAATTAGAAACCCCAGTTGACAGGTCCTTCCCACACCAATTTATTTACACCCTGTATATTAAAATAACAGCCTGTAAGTATTTCATAGCTTATATTATCAGATTTGTGTTTACAATCACTTTATAACTCAATTCGTGGCTTCAAATATCATTCAACCACTGTTCGTAGGGCGTACCTATCTGTCGTGTTACGTATCGGACATGATCCGCTAGCACACCACACATACAACAAGTACGTATCGGACATGACCTGCTAGCAAACCACACATACAACAAGTAAGTATCGGACATGACCCGCTAGCACACCACACAAAAAACAAGTGCGTATCGGATATGATCCGCCAGCACACCACACATACAACAAGTACTTATCGGACATGATGCGCTAGCACACCTTACATACAACAAGTACGTATCGGACATGATCCGCCAGCACACCACACATACAACAAGTACGTATCGGACATAATGCGCTAGCACACCACACATACAACAAGTACGCATCGGACATGATGCGCTAGTACACCTTACATACAACAAGTGCGTATCAGACATGATCCTCCAGCACACCACACATACAACAAGTACTTATCGGACATGATGCGCTAGCAAATCTTACATAAAAGTATGTATCGGACATGATCCGCCAGCACACCACACATACAACAAGTACGTATCAGACATAATGCGCTAGCACACCACACATACAACAAGTACGTATTGGACATGATGCGCTAGCACACCTTACATACAACAAGTACGTATCGGACATGATCCGCCAGCACACCACACATACAACAAGTACGTATCGGACATGATGCGCTAGTACACCTTTCATAAAACAAGTACGTATCGGACATGATCCGCCAGCACAGCACACATACAACAAGTACGTATTGGACATGATGCGCTAGTACACCTTACATACAACAAGTGCGTATCGGACATGATACGCTAGCAAACCTTACATACAACAAGTACGTATCCGACATAATCCGCCAGCACACCACACATACAACAAGTACGAATCGGACATGATCCGCCAGCACACCACACATACTACAAGTACGTATCGGACATGATGCGCTAGTACACCTTACATACAACAAGTACGTATCGGACATGATCCGCCAGCACACCACACATACAACAAGTACGTATCGGACATGATGCGCTAGTACACCTTTTATAAAACAAATACGTATCGGACATGATCCGCCAGCACACCACACATACAACAAGTAAGTATCGGACATGATGCGCTAGCACACCTTACATACAACAAGTACGTATCGGACATGATGCACTTGTACACCTTACATCCAACAAGTACGTATCGGACATGATCCGACAGCAAACCACACATACAAGTACGTATCGGACATGATACGCTAGTACACCTTACATACAACAAGTACGTATTGGACATGATCCGCCAGCACACCACACATACAACAAGTGCGTATCGGACATGATGCGCCAGCACACCACACATACAACAAGTACATATCGGACATGATGCGCTAGTACACCTTACATACAACAAGTACGTATCGGACATGATGCGCCAGCACACCACACATACAACAAGTGCGTATCGGACATGATGCGCCAGCACACCACACATACAATAAGTACATATCGGACATGATGCGCTAGTACACCTTACATACAACAAGTACGTATCGGACATGATCCGCCAGCACACCACACATACAACAAGTGCGTATCGGACATGATGCGCCAGCACACCACACATACAGCAAGTACATATCGGACATGATGCGCTAGTACACCTTACATACAACAAGTACGTATCGGACATGATGCGCCAGCACACCACACATACAACAAGTACATATCGGATATGATGCGCTAGTACACCTTACATACAACAAGTACGTATCAGACATGATGCGCCAGCACACCACACATACAACAAGTACATATCGGACATGATGCGCTAGTACACCTTACAATATACAACAAGTACGTATCAGACATGATGCGCTAGCACACCACACATACAACAATTACTAGACTCGGGTTGCTATGCTGCAGCGGCTGCAGCCTGTAAGCTGTTAAAGGTTAGTTTTCACCAAGTTAGTTAAATTAAAAATTTTAAAACCCCCCTACAAAAACCTCTAAAAAGTAAAAAATGATGTGTATTGGCCCTTTGAGCTTAATTTAAGTAGTAATATTTTAATCCAAGAGTCATCGCGTACGGGGACCGCTAAGTTATAAAATTATTAGTAATAGTTGTAGTGAAGTAAATAAGTTGTATTGTGTTTGTTTGTTTGTAAACTCTTTATTGTACAAAATCTTAAAAGTATGTTATAAAAAAAAACCTTAAGTACAAAGGCGGACTTATCCCTTAGAGGGATCTCATCCAGTCAACCTCTGCAATAATATACAGAGGACTTAGTGAGGCCAAAGAAACACGTAATTACGTACAAGCTAGTTAAAGAACATCAATACAACTAATATTACATTTAAACCTACGTAGCCTAATTTTAATAAATACAAACTCAATTTAATAAATGTAACATAAATGAATATGATACACAATATATACATTATATCTATAAGCTCAAGACAGATGGGAAGATCTCATACATTGTCCTTTAGACAGGCCTTGAAGGCGGTAAGGGTAGGAGAAATCCTAATGTCAGCTGGCAGACTGTTCCAGAGGCGGGCTGCGTGCACCGTGAACGACTTAGTGTAAGTGTCGGTACGTACTAAGTTCTATAGTGGTTCCTAGATCATAGGAATCATACGGAACTTCAAATATAAATATTTATTTTAGAATTCATTTCATTTCATTTCATTTATTCATTGCAGTGTCACAACTAATGATGTACAAACATAATAATATGTGTAATAGTAGGTAGGTGTTTTTCAATTAATAATGACGCCCCAAATAATAGAAAAAGTTAAACGGTTTAAAGTTGGTTAAAAAAAATTCGTCATGTTCTATTCTACTGAATGGTGTAACTTGGCAAGTTTAAATGATCAAGGCGCCAAGCAAGCGAAGCTTACTTTTTAAAAGTTAATCAATATAGAATAAAATTGGATAGTGAAAACTTGTGAAAATTTGGGAAAAACTCAGTTTCACCCTCGCGCACGTCGGTCGGCGTCGCAACGGAGCGACGAATTGACTTGCTTTTTTGAAGTGAAAACTTCTTAAGGCGCTTTGGGCATTTTTTGAGATGGAAAAAAACATTGAACTCGCGACACTGTAATGTAACGTAAGCGACAGCGTACCAGGAACACTCGGACGGTCAAAACTCATAAAACTGTAAGTTTCAAACTTTTGTCGGTACTTCCGGCGGTTCTGACTCGCAATGGTCAGTTTTTTCTTTCTTATCGTGTGGCACAATTTACCGTGCTATCCAAGGGATAGACGACGGACTATGGTGTTTTCACGGGACAAAAAAGTTTCCTATGTCCTTCTCCATGACACAAGCTACGTGCATGCCTCATCGAGAGTGATTGAGGCGTTGAAGCGTGAAGAGGTAACAAACAAATAAACAAACACATTTTCACAATTTATAATATGAAGTAAGAATAAAGTTACATCCAATTTTTGGTTTTTTAATATAACATTTCATTACCATTTCCCTGTAAGTCTATTTCTCCGATAACGTTGGGATAGTTAACATTTATAAACAGAATGTTGCAATTTTGACAGAAAAAATACATTCTAACGCAAGCATGCAATGTATTTATCGCAAATTTCATAAGATTTAAAACATTGTTGTCTTTAAGCTATTTATACAATATAATTTTAAACAAAATAAAAATTGACTTCAAACGCACGATTTCTCTTGGATGCCATCATCAGATCCTGGTTTCATTATCATGGTACCGGCCTTGGGATATCTCCTTTCCAACAAAAGAAGAATTATCAAAATCAGTTCATAAACGACGAAGTTATTCGCGAACACACACATAAAAAAAATATACGGTCGAATTGAGAAACCTCCTCCTTTTTTTAAAAGTCGATTAAAAATGAGTATTGCTTTTAGAGAACCTTTATTATACAGGGTGTCTTAGAAATGTGCAAACCGTTTATGAGTAGAAACTGAACAATTTTCCCCCTCTTCTAGGCGAAGAGGGGGGAAAATTGTTCAGTTATTCCTATTACCCCAAGGTCGACTCTCCTAGTATTTTTTCACCAGGCAATAGGGATGATGACAGCTAGTCATTTGAGTGACTTTTTGTCATCTGTAAAAAACGACATTTTGTTCTAAAAATGATCGAAATACCTAGGCGTGACGTCACCGCCTTTCAGCGTCATTCATGTAAAAATTTTGTTATTTTGGTGGAATAATATTTGAAGACTTGATACACACTTAGTACACATTTAATTTGAGCCCTATGTTGTATTTAACTTATTTAAATACAATTTCAAAATGTATCGAGTCTCCTCGTTACTTTCACTTATTTTCGAAGACCGAAAACACGATTTGGTATTTCAAACACAGCGACCAGAGCGAGCTTCATGTGAACGTGAAATTTTCCATATTGGAAACGCTTGACCCAAGTTTGTGCTACTGACTAATACTGCATTAGGCCCACAAAGAGTTACACATCTAATACGCGCCCTATATTGCATTTTAACTTATTTAAGTAAAATTTCAAAATGTATCGAGTTACTTTTAAACGACGAGTTACTTTCACTCATTTTCGAAGACAGAAAAAACAATTTGGAAAATGGTGAGAATTTTTATTTTATATTTTTAATAAAATTTCGAATGTTATATAATTTTAATATATAACCAGCCAGGTACAAATAATACAGGCAAAAAGATTTAATTACAAATGTATACTTACAAAATACAAAGAATTTTTTTTCCCCTACCTATATGTGAGATTATTTTTTTTGTTTCTTAGAGAAAGTTACACAAATGCTAAATGCTCAGTATGCCCAGTGTAAATATAAAATACACGTTACCAAAATTAAAAAAAAAGGCGAGCACTGTATTTCCAACGATTCTATTGAGCACAAAAGACGACCCTGGTACCTTGATTCCAGCTCTACTGGTACCTTGATTCCAGCTCTAAAGTTCATCATCAGATCCACTTCCAAATACCAAAAGAATATTTTGTCACCGGTAATACAGCTTCATACCAAATTTCAGCTCAATAGCATCCCTGGAAGTCGCTCTAAAATCGATTGCAAGATTTGCCCTAAATACACTAACATACATACAAACATAGCTAGTTAAATGAAAGCTTGTAATTAGTTAAGTCTACCCCTAACGGCTTGCACGCTATTAAAAACCACCCTTCAAGTTTTCCCCATTTATGAAACAGGAATATTCATCATTATCATATCAGCTCATATACGTCCCCAACTCCCCACCGAGGGGCTCGAGCCTACCCTGAATCAGGGCGATTAGGCCTTAGTCGACCACGCGGGCCCAGTGCGGGTTGGTCGACTTCACACACAACCTTCGAGTTTCTTCGCAGGCGTGTGCAGGTTTCCTCACGATGTTTTCCTTCACCGTTAAAGTAATCGGTAAGTATGTACGTAAGTTTTTTTGAAAAACTCATTGGTACATTGGCCATCCAGATTTGAACCCGGTACCTCTGGTTAGATGGACCGAGTCTTTACCGGTTGAGCCACCGACGCTTTTTTCGACACAAAAATATTAAAACCCTGAAAGATAACACTACTCTTTTTACATTTCTTTTTCATTTTCGACAACAAAAATATTAAAACCCTGAAAGATAACACTACTCTTTTTACATTTCTTTTTCACTTTCGACACAAAAATATTAAAACCCTGAAAGATAACAATGCACTTTTTACATTTCTTTTTCATTTTCGACAACAAAAATATTAAAACCCTGAAAGATAACACTACTCTTTTTACATTTCTTTTTCATTTTCGACACAAAAATATTAAAACCCTGAAAGATAACACTACTCTTTTTACATTTCTTTTTCATTTTCGACACAAAAACATTATAGCCCTGAAAGATAACACTACACTTTTTACATTTCTTTTTCATCTTCGACACAAAAATATTATAACCCTGAAAGATAACACTACTCTTTTTACATTTCTTTTTCATTTTTGACATAAAAATATTATAACCCTGAAAGATAACACTACTCTTTTTACATTTCTTTTTCATTTTCGACACAAAAATATTAAAACCCTGAAAGATAACACTACTCTTTTTACATTTCTTTTTCATTTTCGACACAAAAATATTAAAACCCTGGAACATAACAATACAAGGAGTATTTTTAAATATCTTCAAGAGTCAATATACAAGCCTTTCTTTTTTAGGAGCCTATTGGGTACCTATTATCTACAGGTTGTAAAAAAATTGATGTAGGATCCGTTAACTGGGGATTCTACTCATCATACTGAACAACTTTCCCATAATGAATACTAAAAAAAAATTGGACCTCCATACAAAAATGCAGAAAATCAGCTGATCGATTTATATGAAGAGCTTTTTTTTGCGATTTCAGCAAATTCATAGAACAAAAGTTGTTCAGTATGACGCGTAGAAGCCACAGTTAACGGGACCTACACCAATTTTGTTGCACCTTGTATACATACTTGCGAGACATACAACAATAGTTATTTGTGTAACAAGGGGACAAAGTAATATTTTGTTCCGAGGGCGTTGGTTTGAATTCTGAGCTAAGCGGGGAATTCAATATAGGTATATTGCCCAAAAAAAAATATATAACCCAGAGTGACAAACACAATTTTTTATCACGACCTTTGAGAAAATAGAAGCACGAACGCGGACCAATCAGAAGAGAGAAAGCAAAACTCCCTAGGTAACAAATTAAATTTTGTTCGCACTTATTCAGGAACTAATCATTGTTTTTTGAATTGGTTTCATAAAAAAAAATTAGAATTATTCTTACTCATCATACAGAACAACTTTTTTTTTGTTAATCTGCTGAAAAAAGCTCATTCCTTAAAAAAAAGTTAAAAGGCTAAGTAAAAACGTAAGTAACTAATAATAACTAATTTCACGAGTATAACTTAGAAATAACAGCAGTTTAGATTTCATACTTCAACCGCCTCCGTAGCTCAGAGGCAAAGTTCACTGGCTTTACACAGGAGGTCGCGGGTTCGATTCCCGGCGGGGTCAATTGTAAGACTCGGTTTGGTTGGTGGTAGGGTATTTTCTAAGCCCGCCTGGCTAGCTACCACCATTTTATCTAAGTCTTGCCGCCAAATATCAAATATCATTGGTGTGTTCCGGCATGAAGATAAGATAGCCAGTTCTCCATTGCATTGGGGAATCTTGGTTAGCCCGCTTCCATCTTCGGCATCAGCTTCACTTACTATCAGGTGAGTTGATGCCAAGGGCTTACCAATTGTGAATAAAAAATAATAAAAAAAACTATTTTAATTATTAGGTCAGGGAAAAGTATACATTTCCATACTGGAAACGCTTGAACCAAGTTTGTGCTACTGAATAAAAGTATATATATTAGTACTAACATAACTGAATGATACTGCATTAGGCCAATAAACAGCACAAATTTTATTCGCGGCCTGTGTTGGATTTTTACCTTTTTTACATGGAATTTCTAGTGAATTTCTCCTTACTTTCACTCATATTCATAGACGGAAAAAAACCATTTTAAAATGGCGGGAATTTTATTCCATTATTTTTTATTAAAATTTCGAAAGTTTACTTAAATTTAATTTTAATATATCCTGCCAGGTACAAATAATACAAAGCAAAGAGGTTTGATTACAAATTTATAGTTACAAAATACGAGGAAACTTTTTCCCCGATTTTTTGTATCTGTTGATTATTATTATTACATCAATCAATTGGGATGATGACAGCATCAAAAATAAATTATTAACTTTTGGATCACTAAATAGCCCTCCTACTGAACCTTTGAAAAGCCTTATTTGAGTACATAAATGACGTTGCAAAACTATGACGCCACGCTTAGGCATTTCAAGCATTTTAGAACAAAATGTCGTTTTTGACAGATGATAAAAAGTAACCCAGATGACTAGCTGTCATCATCCTCATCCCTATTTTACATATACAGGGGAAGTTTAAATCGTTAGCCAAATGGGTGTAAACATCTGTGGCATAGCGACAAACGTACATTTGTTATTTATTTTTTGAAATCTTATACAGGGCTCCTATTAAAGGTGAACGCACATCTGACCGCACCGCATTCGCGACATTAGAATTCTCTACATGAAGTTCTATGCAACTTCGCACACCTAGTCGCGCCGCAATCGCCGCAGTACATGAAGTGGCCGAACTCCCCAAGCCGCAGCTGATCGTCACCAGCATCAGCTCGAATGAAATAAATTCAATGCGGCGCTGAGAGACAGACAGAGACAACTGCAGCGACTGCGGCGCGGACAGGTATGCATGGCCAAATGCGATGACTGCGGCGACTGCGGTGCGTGTGGTGCGGCCAGATGTGTGTTCACCTTAAATCGACTTCAAGCTGAATAGATACCTAACCCCTAGACTAGAGAGAGATAGAACTCATCTCCTTAAATCGACTTCAAGCTGAATAGATACCTAACCCCTAGACTAGAGAGAGATAGAACTCATCTAGGGGGGGACTATAATACCCCCATGTATGTTCCGCGAAAGTCCACGGTTTTTAATTTATTCGCAATTTTCAGATTTTTTTATTTAAAAGATCTTTTCTGGTCCTCGATGTCAGCTTGTGAGTATAAAAATCGGAAAGGGTAGAACGGGGCTACTACCGCTAGTTTTTTTTCATGAATTCGATAATTTTCAGAGGTCACTTGCTCGGCGGGCGATCAGGTGAGTTCAGATATATATTTTTGTACTGTCGCCGAATGTATTTAATAGGTGGTATAATTATTATTTTTCTATTGGCTATAGCTTAGCCGTACGAACCCCTCGAGAGTACACGTTTCTGGTTTGTTAAAGCTATTTTTCTGGAATGCCCGCCGGGAACACGGAAAACGTTTATCGAATTCACGTCAAAAAATCCTACAATTCAGCCAACCAAATATAAGAAACACTTCCTTATCTACCTTACAATTACTTTTGAAAAAAAATGAATGTAGGTACGTACATATTACAGTACATACTAGATTTTGCCAGCGGCTTCACTCGCGTGAAAATAGTTTCAAAGACTAAAAAGTAGCCTATGTTTTAATCCAGGCCCTAATATGTCTGCCTACCAAATTTCATCCAGATTCGTTCAGTAGTTTTAGCGTGAAAGAGTAACAAATATCCATACACACAAACTTTCACATTTATAATATTAGTAGGATATAGGATATTGTCACTAATGCCATGCTACATACAAAAAGTCCCAACACCTTTGGCTAACGAAATGCACATTTTTGGAGCCAGTTCTTTTACAGATAATTTTACGTTTTTTTTCGTAAGTAAACCACAAATTACAAAAAAAACCCTTTTTTTAATATTATTAAATTTAATTACTTTTTGTATTACATTAACAAATGCAAGAATAGAGCAGTACTTTATTAACTTATACTATATATATATTTTTGTAAGAAATATTAAAAAAAAAACAATAAAACCTACACTACTCAGATGCCTATTTTCCTAAAACTAAGATAATTTTTGAGGACCTTGTACGTGTATATCATTATTGTCATCGATGTAATTTCACGACGTTTTGACGTCAAGATGCATTTTCATCATGATATTAGGTCTTTACCTATGAAATTGTCGATTGCATAAAAAAGTTTAAAGATGAAAATTAATATTAAGAACAATAGTTATTAAAACAAAATATATTCTCAAAATAGCATTAGACTATTGGAAATTAAATGGTGGTAAAACATGCCTATTGTTTAGATTATTTGGGAGCACGGTGGCTTTAACCCCATGAAGTCGGGTTTTTTTCACCTGAAAAAAAACGCCTTTATTGAGGCAAAACATACACATTTTAAAGCTCTAGAGTTATCGCAGCAGTTTCTTCGTTAATAATGTCATATTTGGGAATACCCCGCATAAGATTTCGTCACTTTCAGAAAAATACAAGAAAATTACTAGCCAAAAAAATTGCCCCATCTGACCACTAAGAAAACGCCTTTGTGGCATTCAATGGTACATAGCTCAGGGGATTGGAACATGAAAGACATGACACTAGTAACTAATAAAAGACTATAAATAGTTTCACCATAAAGTCAATAATAAAAAAAATAACTTTTTTATTTTCAATAAAAATTGTCATTGAACTTCAAAAACTGAATCGGCAATTTCATAGGTAAAGACCTATTATTATATATAACTGGTTATTGCCATACGATTTAGCTTTCCCATGAACTTGCGGTAAATGACAGAATGGTAGTCATATTGTCATATCTTATCAGCCGAAGGACGTCCACTGCTGGATAAAGGATTTCCCCGACTACCGATTTCACCAGGTCATCAGTCCACCGAATAGGAGGCCTACCTAGGCTACGTTTTCCGATGAGCGGTGGCCGTTCCAAAACTGCCATTATGTTTAGCGATTCTCAGAACTATGTCGGTTACTTTGGTTCTCCTACGGATCTCCTCGTTTCTGATTCGATCGTGCAGGGTAACTCCTAGATTAGCACGCTCCACTGCCCTTGGGTGACCTTACCGGAAGACGTAGAGTAGGTAGGCCTCCCAGCCTCCCACTCGATGGACCTACGACCTGGTGATGGTCGCGGAAGCCGCTTGATGTGGGCAGCGCAGAATCGGTCGTCGTGGAAATTCTTGGGGGAGGAATTTGTCCAGCAGTGGAAGTCTTTCGGCTGATAAGTGATGGTTTAAAAAATTTGGACTTGCCCATTGAGAGGTTCCGTAAGAAACCTAATATACATTATTTTTTGTACAAAAAGTTGGCAACCCTAATCGACAGTTCCTGATCTACTAAAATAATTGATCTACTGTGCACACTATACAGGTATAGATCGCGGCATATAAGTTGAACAGAGCGCAGTGTCTCATTTTCAGGTCTCAATCGAAGTGCGGGACGCGGGGGTCGCGCGCACCAAGGAACGCCAGTCCCCCGCGTAACCTACGCTACACCCGCGTGCTCCCTACCTGCGCGAACGACCGCATCATCATATCAGCTCATATACGCCCCTATCGAGGGGCTTGAGCCTACACTGAATTAGGGCGATCGGGCCTTAGTCGACCATGCGGGCCCAGCGCGGTTAAGTCGCCTTCACACACATATTTCGAGTTTTCCCCACGATGTTTTCCTTCACCGTAAGAGTGTCGGATAAACGTGTAATACGTATATGAAATAGAAATTCGAAAACACATTGGTACGTATAATCGTGTAATACCTATATGAAATAGAAATTCGAAAACACATTGGTACGTGGCAGGACTCAAACCATGACCTCCCGGACAGGAGGTAGCTGCCCTAGCCGTTACGTTACGAACGACCTTAATTTGTGTTCAAATTATACGCCACGAATTATACTTTACTGAGGATTATTTTCTGTTTTAAATTGTAATCATATACTCGTATCTGCATTGTTGCTAGTATATAAGGTCTAACAAAATTAGCTGAAACTATTTTAACTGGTGCTTCCACCCATGAAACTGAACAACTTTCTCCATGGAACCCATAGTCAAATCGCAAAAAAAATTTGGCTCTCCCATACTAACTCGATCAGCTGATCAACCAACTTAGAATGGGAAGTTCAAATTTTTTTTTGAGATTTGACTATGGATTTCATAGGGAAAGTTGTTCAGTTTCACGGGTAGAAGCACCAGTTAAAATAGTTTCAGCTAATTTTGTTAGACCTTATATAGGGTCCTAACAAAGGTACGCACTTTTTTACCTGGAGCTTGTACTCATGAAACTGAACAACTTTCCCCAAGAAACCCATGGCCAATTCGCATTTATTATTTTTTAATTAAATTATCAACTGCTCAGAATACAACTCCCAGCTGGTATCCGCGTATTGACCATGGGTTTCTTGGGGAAAGTTGTTCAGTTTTATGAGTACATGCTCCAGTTAAAAAAAAAAATGTACCTTTGTTAAGACCCTGTATAACAACTCCTTAACTTTACATGTACCTATCGTGAAATTATATCAAATAACAATACGTAATCACTAACCTTACAACTTTTTAATTCTATTCAAACACCAGTGAAGCGCTGGCGTACGACACGGACGAGTCTTGCATGTTCATACATTGAGACGACTGGGCGTACTTGAGGAACTTGAGCGACATCCGGGGCGAGGCCGGCTGGCTGCGTAGCTTGGCGATGGCCTGTCAACAACATAAATTACAGTCTGTGACGAACTCATCCTAGATGTCTGGCCAACGTAGGCGTGTCCTGAAAAACCGCGGCAAATTAAAAAAAACTTCATGTGGTAACCCTTAACATAGTGATGAAAAAAAAAATGATACTTGTATTATAATTTTAAATACAAGCTCATATTTCATCGAATATTTTCCAGAACGTGCTAACATTAGCCAGACTCTCATTTGTTTCATTTTCGATCTCTTTACGTAAATCTGTTTTAATCGTCACTTTTCTTAACCCTGTATATAATAAAAAGTTTAAATGTAAAAATATTTAAATGTTTTGTGTGCCCGGAGACTCATCAAGCTCCAAAGCCTTGAGCATCGCCGTAAAGTTGCCTATCTTTCGGTATTCTATCGAATTCATTTCGGATAGTGTGTGTGCAAGAACTTCACGACCTCATTCCCCCAGCTCCATTCCACCTTCGGTCAACAAGACGCAGGGAGAGGTTCCACCTTAATGTTGTTGATATTCAGCCTATACGCACGGTTGCGTTACGCTTCCTCATTTATTATGCGGACAGCGATGAAGTCGAACTACTTGACTGCGTCGATGTTCCCGATTTTTACAATTTGGGGATCCTTCAAGGCGAATTTACTTGAGTTAGAATTACTTGAGTTTGCGTGTACCATCCTCGACTACATCGTCACTTACCATCAGGTGAGATGTATACAAACGAACTCAGTTTTAATAGAAAAAAAAAATATCACGAAATTTGGTATTATATACAGCATAAAAAAAAATGGGATGACGACAGCATCAGAAATAAATTGTGAACTCTTATCACTAAATTGCTCTCCTACTTAAACTTCGGAAAACCTTACTCGTTTTGTTTGCCATCAAGTCTTCGATTCTTAATTTACCAAAATCAGAAAATGAGTACTTATATGACGCTGCTAAACTATGACGTCACGCCTAGGTATTTTTAGAAAAAAGTGTCGTTTTGACAAATGATTAAAAATTAACTCAAATGACTAGCATTCGTCATCCCTATTATAAATTTGTAGTGAAATCTTTGCGATTACAAACCTACATTCGCTGTTGGAGAAATGACCGTGATTTTATAATATGTCTATGTGTGGGAGATAATTCTTTTCACTACAAAATCATTGTTTTTTTTATAATTTAACAATGTGATTGTTCTACTCGTTTCGTACCCAGATGTGTTTTGGTACCGAGTCAAGCAAGCTATCACTACGAACGCTTATTGAATGGTGTTTACTGTTTCATCAATCATCATCATATCAGCCGAAACTGCTGGAGAAAGACCTCCCCTTTCCACAACGACCGGTCCTGCGCTGCCCGCATCCAACGGCTTCCCGCGTCCTTCACCAGGTCGTCGGTCCACTGAGTGGGGAACTTTCCTAGCTAAAGGGTTTTCCAATAAGAGGTGTTATTTTGATATTCAAAGAAAAATGCATTTATTTAATATAAATGATCGGATGTTTATTTCACTATAAAGAAGAAGGTATGCCGTTAATAGTGAAAAATAATATCGGGCAAATGACCACCACGACCACGCTTACAGGACCACATCCTTTTTATGAAATTTTCCATAACCAAATCGCAAAGTGGCTGCCCTATGTCCTCGATAGCCTCACAAATTCCATCTTTGAGGTCTTGAATCGACGCTGGGCTGTAGGCGTAGACCTTCTCTTTCACGTGGCCCCAAAGGAAGAAGTCGCAAGGTGTTAAATCACAAGATCTCGGTGGTCAATTGTGATCACCTCTTCGAGACATAACACGGTCCGGAAACTTTTCCCGCAAAAGATCAATGGTTTCGTTGCTTGTGTGGCACGTAGCGCCGTCTTGTTGAAAGTAAACGTTGTCCAGATCAATACCATCCAATTCCGGCCATATAAAATCATTAAATCATCTCTCGATAGCGCAATACATTCACCGTAACTGTTGCTCCAGCCTCATTTTCGAAAAAGTAAGGTTCAATGACTCCGCCGGACCATAACCCGCACCAAACAGTCACACGTTGAGGATAGAGGCTCTTCAACAATAACTCTCTTTTTTTTATTCACAATTGGTAAGCCCTTGGCATTATCTCACCTGATGGTAAGTGACGATGATGCCGAAGATGGAAGCGGGCTTACCAAGATTCCCCAACGCAATTCTTGGGTTTTCCGAGCCCCAGATGCGATAATTTTGCTTGTTGACGAAGCCACCGAGGTGGAAATGGGCTTCATCACTCAAGATGATTTTTCGATGGAATTCCGGATCATTTTCATGCATGTCAACGACCCAATCAGCAAAAACACGACGTTGTTGATGATCAGCCGGCTTGAGTTCTTGTGTTAACTGAACTTTATAAGCCTTAAGACCCAAATCTTTATGCAAAATACGGTGTAATGACGTTTGTGGAATGCCTAATTCCAAAGAACGACGACGAATGTACAAACCTGGGTTTTCTTCAACACTTTCGGCTACAGCAGCAATATTCTCGGCTGTTCTTGAGCGAAGTGCACGGGTTTTATTCTTCACATCACTAACTTGTCCCAACAGCTCGAATTTTTCCACCAATTTCTGTATTGCGGTTCGACAAGGTGTTCACGACGACCCAAAAATGTTCGAGTTTTACGAACCGTCTCTGCCAAATTTTCACCATTTTTATAGTGAATTTTAATAATTTCAATGCGTTGTTGAAGCGTGTATCGTTCCATTTTTATTAATGGCGTAGTTTCTACTTGTCAAATGTCTAAAAATGACAGCTTCAAAAGTGACATCTACCGAAATAGCGGGCTATTCAAAATAACACCTCTTTTTGGAAAACCCTTTACGTCTTCAAGTGCGCGGTCGCCACTCGAGAACTTTACTACGAGCTATGTGCCCCGCCCACTGCCACTTAAATTAAGCGATATAGCATAGCTCGTTCGTTAGATGTTTACCTGCAGTAATACGCCAATGGGATGCCGCCCGCAGATGGTGTTGTTGTATTTATTGAGATAATCGGTGAATACACGGGGATCCAATTTCTCTATTATGTCCATACCCTGCCAGACAAAATACATTTTTTTTTCTCACAAAATACAATAATTTTGAACAAAAAAAAACCGACTTCAAACAGGAAGCTAAGGTTCCCCTCGATTTCTCTAAGATGCCATCATCAGATCCTGGTTTCCTTATCATGGTACCACCCTTGGGATATCTCCTTTCCAAAAAAAAAATCATTTTTGAAGTCGGTTAAGAAAGTGGCAATTTTTTGTTTTATCCTCAGATTTAAAATAATGTAGATATTGAGTTTCATACAACAATCATAACAAAAAGTGAAGTAACGCTTGTTCTATTATATTATATACGTATGCATCTTTACCTTAAGTGGTGATCTCGAATAATGTTGTCCTATCCTTCACTGTAATTGAGAAAGGTGAATTTTGAGACATGTCACAACACGTTTCGGCATGTTGACGTTAAGTCTGCCAATGCGTGACTGTAAGCAAAACTCTGCTCCGTCGTGATTGGATCTACATTGCTAACACTATATCTACATTTTATTTTTGATCTGAGGTATTAACGAATAATTGAAAACTTTAAACTAAACACGTTAAAAAACCGACTTCCATCGCAACAACTTCGTACAATTATGCGTTTTTGGTTATTGTAATTTTTTCTTTAAAAAAGTGTAGCAGCGATTTTAATAAAATGTATATGGGACACAACCAGGCAGCATTTGTTATCGAATAAAAAAGAATCATGAAAATCGGTTCAAAATCTGCGAAGATATCGCGTAACAAACATACAGTCGAATTGAGAACCTCCTCCTTTTTGTAAGTCGGAAAAAAGAAAAATCTAAAAACTTTACAAGCTTTTAATTGAAAGAGTTTTATGCCAAAGTTTAATATAAATACACGTTTCCAAAGAAGGAAAGCACAGTATTTCCCACGAATCTATTGAATTAAAAAGACGATCCTCGGACCTTGATTCCACCTCCAAAGTTCATCATCAGATCAACTTCAATTTACCAAAAGGATCTATTTAACAGATTATCACCAGGAATACAGCTTCACACTAAATTTCAGCTCAATCGGACCCCATGAAATCGCTCTAAAATCGTTTGCAAGATTTGAACTAACTAACTAACAACTAACTAACATACATACTTACATACATGAATAAAAGCTTTTGTTAAAGCAAATTTTATAAAAACAAAATAAAATCAGACTTCTGAACGTTGCTTTATCATCATCATATCAGCTCATCGTCTCCACCGAGGGCTCGAACCTACCCTGAATTTGGGCGTACGAGCCTCAGTTGACCACGCGAGCCCAGTGCGGGTTGGTCACGTTCACACACAACCTTCGAGTTTCTCCGCTTATATTTACAAAATGCTTATATTCGTATGGAACTAAAAAGTTTAAAAGATATATTTGTTTTTTAGTTTTAAGAAAAATGTACAAAATTATTTATACTAAAATATTAAAGTAAATTAACATTATGACGTGTAAACCATCAAGTTTATCAATAAATATTTGTATTTGTATTTATTTAGGGTGGGTTGCACCATCTAACTATAACGATAGCCAAATCTTAACAAGCCGTCAAATCCCGGTTATATATGCGTTGCGTCATTTTAACATCGGTTAACAACGTTTAAAATGACGTCATAACTTCACGCTAACGTTAAAAGCTCGGTTTTGACCAGTTTTTGTTATTGTTATGGTCAAATGACGGCGGTTTGACGGTTGGTTACGGTTTGGTTATCGTTACATTTACATGATGCAACCCACCTTAAATATTTTAAGTATCAATAATTTTGTACATTTTTCTTTAAACTAAAATACAAATATATTTTTTTAAACTTGTAGTTCCATACTAATATAAGCATTTTATAAATATAAGCGAAGAAACTCGAAGATTGTGTGTGAAGTTGACCAACCCACACTGGCCCCGCGTGGTCGACTAAGGCCCGATCGCCCCAATTTAGGGTAGGTTCGAGCCCCTTGGTGGAGACGTATATATGAGCTGATATGATGATGATGAAGCAACGTTCAGAAGTCTGATTATATTTCGTTTTTGTAAAATTTGCTTTATTAAAAGCTTTTATTTAACTTGCAATGTATGTAAGTATGTATGTTAGTTAGTTGTTAGTTAGTTAGTTCAAATCTTGCAAACGATTTAAGAGCGACCTCCACGGGTCCGATTGAGTTGAAAGGATGACGGACAAAAATGTATGGGACGCGTACCCACCGACCAATAACGACCAGACGTATGTCGTTAGAAAGCTCTTTTCATGACTATCATTTGATATTATGGGGGCTAGTCTCAATTCGTTGTGGGGGAAAAAACATAGAGTTAAAATCGTATATTACTGATTTAAAAACACAATTCTTATTATTTAAAAATGATCTATGTTGTCTACGAATACATCATTAAAAATGCTGCTGGAGGATTGAACACTTAATAGATATTATTTTTTTATTATTATTTTTTTTAATAGATATCATTTAAGTAACTATAACATTTTCCCCACAACGAATTGAGATTAGCCCCCATAATAACAAATTATAGTCATGAAAACAGCTTTCTAACGACATACGTCTGGTCGTTATTGGTCGGTGGGTACATTCCGCCCGTCATCCTTTAGTGTGAAGCCGTATTCCTGGTGATAATAGATCCTTTTGGTAATTTGAAGTTGATCTGATGATTAATTTTGGAGGTAATAGAAATAACTATAAGCTACATGATGCAACTCAACCTTAGTTGATTTTGGAGTTGGTGCCCTCGGCTCGAGCTGTAGTACTGCCTTAAATACTATTATAATGACCATTTTAGCTCACTAGTATCATAATGAACTATTTTAAGCAGTAAACCGCCTCTGTGGCGTAATGGTTATTCCATTCGCTTCACACCAGAGGTCGCGGGATCGATTCCCGGCGGGGTCAATTTTGTAAGACTCGGTTTGGTAGGTGGTAGGGCATTTTTATAGCCCGCCTGCCTAGATACCA